>OX411308.1:76580075-77112575 GCA_948150685.1 Rhaphigaster nebulosa
TACAAGGATGGTAGGACCTAGTATGCTTAGTATTATATGTTATTCAAGATACTTACATGTTTTGTTGAGATATTCTTGGATCAGAACAACTTTTTCAATTTTAAGTTGCATGATGGCTACAATTATTTTAGAGCTAAGAAGACTCCCAAGCTAACACTACACTCCTCAGCCTTCCTGAACAATAAATCCCTAATTATTAAATCAACTTCCTCCTTTCCTGGTGTACTTGACTAGAGCTAGTACATCGAGGTGTATCATGAGTGATCATAATTATATTTTACAATAAATATATTAAATATATTTCTCCTACATCTTTCATTTCATATTCACTTTTATTGTTCCCAGTATCTCCTCTGAATACCATTTTATTTTCTCTGCTATTATCATCTTCTTTCTTACAAAGGGTCAGTCAAAGGTTCTTTCCTTGCATGAAGGGTAAAGTTCTGACATTTTTCATGTTCATACTTTAAATCTGTTTGCTTTTTATTTATAAGTAGAAGCAACATCTCTTTACTTCTATAAATTCAGTTAACATGAATATTCAGTAAAGTTTGGGCTAGGCATTTGATTTGCTCAGGTTAAAATTTTTGAAATTGCTTTACTTATGAAGCCTAACCTTACTCTCCTGGTCTATTGTATTAAATCCTATGCATCAGATTTAATAGAAAAATACACTATGGTCAAATGGTAGCCACTTTATTAAAAATAATATTACTATTTAAAAAACCAACAAGTAAAAATAGTTTCATTATTAGTAAACCACCTTATTTTATCAATTATTGTTTGATTATCCTCTAATGACATCTTAATTTATTTTGAAGTGAAATAGAAAGGCAATGGAAGGAAAAAGCTTCTTATTTGGGTTGTGAAATTGAAAAAAAAAATATTTTATTGCAGAAGTATGAAAAACAATTAGATAACATGAAATTTCTTTCAGTTTACGATCAGGTAATATTTATTTTTAAAACTTATTTTTACCTCATAATTTAAAGAATAATGAATTACTGACATTAATTAATTAGGTAACTGACATACTTAACTGATATAATTTTATTTGTCATTAGCAATAATGAATCTAGATATTATTATATCACTGATTATTTTATATACATTATTTAAGTGATTAGTCTAAATGATGATTGCTAATTATTAGTTATTAGTTGTTAATGTTTGCAAACCGTAGCATGGGTTTGGTCCCTAGAAGTCCTAAATATTTTCTCTGTAAGTTAGGACTGGTCATATCAACGTCTTGACGATAACCATGTAGATATTGATTAAATAATTATCAGTCTTGTTCAGTCATTAAAAAATTAAGTTTATCATTGTGTATAGCTGATCACTATACATTGCTAATGAAATATGCCTATCAGTAGTAATCATTTGTTTTTTCCATTATGGTGATCATGAATTTAATTTTTACTTGCTAGTTCAGGGTAATTAGAATCAAGCTTAATATTTAGTGATTATTGATTGTCATGACACCAAAGCATGACCAGACTTGACTGCAGTATATCTGTTTCTCACTTAACTTAAAGAGAATGTGATATCAGCTCCTGACTGGACAAATTTTTGAGCCTGCTATTGCCCAAGGCAGTATAACAAGGCACTACTGTATAGTGAATAATATGCCTCAATAAATAGTGCTCAAATGATTTTAAAAAAATAAAATAAAGTATAGTTTAAAAATGTACTTAAGGGTTTAAGTGATGGGAGAGGTAGTAGACTTGGCCAGACCATATTCAAGTTAGGAGTGTTGTTAGGAGTGATACTCAAGTCCGCTATGGTCCAATCTTGTCTCAGTGTCATTTATTCCATTTAAAAACAGTACTCTGGTCGAGTCCAGTCAGGTTTTGGTGTTGCCACACCTTAATTGCTGATTAGGATTGTCCATTAGATATAATATAGAATATTTCACAAAGTCAAAGATCAAACTTAAAGGTGACAAGTGTTTATATGTGCATATATTGATATTTTATAATACAATAGTAAAAGTGAAATATTGGATGGCCAAGTCTTAGCAAGGTGAGTTGCTGAAGTCAGATGCTTTTTAATGTGATTCTAAATCAATAAAAAATATATTAGTGTGCAATAATGTTTTTAACTTATATAGAGAACAAAAATTAATTTATTAATTAGGGACTTCCGGTTAAGGTTTTTTTATTCCAAAGTTTTTGATCAACAAAGAGCAGACAATTACTGAATCTGTATTGATGCTAAACGCCATATTGATGACTAAGATTACAATATAAACAAACATCCAAAATTTAATAAACTAATCTTTTTTTTGTTACCAGTATTGTATATGCTAAAAGATGAATATACTTATATTTATAATGTTTCTAATGTATTTATGGTTTTTCCTAAGAATCTTACAGGCATTAACAAGAGAAAAAAAATGCGCTGAAGACATTTGTGAAGATTGCTTTTAACTTTAATGTTCACTTGACTCAATGACAATTCAATAAATGATATAACCCACTAATATATTTTATTTGTCTCAATATTCTGATTGCAATTATTTGTTCCATTCACTACAACAATATTGATGGAAAACCAATTTATTTCATTAGTATTTTGGATTTATTTATTTTTAAAATATAAATATATCTCATTAGGTTTGTGTTCTGGGTTCTAAAAAAGGCCAGTGAGAAAACTCCTCTGATTTGATAGGAAGTGCTCTAAGTCATACATGATTGTATATGGAAGTCAGGCATCAGAAGAATGCAAACTGATGTTGTTGCACTTTGTTGAAGTCTGCCATTGAGTGGAATAATATGCTCCAAATAAAAATCCTGACAGAAATTTATGGCACCAAGAAAGTAAGACATCCAAACTGGTGTTGAAAAGATTCAGTGACAGAGACGATTATTTTTTATTTTTATTTTAGAGTACTTTTTTATTAGTATTTTGAAGGTGCAAGCTTCCCTAATTATTGGTCTAACTTCCAACGACATCCAGCCATACTTATAAGGGGCAGGATATTCAATATCATGATCAAATTAGGCTTGAGGCATAAATTAGTAATGGATTATTCTTTATATATAGTCTTAGTATAGGAGTATTTTTTTTTTATTTAGTATTTTTAGGCTCATTACATTACTCAGATTCCGTCTGTGTTATTGTGACTGCTATTGCGGCCTTGTTTATTGGTAATTGGACTATTCACTGTGTCTGTCTTTTTTGTTAGTTACTTTTCTTTAGCAACTCATTACAGTCCACCATCCAGATTCCATTTGTAATGCCGTGGGTGCCATTGCGGCCTTGTTTGTTGAAATTCGACTATTTATTGTGAGTTAGTGTAGACATAGGTCCACCAATTCTTCGACCTTTCGATAGTTACTGCAGCATCTACATCTTAGCAACAATCTACAATCCTATTGCAGTGAGAACTTAATTCTGCCTCTGACCTATCAGAGCAGCATCCCTTCTCTTCAAGATTCCCTTGTTGAGCCTCTGACCTATCGGAGTCGCCACAACCAATACTACTATTTTATCATGTTTAATATCTATTATACATTAAAAATTGAGCTATCTTGTCAATTAATTCTATGATTTTAATCTATGTTCATTTATCAATTTTGTTAGTTTTATTTTTATCCAAAGGCCTTTTTATTTTATTTTTATTAATATTTCTATTCTTATTGCTAAATGCTTTGTTTTTATATCAGTAGTTAGGTTTTTCAAATAATTATTTATTTCTGAACTACTTTATTTTTCTTTGGAGCCTCATTCAAAAGACCTAGTCATTTTAGGAGTGGCTTCAACAGTTGTAAATACAATAAAATAGTGATTTTTTTCCAACTATTTTCAATATAGTTATTATTTTCGTCTCCACCACATATAAGTAACGAATGTGAACAAACACATTTTTTGAATTCTTTAGTTTTATTAATTTACCAGGAGCATATTAGCTCAATAAAATCTTATAAACACAAATCTAGGCCAAACAAAAGTAAAAAGGTCCTCACTATCCATACTGTTTTGAAACACTCACAATCTTTCAGGTGTATACTCTGCAATTTGCTTAAAAAGTAGTGCACCATAGTTCCATAAAGGCTAATATAATATTTATTCTGATTTGTTTAAATCATATTACAAAAAAACTGAGTATTTTGAAAAATGTTCATTAAATATATATCTATTCATTTTTAACTTTATTATGTACAATCCTGCGTTACATTCCAATAAAAGTTGTTTGAATATTTGTTATAACTGGAACTATATTTTTATTTTTTGAGATATGCTGTGAAGTATTTTTTTTTAAATAAAAAAAATTGAATTGAATTATGAAATATTGCATCTAATTAAATTTATGATAGAATATTATTTAAAAAATCTTCTATTTGGTATAATAGAGGTTCCAATGGTCAGTAAAATTTGATTAGTAGTATTATACTATTTCCTCGTAAATGAATAGTATTCCGTATCAGTGAATAGAAAAATCAGTATGGGAAGAGAAAGAAAAAAATAATTGAAAGGTAATTTTTTTTCATGATCACCTAACATTATTGTAATAAATAACTAAAAATAATGTTTCTTTATTTATTTTAGAAAAACTATTACAAAGATATGTCAGCTAAGGTACCATATTTTAAGAATAGAAAAACTGATGATGAAAATGATATTGATAGCCTTAAATTTAAATTGAAGGTAATAAAGTTTTTTATTGTGTATTATTTATTATGAACTGTAGTGTATTATTTTTATAATGAAATCAAAATAATATATTTCTCTTATAAATCCGAAAGGTTCACTGACCATCAAAAATTTGAAGCTGAACTTTTTAATTTATTACTATTATTATTTCTCTGTAAGTAAACCCTAAAAAGTTAGCATACCCCATTCAAACAGCATAATGAATTTATGATCTATACAGTTATAAATGAAGAGTCAACAGAAGAAAGAGGAAGAAGGTATGTATTTATTTGTAATGTATTTGAAGTTTTAAAGTTTGGAACACCATCCACATTTCCTACTGTTTCTTTTTACCACCTTATTCTACTGAACGATATGAACATATTGTTGTGTAAAACTCCATTTTGGAAAAAATGTGAGTCTCTCCCTTTCTTCCGTGGACTCCAATGTTGAATAGAAGTTTATTCTGATAGAAGAATCCAGAAAAGTTGGCCCATTCAATTGTTTTTTGCTTAGTTGCATCAGTGTATTAAATTTACAAAACAAGGAAAAAAAAAAGAAGAAAATAGTTTATGTAGATAAAATAAGGAGGAAACTTTTTTTGGCATTGCCCACTTAGTACAGTGGTCGGTGTTTCAAGAGGTCCATACTTTAGCATTACTAGTGATTGAGAAAGTAAAAGTACAGCTTAGTCCAGACAACAAAAGCCAAAAATCACTGATTAGAAAAACGTCATATAGTTCTGGATTTTGGCACAGTTATTCATTGAAGTGTCCTGTACAACATACTAGAAGTCTCTGTTGGGTGGGGATGGGGAAGCAGTATGTAGGTCCCTTTTTTTATTTTTTCGCTTATATCTCGGAAACTATGTGTCTTAGCGATGAGACAATTCTATACAAATTAAAAATGACAAAATGTGCTATAAGATTGACTTCATTCATTTTTTTTTACAATCTTGCATATCTTCCGAAATATCCGCACTCGTAATTCGCGAAGTTTGAAAAGAAAAAAAAAATTACTTCAGTTTTTTGCCTCGAATTCTTCAGCACTTCATGCTACAAAAAGTTCAAAATAAAAGAAGTTGTAGAGCATTAAATTTCCTTTAAGAATATATAATAGTTTACAATTCTATCATTAACCATTCAAAAGTAAGAACTATTTTAACTTTATGCATAATTTCTGAAATTTCGCAGAAAAACATAAATTTGGTTGTTTTTTTGTTTGTAATTCCACTACTCTAAATACATATATATGTTAATACTTATGTATTTCCATGCATAAGTATGTGTACTACATATATAAGTGGCATATATAGAAGTGTTATGAATTATATAATATAGTCCAGATAACGGCCAAAAATCGCTACTAGAAAAAAAAATCTTATAGTTCTGAATTTTGTGTTGTTCATTGAAGTGTTCTGTACAATATACTAAAAGTCCCCACTGGTGTGAATTGGACAGTAAGGTGACCGGGGAAGGGAGCGGAGTGGGGGTCCCCATGGAGAGGAGAGGAGATTGTGAGTTTAATTTGCCAAGCTGAGTGTGTTCCATCTGTGAAAACAGATTTATTACTCAAATTTTTGCTATGTTTCATCCAACTGTTATCTCCACTGAGCATATAGAATAACATAAAAGTATTTCTCTTATCTGCAGATCCATAGATCAAGTTGGCAAATTTAATTTGTAATCTTCCTTCCTCTATCTCCAAAGATACTGCCTCTATGAAAAAAAAATAAAGGGCATCTTTCTTATAGAAAATTGAATGCACTTTAATTTTATATAAAGTTCCTACTGTTAAAGTTGATAGTTCCCTGAGATATTTGAGAAAAACTAAAAAAAAGGATCTCTAAAGGGCACCACCACCCGCCTGCCAACCCGTGGGGACTTTTAATATGTTATATAGGACACTCCAATGATTATTTTCAAGCAAACAACTTATTTGATGTATAAGTTGTTAGTTTGAAAATGTTCAGTATTATTATTTGTTTATAAAAAGGTTTTCACATTATGACTCAATGAGTCATGTTTCTTCTATATATATGTTGCTTCTATATGTCTCTTTGAAAGCCTGTGATTGGTTGGTTAATATGGATATGGAGCTCATCAGCAGCTTCAACTTCATCAATTCTGCAGGCAATATTTCTCCTTTTATTAATGTATTATGTATTTATTTTTGTATCAATATATTCTTATCACATATTCTATAACATTGATAGGGTAAGACAATATTTATTTATCATCTGTGTGGCCATATATATATTTTTTCAGCTTCAAATTAGACTATTATCACTTGTATTTAATAATAGTTTCTTTAATTTAAATATTACTTATGATGTTATCATTAGTGATTCATACCAGATTAGGTGGAACTACATACTGTAAACTCTCTTATCTGTTTTGGTGATAAGCATTCCCTCATTTGTCATATAAAAACAAATTAAAAATTACTTAAAATTGATGGTTTAACATCTGTTGAAAGAACTTCAGTTGTCCCTATGACAGTTTTTGTAGCTTATAATGGTGGTAAGCCATTCATATTTCTTCATAACCTTAATTTTTTTCTTGAGATGGCTGCTGCTTCTTTATTGGAGCAAAAGTCAGTTATCAACACAATTACTGTACTTAAGTAGTACTTACTTTGTTCCATACTGTACTCCTCATTTTTGAAAATGGCATCAACAAATGAATACAATTTTATTTATACAGTCAACTCCCAATTATCTGTGATGCGGATTATCCATGGCAACAGTTATGATTTTTTTTTTTAAGATATATTAATTTTGTTTGCATCAGCACCAGACAGTTCGGATATGAAAAAGGTCAATTAAGGGTTCAACATACAAGGAACTTGATGCAGTATTACTTGAATGGATATGTCAAATTCAAAGCGAAAATACAGCTATTTCAGGTTGTATAATTGTCCCTAAGGCATAGAATTTTAATGGTAATTCTTTCTTTGCTAAACTTGTGTCCTACTGCTTTGCATTCATGAGCGAGTTGGTAAACATTTCCAATTAAGTCTTGGCATATCCACTTTGTAAATCTATTCAGGAGCACCATCATTTTCAAAAGTAAATTCCTCAAACTCATCCTTAAAATCATCCACTGCTTGTTGGTCAATGCTAATTTATTAGTCCTACCTCACGAATACTGTAGCCCTTCTTAATCCTGGTAAGCATTCTGAGGAAGCATTTGCAGCCAGGATGGCTTGTTGTAGAAAGCAAGCTTCTGCCAAATGTGGAGAGCGATTTAAACTATAATGTACTAACTACAAGGATGGCAAAGAACAAGACGCTGCCATATTAGCTGAAATGGGGAGAACTGTTCCTGGTGGGGAAAAAGTGTTTTAGTGGTTCTACAACTTTTTTGTTTTATATGGGGGTTATTCATGGCTATCCCGCCCTCAATTTCATGGATAATCGGGAGTTGACTGTAACAAGTAATGCCTTATAAATGTTCATTAATGAATAATATCAAGCATATCTATCTAAAATTAGTTTGAAGAGTAGATTTAAAATAAAATGAAAAATCAATACTTAGGTATATCAATTCTAAAATGAAATCATTTTTGATATTTTTTAGTCTGGTGAATTTCTTCAATGCACTGTATCTTATTTTTTTGCTTACATACAAACATTTTATTTATCCTACTATTAGTAACTGTTTTCTGATAAAATGGTGATTTATGTTGTCCGTGTTGTCCCTTTCTGGTTCGTTGCAACACTATATAAGGGATAGTCTGCTGTAATATTATCAAAAAAATGCTTTAATCTGTTGACACAAATGATATTCATAATTTTGTTGGAAAAGAATATAATTTGATTCTGTGATTATCAAACCTTCAGCAATGCTCTCATGAATCAATAAATGAACCAAAAACAAAAAAAAATAGGTTCATTTTGGATTTCATCATAAGTGTCAATGTGTTGAATTTGGCCTAAGGAAGGAAAGCAATGAAACTTATACATTTTGTGTTCTTATTTTTGAAGGATATGCAGGAAGCTTTAACTGCTGAAATAGCTGACAAACATGATGAAATCCGTAGATTAAAAGATGACATAAAGGAGTTAGAAGAGAAATTACTTCACTCAGATAAACAGACACAGTTCAAAGATGATATAATAAAAGAACTGAGGAAGGAAGTTAAAGTTGGAAGGGCAAAAGTAAGAAATATTTCTATATTTAATTTGATAATTCAAAATTAATTCAATTTCTGGAAAAAAGAAAAATATATTGAATAGGCATCTAATGCTAATGCTGCTTATTTATACATGAATTGTGATCTTCATTATTTTGTTTAAAATTTTTCTTTGTACTTACATTTTTGTGCTTTACATATTATTATCAGGCTATAACTTATTAGTGTTGAGATGGTTTATTGTTTAGATTGTGTGTCTTATTATTTTATTTTTTATATTTTAATATATTTTCAAGTGTCTTTAATATTTTATATTCTTTTATATATTTCATTTCTATATTTTTATCTCCTGATTAGGATCAAACTAGCATCAGATTTGGCATACTAGAGCCTCAAGGCTCAGTCATGTTAATTTTATTTAAACTATTTGTTCAATCAAATGATTTAAATCAATTTTTTAATTGTTTAAGTCTGATTTGGAAAATTTTTAAAGGGCAATAAGGGGAAAGTGCGCACTAAATTTTACAAACTTCGACTTTTCATGACTATAACATTCTTATTTTTGGAGCTAGATTTTTCATCTTTTCTTCAAAATGTTCCTTAGACGACTATGTTTAAATATCACATTCAAGCCTATGTTTCAACGCCCATTTTGATAATTTATTTGTATAGTACTTAGTACACATTTGCCCTTGCCTTAAGTGCTTACAAGATATCTGGAAGACTCATTATTCAAGAAGGAGCGGTTTTGGAGCAAGTACAAAATAGTTTTAGGATTATTATATTGGTGTAATTATTGAAAAAGTTAAAGCTTGTCTGATATTCACATTTTACATTCTTCATGGAGTTGTGAAAGTGGAATATAATTGAATAAAATAATTTTTGGTTTAATTCGCTAGTCTAGTTGCCTTGACAAAACATGATTTTAAGTGTTAAGTGTACACCACACACATTTTTCCCACAGCAGAGGTCTGTACTTGCCCCTATTATTATGTTTTGCTGGGTGACAATGGACAAGGGCTTAAAAAAATAGAAAACTGTCAAGGAGAAATGTAAATCACAAAGTATTTTGAATAGCAGCTTCTGTAGGTTCCACTTACGGCAAAAAAATAAAAGAAAAAAATAAGTCAACTGGTAGGTAAATACCGATACAGCTATACTGCAAAAGTTGAATGACACAACTTTATCAACAGCTTGGACTTAATATTTTTACAACATGTTATACTCGACCTTAGCGAACTTGCGTGGCTGATTTCTGATACATCAGTGTTTAGGCTTTATGCTCCGTCAAGGATAGCCATTACCAATTGAGGGCTTGGACTTAACGAGACAATCACCCACTTACTCCAAAAATGCACTAACGCCACATACCAAGAAGTTTAAGGTCCATTCCAGTTTAAAAGATTCTTTTTCCTCAGTTTTAATTAAAGTAATGGGATATGCCATTAGAAAAATGATTCATTCTAGAAAATATGAAGCTCATGGAACTAAACAATCTTGGCCATTTGATTTGTTATTATTGAATATAGATAAGATAAAACTATTAAATTAAATAATATTAAAACAATTTAAACAAATTTTTATTTGTAGTAATGGTATTTATGTTAATATGATAAATATAGAGCGAATACTTTTGAATATGCAGTTAAAATATCTGTGAACACGGTTACTTACATCAAAGGAAGATTGAGCTTTATTGTTTTTGAAAAAAAAAATATTCTGGCCACATCTTGCAAGGAGAGGCTCTGAGATGAAACCTTGTACACCAGAGCCCATATGTGGCATAAGCCTTAGCTATGCCAAAAGGCTCATGAGAGTGGCTGTAGGCAATAAATTTAAGAACTACTGGGAAAATATTAGGAAACAGATACACTCCAAACTGTTTTCAGATGGACTCTGCCCCAAAAGAAGTGAGATTCTTCTGTTCATGGATAGGTGTAACATTAGGAGAGTGACAGGACTATATACAGGTCACTGTCAACTGAATAAGCACCTCCACAACATGGGACTAACTGAGTCACCGACATGTAGACTTTGTGGGATGGAGGACGAAACAGCCTTCTACATAATCTGTGGATGTGATGCTTTGACGAGGGTGCGATACCTCCACTTTGGTCTGACCCTAAGCTCTGCGAGATGATGGACCCGATGAGTCTACTCAGATTTGCAAAGGCTACTGCCCTGTTTTAAACGGTTTAGGCCAGCGCACAATAGGCCTTAATAGGCCGCAGTGCATGTATGCTGGAGAAAAAAAAAAGAGAAAAGATAAATGGGCTACAAAATGAGGGATGGTTTGACCTTTATACTGTAAATATTGAGGGTTTATATATATTTAAAGTTGTAGCATTTCAGTGAAGGATATGGGTGTGTAAAGTTACACTGGATAAACAATCAATTACTAAAAAGATAATGCTGAATCGATGGGTAAGCCTCCGAGGGGTAAGCTGAGAAATAAACGTGACTTTTATGTAGGTTTAATTTAGTATAGTTAGTTTTTTATGGAGTTCAGTGAACGAGGTATGTAGAAAATTGTTGCTAGTATCAGCATCCAACCCTCGGGTTTGCTAAATAATATATTATATTTCAATATTTCCTCGGATCTTTCCTGTACCAAACTATCAACACCCACAACCCTTCCTAGATCTACAGCCTCCTACAATTCAAATCCTCGGTCCACGCACTGGAAACAAGATCTCGCCATTCTGACCTCCATAGCCTCTCCCACAGAACCAAAAAACATTCGAACGTTCCTTTCTCGCCTGCTCCTCTACCCTTTGGAATTCCTTTCCTTCTAATATTCACCATGCTTCTTCTCTATCCTCATTCAAATCCCTTCTTTTCCAACACCTTCTTTCTCTCCAAAATGAACAAACTTCAACTTTGCTAAGCAACTCATCATTTTTGTATTTTTTATTTTCTCTCTTTTTCTTTTTTCTTGTTTTTTTTTTCTCTTTTTTTTTTGTTTGTTCAAATTAATTATATTTTTCGAGAAAATAACTTATTTTATTTGCTTAATTATTTTACTGAAAATATTGTAAACATTAACTGATCTGTATTTTGTGGTCTTATGGCCAGATATTATTTCTGTTTTATTTGTTTAACCATGTTATTCTTAAGTGACCTAGTCCCAGAATAAAGTCCTTTTATCTATCTATCTATATTATATTATATATATATTATTACTTACATTAGTAATTTAAAATTACGAAAAAATAAATTAAGAATTACATCATGTTCTATTTTATAGATATTAATAATATAAAGATAATGTTTGTTTGTTAATTAATCTGAAAATTATTTTCACTTTGAAGAAATCTGAATATCCTGCTTATAGTAAAATAAGAGCTGTCTTATTCTCTAACTAAACTACTAAATCCTTACAAAAACTTATATTTGTTTGGTTTATTTAAACTTTAATTGTTTGGTTTATTTAAAATTTAATTTTTCGGTTTAAAATATGATAGTTTTGTTTGTTGTTAAATCCTTTTTATGACTTCCCAAAGGAACCCCAAAATTAGTGCCACTGACTCATCACTTTGTATTTTTATGAGCATATTGATAATATTTTTTAATTGAATAAAATATCCATTAGTTTATTTCTAAACTTATTCTCAAATTTGGTTTTAAATCAATTTTTTGTATTCAGAACTCTAGTGTGAAACATAATAGAACATTTGAACGCCCTGTGAATATAAGTATCCAAATATGTTCTGCTAAGAAAAATAAAATAAACGACACTGGAATGTCTTATCCTAATTTTCCTGAACCTTCTTGCATTGAATTACCAAGAAAACCATTGAAAAATACAATTGATATTATGAAGAAAAATAAAAGACAGGATGTCAACTTGGCATTACTACCAGCAGAAAATAATTTACCATCATGGGTTACAAAATATAGTTAAAATAAAATCACTACTTAGAAAATATATGGAGTTCTTTTATAATCAGTCAAAGTAATAAGTTTTCTAATAAAGCTGATATAATATAAGTTTAATTACTAAGTATGACTTGTTTTTATTTCTGTTATTATTTTTTTAAATTTTAACTCTTCATCCACACATCACACAGTTGGAGTGACAATCAGCAAATTTGCTGGCAATAGAAATGTTTTGGCATATGAGGCAGGCATGGGGAAGGGCAGTACCTAACAGCGCCTCTTCTCAGTCTTGATTTCAGTACCACAATTCATGAAAGGATATTTCTTTCAATTGGCCTCATATTGATGGGCATTTCAGCCATTGCTATATCTTTTATCAATTAAGTATTTATGCTTAATTAAATATTAATATTTACTTTACTCCCAATGTTATTGAATGATAGCCTTTCTGGAGGTAATTTGAGAATGGCTGAACGAGTCTTGGAAGATAGAAGCTTACAACGTTCTATTAAATGTAAAATAGCTAGTAAATTGTTCAATATAACATTGTGAAAATTATAGTTATTCACTGGGTAAATGAATTTTTAAAAGTGTCCATACTTTCATGAGCGGTAGTTTATATGCATATATTTATTGTAAAGGATCCAGTTTTAAGACTTCTGCCTAAACTGCTTGATTTAAAGAAATTTTCATGTCCTGTTGAAAAGAGAAAAATGTTGAAGGATATTGAAAATATTGAAGGATGATATAGTATGTGTGGAATAGTATGGTCTTAAATTTGAAGAGAAGCCACTGGTGCCTGGTGAGGAACCACTTTGTCAAATACCTGAACCACATCCAGAAATATGCCAGTTGTTTATTATTTTTTCTCTAGTATACCAGCAATGTAGTGGGTAACTCTATGTAATTGATATGCACGAAAACCGAATCAATAGTCTGGTATTATTATTTCATCAGTATGCCTAAGAAGTCTTTTGTATATTAATTTTTTGAAGAGTTTAGAACATAACAAAAGGAGACTAATAGGTCTATAGGATGAGGGACTGTGTGTATCTTAGTATTTTTTGTGTATCATGTGAAATGTGAAAATTTCTATTGTAATGAAAATTTAATTGTCCTTAGTATACTGTCGTAGATTGTCATCAGGAAAACTTAGACTTTCCTGGGAATCTGCTGAAGTGCCTTGGCAATTTTTAAATCAGAACTCTTTTAGATAAGTGTCTGATTTGTTATACAGCTTGTGAAGGAGTAAACAAATGAGGTGGTAGTGACAACTGTGGTGGAGTGTATGTAAGTAAGGAGTTATGTGTTAGTGATGTCTTTATTATTTTCCTACAACAATACTGCCATGAGCTGAGTTGTCGGGTGGTCTATTCTATGTCTCATTTAACCAGAAATATGAAATTTAGATTGTGGTATAAGGTTTCTCTGTTATCAGTGTGATGTCTATACGTTTTTAGTGTAGCTATAAGTCCTACTCTATCTTAAGTTAGTAATCAGTTTGCATTCCATAAAAGTTAGACTAAGAACCCACAGTTAATTGACTAAGAGCCATTTATAGGACACATTACTTGGGTCACCTGCGCGAGTTGTTGGAAGAAGCTTAAAAGGGACTAGGTGAGATTGTTTTGACCGTTAAGTAACTGGAACAATTTTGATAGAACAATATTCTAAGGTGAAGTTGGCTAGAACAATATTCTAAGGTGAAGTTGGCTGCTGGGTAATTCCAGTCATCAGAGACTCCCAGGGTTATGTCACAAGATGAGCTTTGTGGTCTGGTCCACATCTTTCACACCATGGTGTTTGGTTACATTATGATCTGATGTGACCCTATTGTTGGCATCTTGCTGAGTATTTTTTTTTCTTGGCTCAACCATATTTACTTTTGTATAAAATATAGTTTTCGTCTCAAAAAACTTGTCCATTAGAAGTTGCCTTTCTAATGTACACAAAAAACATCGAGAATGGTCGTTTCAAACAGGAGATGGAACAATGTCTGGAATATGTGCTCTTTGAGGTCATGTTTAATTTCATCTATTGGTGGAATGTGGTTTAGATCTTAAACTATGATTCTTGGATTCCTGTCCTTGGGGAGCTAATACCTCTGAAATTCAGGTCCACTGCCCTCACACAGCTGGCTAGCTTACGATAGTCGTTGGTGTCTCGGAGTAAACTTTTGAAGTGGTTTTTGGTAAAAAAGAGTTTGGGTCTGAATTTGTTTGTAAAACAATTAGATCACAGCCACATAGTTTTCTACATCAGTAATGAAGATCGGGGGTTGATTGGTGTTTAAAGGTGATGGGTGATATTCTATCTTCTGTTTGATTATGTTCAGTAATATTAGTAAGTACTTAAAAACTATTGCTAGTTGGCACCTCTATTTCTGTTCAATTTGCTCTTATTCATGTCAACTTGTTAGATTAAAAAATATTAACTTTTTTAATTGGCAATTACCATATGATCTTATTAATTATATCATATCAACAGTATACCTGCAAAATCTTTTGGCATAATTTTCAAAAAAAAAAAAAAAAAAAAAAACTTCAACCTCTCTGAAGTCTTCTAAACTTACAGGTTATTACAACTAATCATAGACAAGTGATAACTCTGATAATGCTAACAACATAAAAATGTCATACTCCATTCAATCTATAACTTTGTATTTTATTCTAGAGATGCAAAATCTTTATTTTATTAAAAATGGGACTTACAGAGGTTTTGCAGGTACTCTGTACATATGACATCTGTTATTAATAAAGAATTCAATATTTTTTGGGTTATTTTTTTCAATAATAGATATTTGGAATCGACCAAGAAAACAATTTTTTAACTCCTCAAAATTTGAGGTTTTACATTTCAAGATATGTAGAATCCAAATATTCAATTTTTAAAAAATCTGCCATCCGTGGCTTTTCTCCAAGACTATTGGACCGATAATTTTAGTTATAACTATTATTGTTTTAACTTGTATATTTATTTTGGTATCTTTGTCGTTTTTTCTCTCTTTAAACATGTGTTATCATGATCAGGAATGGACAGAAGCCTGTCGACACATCCTTTCTGGGCTGCTGAATAACTATTGAATTGTGATGTAAGTTCATAGCATTTTTAATGGATAAAATAAAGTGCAACAGTTTATCAAAAAAAAAGCTCATTAATTAAGATATACCATGAATTTATGTTGCAACCTTTAAGTAAATAAAGTCACTATTTTTCTTGTGATGGTACAGACTGAAGTGGTCCTTGGCCTATTAAACATCTGATGTTACTGGGCTCTGTCCATTACTATATAGGTACCTGCTACTGTATATTCTCTTCCAATTTGTCTTTCCATCATGTCTTTGGGCTCCCTTTTGTTCTAGTGATATCTTTTACTTTCCTGGTAAACCTTTATCACCTTTCTTTATTTTATTTTCCTCTGCATTTTCTTCCCACGATAAGTGCACTACACTGAGTATGTATATATTGCCTGTAAACATCTAACAAAACTTTAAACTATTACACTGCTCTGTACCAAAAATGATGTTTTTAAATGAATAAGTGTTTCTAAATGGATTCTTTATGCTGAGGTGAATGATGCACTCCGTTTTGTCCTATCATGTCAGGTTTTCGAGAAAATGAAAAATTTGTGTTTCATTAAAGTCCCATTAAGTCCAGGATTAAGTTCAGTTTTAACATGCCCTAGGCAAGTATAGTGAGTGGTTTAAGTACATATGTAGTATTTATCACAGAATGGCACTAGGCAAGCTAAAGGCAGATGTTTTTACTGAACTGAAAGGAAATTAATGTGTGACCCCAATTTTGAGGATACAATGAGCCCAAACAGAAAATGAAGACTAGTGTAGCTACAGAGAATTTCTGAGCAACTTTCAAGAAAACAGATGGAGCCCAAATTACAACCGTTGTGAACACTAACTTGGAAAAGTTGGGAAAACTAGGTTGTAACATGAATTTGAAGTTGCACCACCGGCATGCTCACAATAGGTATTTTCCAGATTGCTGTCTTGAATTTTACAGTGAGGAACACGGTGAATGTTTCTACCAAGATTTGAAAGGTATTGAAAGAAGATACTCTGGTGGTTGCGCTGTTGATGCTAGACTACTGTTGTTTCCTAAAAAGGGAAAGTGCTTTCCATACATGTGAAAGAAGTACAAAGATAAGAAATTTTCTGCCTAATTAGGTCACTGTGAATTGTATCATTTGTTGGTTGTTTTTGAAAAATGTACCTACATTGCGTTTACAATTGAGACGGACAAAATAACCCTTACAAAATAAAGAAAATAAATTGTCTTTATTTATTGATAGTTGACGGTATGGTAAATCAAGATGGAAATGGTCCGAGTGGCAGTAAAGAGTAACATGGAGTAGTGGAAACTATTTTTTAAATGCCGTCTACATTTACTTGTCTGAGGTTCGAGTGGCGGTAAAGAGTAACAAGGAGTAGTAACTATTTTTTAAATGTCTACGTCTACTTTTCTGAGGTTGAGCCCTGATGGAGACCTACAATGTGGGTATTTAATAAATATTTATCACTGTTTTGTTATTCTTGACCGCCACTCGGCCCATCTCCTTAAATTTTCAATAGGTATAATGTAAAAAAAAAAAGATCAATAACATAAAAACCGTAAAACAAATACTATTTTATTCGGATACAAATATACTTTTAAAAAAATAATATAAGCCTTAAAATTAGGGGGAGAAACATTCAAAACCTAAATTTCAAAATGCTGAGCAATTTTATATAGTCTTAGGTCCTGGTCCGCATCTTTCCAGATTGAGCTCAGGTCCTTAAGGCGGGTTCCCTTCTGAGGTTGAAGAGCCTTTCTCAGCTGCCTATCCTCACTACTAACGACACCATAATCAATTCATTTTTAAGGTATCTCATAAGCACAAATCATTATATAAATTGTATCACCCTCTATTCTTCCCAATGTGGCTATCTTTCATCTTCACCTGTAGTGACCATATTTTGTCTTATTCAGAGCCCAGGTTTCCCCTTAATAAGTTAAAACTGATCAAGGTTTTTGGTATCCATACTTGTGCTATTTATGAGACAAGGTTACTCCTTATTGAGTCCTGAGTGCATAATAAGCTCTGTTCCTGCTAGCGTACTTTTAATTCTGTTTCATTGGCTTTATGTGTCATTAAGGATCCTAGGTACAAAAAAGCAGTCACTGCCTCAATATTTTCATCTCAGTTTCATAATTTCTAAATTCTTCATTCCTTTAGTTTCTCCTTCTATCAAATCCTTTTTCATTTTCTCTGTAAATGTACGCATATTGATCTTGTTTTCCTGAATAATATTGTAATGTGATCTATTAACGTCACAAAACTAATTCAATTAGACGAAATGGGGGTCCAAAAATAAGTCGAGTCTTTTGCCAAAATATATCTTTTTTATGACTGTTACAAAGGTGGAGAATAAAAATTTTGATTGTAATCATATAGTACTTAAACAGTAGTAATTTTTAGGAGATTAATTGATTGTTTGCCACTGGATATAAATAATAATTAAATTACTATAAATAAATATAACAAAAATAAACAAACAGAACTTTAAGAATTTAACTAACATACAATACAATTATAGAATACATACAAAGAAGTGACCCTGTGGCTAACACAATTTATACGCATGAGTGGTGGGAACTATCGTAGCTTCAGCGCAACCACTCTGCTATAATATAGTTTTTGAGTCATAGTTTTTCTTGGAATAAAATATCCAAAATGAATTCAACCAGTAAAAGTTCACCCTCTTTTTTTTCCTATGATCGCAGATTCTTATTAGTGATCTGAGTATAATGATTTAAACCTCTCATGTGTTTTCTATGCTATAATATGTAGTTTTAAATTTTTTAACTATTGTTTTTTTTTCTGTTGCACTACCATTCCCATCTGATTTTAATTTTCAGTTTTTGTACATCAAAACTCATTTTACCATCAGTGGTAGTATGTTACCTAAAAGAGTTAAGGTTTTACCTTCAACTTTTTCCTTTGTTGTTCGTTTGGAGCATAATTTGGCCATTTTTAATTGGTATAATGAAATTACACTTAGGAATAAATATTACTACTTTTTTTATATTGATTGCAAAACACCCTCAAAGTATTTATCATTCTCAGTAAAACATATGTTTTATAATCATAAGTTATATAAAATTTGTTTGTAATTAATAATAAAAAATATTATACTTTTCTGGAACTTTTTCTTACTTTGATTCTTAAAAAAAAATATATAATTTTTATGAATGCTTTTAAACTCTTCAGCAATGGATTGATGGTTTTATGATAGATATGAAACAATAACTTTAAATGTAAATGATTGGCTCTTTAAGGACACACTACTAGATTATGACGTCAAACTAATTGTTATTAAACTTAGGATATAAATATGTGCACCATATAATAATCACCATTACTTTGAGTACTTGACCTTCATATTTTTTTTACATTTTTATTGAGCTTGCTTCTTTATCCTGACCTTTAATAGAGAAATCGTCAATTACTGACAAATCTGGTTAGTAAGTTTAGAAACATTTTTATGTAATTTCTATATTGTTTCATATTTAATAGATAGTCAAGCAATGCATTTCAGATCTATTATAGATAGTTAATGTTGATCTATTAGTAATGCATTAATAAAATTAATTATTAGAATATTACTGTCACATTGAACTCTGAAGTTGTCCAGTAGAATTTTAGTGTCTGTTTTATTGGCCTGCTTTTTGAAAAAGTAGAATAATAATGTTTTTAGACCTGCTGACCATCTCTTGGAGTAGTGAGTAGAAGTGAAGCTGCCTATACTGCCGGTATAACATAAAAGTTCCTAACACCAAATCATTTTTTAAATATATTTTTGTATTGTACACTAATTGCTCAAAAAATTAAATCTTTTTATAAAATTAAAAAGCCCTAAAACCAATGATCTAACATTGTATTTAAGCCTTTCCAATATCATAAAAAGGTGTAGTTTTTAGAGCAATTTGGGTGCAATAACAAAGATCAGGATATCCAGCAGCCTTGAATTTCTTGAAGACTGGAAATTCTGCTTGAATTTTCTGCATCGGAAATTATACTTGAAGAAAAACCAGATTGTCGGGAATTAATGTTTTTAGTCTAATAATTTCATTCTTCCATCACTACTAAGCAACAAATTTATAAAATATTGATAAGAAGGTTGATGTAGTTGTTCCCCTTACCATCTCTAATTCAGTGAAAACTGTTGTGGATCAGAGTATTTATTAACAAAAACACAAACAAGTTAGACTAGATACTACACCAATGGCGGACACAAAGCTACAGACCATCAACAGAAGCTATCCTTTTAAAGCCAGATACTTCTGTGTCAGTGTTGCCACCATCAGAGTTGTTTTGTTTATTATTATTATATTTACACCGTCACAAGCATCTAGAAATAATAAATCAATTTCTCCTAACAATTTCCTTCCTAAATTATTTATTATTTCTCTTAAAAGTAATTCCGCTACAAATGTACTTACTAGTCATTTACATAAATTTAACTAACAACTACACAATTTTTAAAGCCTTAATTATATACACTTTTCGAGGTCCAGCAGTTCAATTACACTTAAGTTAACTAAATGCAAACATTTTTGTCTTCTTCTTTACCTTGCCCCTAAGATGTTTCCCCACATCAAAGAGAGGAGGTTTATCTTTATCATTTCGATATACCTTTTCTTCCTGGTTTATTTCATCCATCTTCTTTACCTCTTCTTTCTGCTTTACTTTTTCCTTTTGATTTAGTTTTTCTTCCTGGTTTTCTTTTCCTTTCTGTTTTATTTCTCCTATCTTATTTATTACATCTTTATGGTTTATTTCTTGTTCCTGGTTTACTTTTTCTTTGTGGTTTAAGTCCTTTATCTTGCTTACTTCTACTTCATGGTTTACTTTTTCTTTCTGGTTTATTTCTTCTATCTTGTTTACTTCTTCTTGCTGATTTATTCCTTCTTCCTGGTTTATTTCATACATCTTGTTTACTACTTGTTGCTGATTTATCTCTTCTTCTGCAAACATTTTTATCTTGTTTTCTTCTACTTCATGGTTTACTTTATCTTTCCTATTCATTACATCTATCTTGTTTACTTCTTGTTGCTGATTACTTTCTTCTTTATTTATCTTGTTTACATCTACTTCATGGTTTTCTTTTTGCTGATTTATTTCTTCTTCCTGGTTTACTTAATTCATCTTCTTTACTACTTCTTTCTGGTTAATTTCAGCTATCTCGCTTACTACATACATCTTGTTTACTTCTTCTTGCTGATTAATTTCTTCTATCTTTATCTGGTTTGCTTCTACTTCATCTCCTTCCTGGGAAAGTACAACTTCCTGTTTCACAGCTGTTTCTACTAGTGATGAATCTTTTAATTATATTGACTCCTTCCTCAATCACAGATGAGTCCGGGGTTATATGAGAGGTGCAGGCCGAATCAACATACCACACACTATCATCAACTCGTGCAGTTGCACATAGTGCAAATTCTTGTGCCAAAGAAGCTTTATTCTTCCAGGGATGAGGTCTACTTGTGTAGGCGGGTTTACTAGTACTGGGCTGTTCAGTTTTACCCCTATTAAACCAGCAATCCTTTTTTAAATGGCCCGGTTTATTACAAATAAAGTACACTTCAGTGTTGGGATTGGGCCGGCTATGAAGGGTTCTGAATGCCTGGTCATTTCTGTTAGAGGCATTTCTCCTTTCAAATGACATAATCATCTGCCTCAATTCGGCAAATTTGATGCTCCTGTTTGCTAAGATGGGGTTAACGACTGGGTCATAATAGGGTGGTAAGCCTTCAATTATGTACCTTATTAACTCTCTATTAGTTAACGTTTTCCCAAGTTGAGCTATCTCTTGGACTAAACATTGGAATCTGTTGAGATACTCATCAACAGATTCTGAATTAAGCTTTTTGATATTATTAAGATCAAACATGAGGTCTATGACCTTTTCCTCAGGGATGCCCTCAAACCTCTCCTTTAATTTGTCCCAAACTATTTTTGCTCTTTTTTCCCCTTTAATAGACGGTAAAATATCATTACTCACCGTTAGTATAATGGTAGTCATGGCTTCCTTATTTCTTTGCTCCCAGTGCTTCAAGGCTGCTTCTTCCACTGGCGGAACTCCCTTTTCCACTATATCTTCATAAATATCTTTTGCCTCGAGGTATGCTTCGATTTTCATCGACCATATTAAGTAGTTCTCCGCTGTCAGCTTCTCAATACCATAATTCGCCACATCCATTGTGTTTTATAACTTTTAGGGTGATCGGTCCGTAAAACAAAGACCTATATATCTCTTCACGGTGGTTAGTCCGAAAAAAAACTATTTAGCACACGATCTGTTAAAATACGTGTTTATTACACTAAACTTGATGCTTTTATGTACTCTAAAACCACGCTCTTCTACCAAATTATTGTGGATCAGAGGATTTATTAACAAAAACACAAACAAGTTAGACTAGATACTACACCAATGGCGGACACAAAGCTACAGACCATCAACAGAAGCTATCCTTTTAAAGCCAGATACTTCTGTGTCAATGTTGCCACCATCAGAGTTGTTTTGTTTATTATTATTATATTTACACCGTCACAAGCATCTAGAAATAATAAATCAATTTCTCCTAACAAAAACTATATAAACCCTATTTCCACTAACTTTGTTCATCAGTCTTTCTCTTTCAAGCATGTGCTCGTTCTATGTTCTGTCTCACCTTACTGTGTCGCTCTACCTGTCGCTAAGTGAACGAGGGATGTTATGGAACATTAAAATAATGTATTTGTTGCAAACAGCTCAGAGTTTCAATTTTGGCCAATTTACACCCATCTTCTTATAATGACCATGAGGCCGAGGGTGGAGATTTAAGGATTAAGGGGTTTCCAGGATCCATTTTATTCCTATAATTAAGATTATTTTGTTTTGTTATACAAAATAAGTTTATGAATAAAACTATGGTGAAATTTATTCAAGTACGTGAATTTTATTTATTTACACCTGAAATTATTTTTGTACTGTCTTTTCTAATTGTTTTTATTTTTGGCGAAGCGTTGAGCCCTCAGTGTAAAAAGGTTAGGTAACAATTTTATCATTATCAAACTGGAAAACAACCTTTATAATTGTTCAAATTCATTCTCAAGTCCGGATTGTACATTTTATTATAAGTTTTTTGTTTAAAATTCAATCCAATAAATTGACGAAAAGCGCCTTGAATTTTACAGCCCATAGCCTTGAAATCCTTGGATTATGCTTGAATTTTTTCAAACTATATCATTGGGCACCCTCAAAGATGTATTTAAAAAAATTATTTGGAGTTAGGGCCTTTTGGCTGATCATGGCAGTATACTATATGGATCCGAATCAAATACTTAAGAATTGTTTCTATAGGAGTTAAGATATGAACAGAATCCACTCAGTTCCTGAGAATATAGTTTTTCATCAAAAATCTTTCAAGTTTCTTTAATTTTTTGGGATTTCTTCTTTGAGCACGTCTTCGCTGTATGCCTCACATACATGCTTTACACGATTCAAGTCTTATCTTTGAGTTTACCACTCCATTTCATTGTTTTAGACTTCATAGGTATACGTTTACATTGAGGCCTTGTATTATTATTTATCAAAATAAACTTTTTGCTGCACCTCTGGTGCATGAATTGTTTGCTGGTGATATGACTGACCTTGGCACTAAACAAAAGGATATAGAATCTTGGTAAAACTGAAAAGTAAATCAGCATAAAATGGATGATATAAAGATATGTATAAAGTACATGATAGATGCCTAAAAATATACCACTCGGAGTTCACATTGACCAAATCAGGTTAGATGGAAGTATTTTCTGAAAAATAGACCCATTTAAATACCCTAAAAATATGTTACTATTTGCAGAAATAAAATATATTAGTTAGCAAATATAGACTTTTTATCTGTACTCTCTTAATATTTTCTTCGAGTATATTACTGTTGTAATTTAATTTTATTGTTTTAAACCAGTGAACTAGTTTGATAAGATGAAAAATATATATATTTCTCGTATAGGAATCCTTGGTTGAAATGCTGGGTTTAAAGGGAACTCCAAGGGCTGCAATGAAAAATAGGATAGACCATTTAACTGTTCAATTAGAAGAAATGAGGACTCACGTTCTGTCTTTGGAGGAACGTTTAGCTGAGTGTAATCTTCCTGCAGTTATTTCTTTGAAATCTAGGCTCAGTAATGCTGAAAGTTCGCTTTTGGCTATGTGTAATAAAATGGACTATGTCAGAAGATACCTAGAAAACTTGAAAGGAGATGAAGAACTGAGCATGAAGGTAGAATTTTTTTTTTTTTTCATTTTATTTTTCCCCATTTTTACTTTCATTGTTGGGTTATTATAATTTATTTTGTTTGATATTAAGCCAACTAATCTTAAAATTAAATTTTTAATAATGTTATTGTTGAATCTTCATTGAGTAAAATGTTTGCTTATCCATTGCCAATTGTAATTTCATGTTATAAACTTGACAGTGTGGCCTTCAAGCTTTGTTGAGTGAACTGACGGAGGATGTTGAATGGAACAGACAAACAAGAAGAAATCTTAGTCTAGACGAAGGAACTTCTGTAATTGTGATTAGTCATCGTTCTCATTCCCTTCCCGATAACAGACTTCATGTAAGTTAATTATCTATTATTGTTATTATGATAAAGATCCCTTACTATTTTTAAACAAATAAAATTATAATCGTAAAGGTTGGTATTTAATAACTTAGTAATTTTAAAGGCTACTTATCAGTAGGCTTTGTGATATCTTTTTGTTTTTGTTGTGAATTTTTTCTATTGCATTGCTTTTCCATTTTAGCAATGAAGTCAAGCAGAAGATGGTATTCTTAAAGTATATATATATATATATATATATATTACATTTATAGTCTGTGTAATTAACCCTTTTGCTGGTACTGATCATATTTGTCTCGCCTTTCTATTCTATTACTTATTTCTGAGATCACTTTTCTATTGTATCCCTAAAAAAAAATTCCCATTCTTTAGAAAGAGCTTTACATGCCCTCTAAGGAATTGAATTTACTAACACATAAAAGCACTTTGTTTTTTTTTTTTAGTAAAAAATATATTAACTTTAAGCTGAAACTCCTTTTTCAATGATTGTTAGCATGCCTATAAAAAACAAGTTTGTATAGCTGTTTTGATTTTACTACAAAAACATGTCTGGGATAATACGATAAAGAGTGGCTATATTTTTATTCAAGACAGCGGTTAGGAGATTTGGAATTGATACCGAGTGCCTTTTTAAGATTTTTTAGACTAGGTTAGGTTTGTTGTAGGGCTCAGCTTTGAGAGAAGAAACAGTGGTCTGGTCTAGAAAACTAAAACTTAAGTTGTGATTTATTTTATTTTAATGATATTTAATAAGATTTATTTTAATGATATTGAACCTTTATTTGTTATTTGAAAACAAATATTGCTCAGCTACATATATATATTTCCCCTCCTCCCTCCCAATTACATAAATATGTATTTCATCATTTATATTTTTCTCTATTTCCTAACTTAATTTTGATTATCCGCTGAATCACTATCAATGGGTTTTAACGATTGGTCAGCCATCAGATATACTTTCAGGTCCCATCAACATTGCTACCTGCTTTTTTGTGTTTAAAAAGAAAATGAACTGGATATAAAAAATGTTTTTTTCTAAAATGGTCAAAATTTTACTTATACAGTTGGCATTCTCACCTATTCATTTAGTGTTTGATATTTTATTAAATTGCAGCTGTTGGTTTTTCATTATTCATGGTTTTTATTCTTGGCTTTTTAAGTTGAATGAAATTCCTTTCTGTTTAAATTACTTTTAATAGCAAGGATGTCTATCCATTGATTTTAGTTTATAATGAAAAAAATGTCAAAATCTTCCAGTCTTAATTGGACTTAATAAAGTATTTGGTCTGCGTTTTAATAGACATTTTAAGAGGCTCACGTTTTAATGCTGATTTGTTCCCAAATGGGTTATGGTCAGGAAGAGGGCATATTCAGCCTTAAAATGACTGAGAACTTACTTAAAGAAATAGTATAGGAAACCAAAATCAAAGCTGTCACGAATGTTTCATTGCTGACTACTAAACATCTTAACCATAATGGCAACATGTTTTTATTTATTTATTAATTTTTTTTTTTTTTTTTACAATAGTCATTACTGAATAAAATGTACCTCATTTTTTCAGTACTTAGTGATTTATTTGGAAACATATATTAGCATTGAACTTAATAATTTGTATAACTAACACTTTATTGCTTGCAGGTAGTTATTCTATAAATTTGAAATACTGAAGATATTAAGGTTTTATTCTGAAACATAATTTTTTTCTCTTTATTGTTGCTCATTCTAATTCTTCTTATGATATGGATGTCTACCCTTGATTAACTTCAAGCGATATTTTTTTAAACACTGTTAATGTATAAAATAAAAATATTGTTATATACTAACATGTTTTTTTTTTTTAATAATATGTTTTCATTTTTGTTATAAGTTATTGATTGATAAGTATAAACTAAATTACAATTATTTGATAAGAATGTATGCAAGATCTGAGGTATTTTTATTTCAGAGGTCAATTTCCAAAGCTAAGTCTGACTCTACTGTTGCTGTTACTAACAAACAATCAAGTTTACAGTCACAACATTCACTGGTAACAATCCCTTTTTGTTTTTTAACATGTTTCACTTTTTGCTTTGAATTTTCTAATTTTCTTATATCATGTATAATTCATTCAGGAATCGTTTCAAGAATGTAGAGAGTATATCCAAGTTATTAATGACTTAGTAAGTAATTTTGAAGAAACAAGAAAAAAAGTTTCCCTATTGTGGAACGAGTTTCAGGATTATGCAAAGGTAATTATTCATTCATTATTTTTATTTTGATAAATTCAGTATTATCTGATATAAGGTGACCCCATTAGTAATATCAGTTTTTCATTAATGCCTGTTTGTATAGATAACTTAAGCCCAATGTCTTCTTTATTAAAGATTTGTTTATATGTAATATTTAATATTAAGCTTGGCAAATTTGGAGGTTCAATGCCAATATCCAACCATTGCTGCTATACTTCCTTCCTCTGAACCCTATCAAAACCCCAATCTACAAGATCATACCTAATACCATTGTCCCGTCTATGTCTTGGTTTTCCACTTAGATATTTACTTGTCGGTTCAGAGCTGATTACTTCTCTTGTGATTCACTCTTTATCCTCCTCAACAACTTAACACACCGATTTCAACTTTCATGATGCTACTTTTATTATATTTCAGATGTGCATATCTCTTTCAGGCTAAGGCATTGAATCAGATAAGGATTTTCTAAAAAATCCTTCTGAGGAAATTCATAATTTTTTATTTTATTGTAATGAATCGTTTGTTTAATTTAGTAATTGATTGATATTTATTAATTATTTAAGGATAATGGCGATAATATCATAGTTGGCTTGAATGAAGTACTATTTTCATTTGAAAGTTCAAAGAAAAAGATTGGTGATATAATTGGACAAATTGAAAATATTGAAGAGTTTAAGGTAATCATTTATTACTTAATAATTAATTTAATAGTATTTGTTTAAAACATTTTATGTTTTTTATAAACTTTAATTAAGTGAAATTCTGACAGGTATATTTTATTTCTTTTAATGGGTGTAATTTGTCAATGTTTGAAGTTCTAATCAGCTTTCCATTCTTGTTATTTCACTCAACCAACTTTGCTAAGAATTACTTAATACCTTTATTCTTTTAAACTCCAACAGAAAATCACAATCCTTATCTTCTTTGATTTGTCAAAAGCCTAAAGCCTTTGGCTCTATCGATCATGCAATGCTTCTCTCCAAATTACACATTTCTCTTTATCTAATAATGTGTTACGATGGTTCTACTCCTTGTCTCTTCGCTCTCAAACTGTTGTTATTCCCAACAAACCTCTCTCATCATTACCACTTCTTTCATGAAGTGTTTCTTGGGGATCTTCCCTCTCATCAACCTTATTTTCTACCAAACTTCATCCACCACTCCCAATATGATTTGTATGCAGACATCCTGCAAATTTACATTTCCTTCCACCCTTCCAAGATACTAGAGACATCTCATAAGCTCCAGGATGATATTGACCGTAACTGCTGGGCTTTGGAAAATAAGTTGTGCCTGAATCCAGCACAACTAACGCAATCCTCATTGGTTTAAACCCACCCCTGATTCTATCCCTACTATCCATTACTATATCTCAATAACATTCCTATTCAGTTCCAGAAATCTATTAAAGGCCTCACAGTTATCTTCGATTAATACCTAACTTGCAGTAACCATACGAGTATTTCCCAAATCTTCCGAAAATCCATCTCGATCCTCAAACACTTCTAAGATTCTGTGATTCATTCCTCTGTCATCTTCTAGTATCATCCCTCATTCCTCTCCACTTTGGTTACAGATGCTTAGTGTATGGAGGACTATATGGTGAGCATGAGATGGTAGTAAAAGGATCAATGAATAGTTTCTGAAGATTCATATTCATTGTTCCCAGACGTTCTCATATCTCACTGCGGCTTTATCCTAATTTCCGATGTTAATAACTGCTTGGTGCCTTCCTATTCCAGTCCTTAAGAAGTAAAAAACCTTCCTATATTCTTGACCTCCTCACCATGCATTCTTCCATCTACCTCTTTAAATACCAGATCTCAGCTTACCATTTTGTATATCTCTTCTCATAAGACTGCTCCTTTTGAAAAATCCTTTATCATTTGTACTACTTCCTTTTGAGATTCCTTACTTCCATTCATAAAGCTTCCTTAACCTCATATTAGCACCATTTATTTCTCCATCTTCTGAATGATCAATCTTCCATCCATATGTAAACAATAAATGTCTATTTAAGTTTTTACATATATGTAGATGTATATCTATTTGGAATTTTTATATAATTATTTATTATTTATCTTTAAGTTTATAATTTAAATAAGTATTAATAAAGCAGCTTGACAAATGCTGCTTGAGTTGTGCACTTTTGTTATACTTAAGGGAGTAAGGGCTGAATTCGTAGATTGCACTCAAGCAAGTTTTTTCTCTGCTTATTTTTTAATTGAATCTCTGGTTTCCTGCTTCACTCCTGAAAAATTAATTATTAAAAAATTCAAAATTTGATGGCAAAAAAAGTCACAAAGTGTAAAGAAGAAAGATCGATCTCACTTTTTAATTTTATTAGTGAAGGCCTTTCAAATAGGCTAGTCTATCTCTACTTCTACAGAGATAAATGTATTCAGTTTCATAATGCTTAATTTTCTCAAATGGCTTGAATTACAAATTTTTAATGTGTTTAAGGAGGTTTCTATCAAAAGTTAATATATCGACTTTGTGATAACTTTCATGAAATAAAAAAAATGGTAATACGATCTGTATTCATTTTTTCGAAACTATGATTGTTCCATATTGTTAGTCTCTGAGGTAATAAAAATGACGAAATTTTTCATAATTTTATTTTAGTTAGCTTTGAGTCATTTAGGTAACTAATTATGTTGAATATATTAACTTTTGATTGAAAAGGATGGATATGCTGAGTTTTGAAAGAAAAGGAAAAACTTAAACATCTAAACATTTTCTGTTGTCTTATTTTACTTCTGTATTTCAATCAATAGAGCTTAAATAAAGAACTATATGAAAGTAAGTTTCATTACCTTTTCCTCTTATATTCTGTGAATGATTTTCCAACTGTTTAGAGGTATTCCAAAAGGAAAACGAGTGTAAAAAAATTTCTCACATTTTATGGATTTTCATGCGATTTTCCGACCATTTAATGGTAGGGTAAAAGAAAAATCGGTGTGAAAATTTTCAAACTTTTAATTCGCTTTTCCTCTTACATCTCGTTAACTATTTGGAGGTAGATTTTAAGAGGAAAATGGAATGAAAAGTTGGAAAATTTTCACATAGGTTTTCCTTTTAGCCTATTCCAAAGTAGCCAGAAAATCATTTAAAGTGCAAAACTTCATTCACCTGTTAACTAGATATAAGAGATAAATTGAATGAAAATTTGGAAATTTTTCACTCTCGTTTTTCTTTTAGCCTATCCAAAAATAGTCAGAAAATTGTTTGAACTGCAAAAATTTGTACCTTCGTTTTATTTTGGTTTCCGGCTACATCATTTGGAAAATCATTTGTACATCGGAAAATCATTTGAAGTGCGAAAATCCACTCACCTGTTCACGAGGTATAAGAGGAATAGCAAATGAAAAGTCGGAAAATGTTTAACCTCGTTTTCCTCTATAGACAATCAGTGATAAATTTTATATTTAATTGGTTTAGATTTATTTAAAAAAGATTCTAATTTTATGGGCAAATAACTTATTCTTGGATATGTGAAGTTTTGAAAGAAATGGGTATAAGTAGCCAGGGAAGGGCTGTGGATTTATCAACTTTTGAAAGAAAAGGTGAAAAAATTACTATGGGCAAATTTCATGTGGATATGTTCAGTTTTGATTGAAAAGGGTGATTTTGAACCCCTATTTGAAAGAGAAAAATTAGGTTTTGAAAACAAACTGAATAACCTTTAGATGCCGTTTTGAATGAATTATTTTAATCTGTCAAAAATTGAATTTTTATGAAAAGTGGATATATCAACTTTTGATATAGAAAACTCCTCATTTGTGTTTTATATAACCCCCACTTTTTTTTCAAAGTACAGAAATCAAAACATCTTTTAGCTAATATATTTATTTACTAGCATTCTATTAGATATGTTTGCTTATAGAATGCATTATTTTATTTAATTAATCATTGATATTAAAAAAAAAAGTGTGAGGTCCTATAGCACACAGGTACCACTTTTAATAAAAAGCTATAAGAAAAGTATAATTTACCTAGGGATTAATATCATAGTTTTCTCTAGGTAGGAAATCACAGCCAGTTGCATCATCCCCTTTCTATATTCATTCCTCTCAGGACACAAAGCTCTGGATCCTCTGCTGGGAGTATAAGGATAATACACTCCTGTTCTGATTAAATTTCTTTTGGCATTTGCCATTTCAGCCTTTCTCCGGAATTTGATGTTTTTCAAAAGCTTTGATAAACATTTCTCTATAAATAAAGAAATACAAAAATTACAAATTAATATAGTACAGTTGTAATTGTAGTCAGGTAAATGTTTCAATAATGGACTCTGCTCCACTGCTCATATTGGCCACTTGGGTAATTAAACTGTTAAAATACGGCAGCTAGGTTTTAATTCTAGTAGTGATTGAAGTAGATTTTATTAATATATTTAATAAGTTTTTATGTTCAGTTACAACTTTTAATTTGATACGATGTAACCATTCTTGTTTTTCACTTTATTCTTCATTTTAAGATCCTAAGCATTGTAAAATAAGAAAGCATTACATTAACGTGTTTCAAGTACAACAAAATTAGACTTAAATAGAAGAAAAAGTTGTTAAACGTATGCCCACCACTAATCCAATGAGATGATTTCCAAGTGTCCACTGCTGCTGCAAATTTGATGTTTAGGAAAAGTAATAAAAAATATACTAACTACCAATTAAAATTGATTTATATTTGCCATGAATTCAAAGAGAAACAGCAGGTGCAATCACTTGGTAAGTTTTAAATATCAAACGTACCCACAGAAACCATTGGGTCAGAAAAAAACAATGAAAATTTCCTTTACTGTGTCCACTACTGGTACATTTACCTTATTCTTGTAGTTGTTAAATAAAAAAGAGCATACTTACCAGAATGTTTATGCTGAATTAAAATCCTTTGTGATCTTATCCCAAATCTTTGCTTTCTCCAGATTATATACATTGTCTGTTGATTTAGTGGAACTTTAATACCTATGAGGCCAAAACATACTGTCTCAGAAGAAGCCGTTCTTCTGCCTTGAAAAAAACTTTTTTCTGTTTGTTTTTTTCCATTATAATTAAAATAGAAATTAAAGGTAACTGGCAAAACTTACAATCAGTTACACTCACACTTGTTGACAATAATAGAGATTAGTTTGGTAACCATCACGAAACCTATCATTAAAACGTATTAGTGTGCATGCTTATCACTCTATTTTCCCCCAACAGTCCTCACTCATCTAAGTGCTGATTTATGAATAAAGATTTGTTTAAGTTTTCCATTCCAGTTAAAAATACCACTTACATGAGAAATTCTTTTCACTTGGCTTGATTCTTCTTCTTTTTCTTTAGTAGCACTATCAACCCGTGAAGGGTCCTGGCTTCCTTCAACAGTAACCACCATGCGTCCCTATTCTGTGCCACTGCCATCCAGTTTCGCACACCCAAATACTCTCTTGCGTCATTGGCCACACAATCTGCCCAGCGCAGCTTTGGTCTCCCAACTCTGCGGCGACTAAATAGGGGCTCAGTCAGAATCTTTCTAGGTGATAAATCATCAGCCATTCTGGCAAGATGCCCCTCCCATCAGAGCCTTCCAAGCTTGATTAAACAGGAGATATCCTGTTCATGATACAAATCATACAGCTCCCGATTGCTTCTCCACCTCCATTCATTGCTTTCTAACACACCTCCATTCATTGCTTTCTAACACACCTCCATATATTTGGCGCAACATTTTCTGCTCAAATATTAGAAGGAGTTGGTCCTCCAGCTCCTGATGTAGTCCAGGTCTCTGAGCCATAACAAAGTACCAGCCGGACAAGAGTCTTATAAAAGATAACTTTTGTTCGTCTTGTCACCAGATTGCTTGAAAGATGCTTTCGGAGTCCAAAATAGCAGCGGTTGGTAGCTAATATTCTCCTTCTGATCTCAACTGGGGTTTCATTGTTGCAAGTTACCATAGATCCGAGGTAGACAAATTCTGCGACCTGCTCAAACCTGTAAGGTCCAAAGGCAACACTGGCACCTACCAATCTCGGAGCCTGATTCGAAACCATGTACTAGGTTCATTGATGAGTCCCATGGGTATCGCAGCTTCCTTGTCTTGAGTGCAGTCTATGAATTCGACCCCAAGTGTCCCAGAACAAAAATTAATTTTTCATTCATTCGATGTATATTATTTGGTTAATTAATTATTATTTATGATAATCAGATTGTTTTTCAGGTAAATTCTTTATGCTATAATTTGGAATGTCTCAAAGAGAATATTTTGGATATCTCTGATTCTTTGTCCAAAGCTTGTATGATTTCTGATTCAAGTGAAGCAGATTTAATTTTAGTAAGATAAAAGTACTTGATTTTTTTTTTTTTTTTGGTAATAATTAGATTAAAGGTACATATTAGAAGGTTCTATTGAATATTGAGCAAACATCAAGCATTGATAATGTTGGTAGGTTTGAATAAGCATTAGCTGATCAAAAGGAAATATGGTTATGCTCTCAAATATTAAAAATCTTTAGTAATCATAGATCAATCGAGAGAGGCTTAGCTACTGTTTTACAACTTACATGAGCATCTTGAAAAATAATGCATTTAGATTTCCACAAAGGAGTTGACTTAAATATTTCATGTCTTGGGCTTGCTGAAAGAATAGCTCGCTTAAAATGCAATATCATGTAATTAATACCGTGAGGTGTAGGTAGTTATGATGTTAATTTTTTATTTGAATTAATGATGATGTTAGTTCTGCTAATAATATCACTTCTTCAAGATCAGCTGATCGTATCAGATAAGTTATTGGGGATAGTAACACCCAGGATTGAATCATATGCTCATTATTACAATTTATAGATAATCATTAAAAATTATAGCTTTATTAATTGTGATTGTATTTAAGTCAATTTTTTGTTCTTATAGGAAGCTGGTGATGCTGGAGTTAAGAAAAGACTTTCAACAGCAATAAATGATTCTTTGTCAATTATCCAAGTTCTGGAGAATTTGAAAATTGACTGTCAAACAATAGAAAAAGTATGTTTGGTTATGTTAATTTATTGTTTTGCCATTTGAATTTTCATATAATTATTCTAATGAATTTAATATTTATAGGGGAAATCAATGGTTCCTGAAAATAACCATTCTGGTGTTATATCTTTAATTAAACCCCTGTGCGATGAAAAAGTGAATTTTATGAAAAAACTTTATGCATTAAAAAAACAACAGGTGAATTTAGTGTCGTGAATATTTATTAAATAAGTTATACACTACCAAGAAAGAAAAATTGAGATTTTAAATATTTTATCATGGAACTTTCTCTTTTTAGTTTGAATTTTCACAAAAACTTATGCAGAAGATTAAGGACTTTGAAGAAGGCTTTTCTTTTTATAATAGTTCATCTGAAGGTCTCAGAAAAGAAACTAGAAAATTATTTGCTATCATTTTGGCTAAAGAAAAACAGGTAAACTTTTATATGAATGAGTGGTTTGTAGCTATACAAATATATTTGATTTACAGTTAATATATATCTGATTTATATTTAAAATTTAAGCTGTATTTTAATTAATTCTAGATCCAAAAACAGTTTGATGAAATAGACAATCTAAAAATGGCTCTTTCATCTAGCAAGTATGTTGAAGTAGGTAATGTTCCTCTTTTTTTATTTTTTTTTTTCTCAGAATTCAAACTTGTTAATTATTTAATTCGATTTTCAGGAAGCTAGTGAAGAAATTGATAGTCTTCGAAAAGTTGTTTCAAACAAGGACATACAGGTAGGGAAATTTTTTGTTAAATTTAATTTTTTATCAATTAAAATAGAATTTTAATTAAACTAGAAATTGATTATTATTGAATCATCAGTAAGTGACTGAGAAGATCATTTCATTTACTCTATAATTTCACATAATGAGTTATACTCTTGCAATCAATTAGATAACAGAGAAGAAATGATATTTGAAATATATACGGATAAAGCTATAATTATTAGTAGAAACTATGATGATTTTAGTAATATAGACACAAGGGTAATATAGTTATTCAATGCGTTTGAATATTTTGAGACTCTTCATTATCTGGGAAGTTCAATATCTAAGAGAAAGGATTCTATTATTTTAGATAAAATTACTCAGTTGATGACAACTACCCAGAAATCTGAAAGTAAGAATTTAAAAGCTTTATTATACTTCCTACTGTTCTGAATGAATGCAAAACGTGGATAAATGTTTTTTATTCAATGTCGTAGAAATGCTGTGGCACGGCAATATCTCAATAATTTTATATTTTGATATTAACTTCTGAAAGTTAATAAAAACCCATTGTACTTCATATTTTTTATTGTCAATTCATTCTGCGATGTTCATTCTCAAAACTCTCCATCATCAAGCTTCCTTTATTCCTTCAAAATAGAATATTAAACATTACATTATGTTACCTTCTATCATTTACCATTATTAGTCGTATAAACTAGTATTATCAATTGTAGGGGGAGGTGTTGTACCCAGAGACAGATGTACCAGGAGACAAGGAGGAGGGAGGGAGGGGGGAGGGATTTCCATGTTGTAGAGAGTTTTTTTTTCTCCCACTTGGAAAATTTGCTTTTTACCATACATGACTGCAGCCTGAAACTGGGATACCCTAAGCCTTCAGTTGCCTGTCAGGAGCAACTTAGAGTGCTTTGGATTCTGATGTGTAAAAATACTGTATCAACATATGAAGTTTTCATCTTGACTATACTTGTTTAATATACAGAACAATACTTTTTGTTTAAGTGGTTGTATTTAGTTATGGCATGATAAAAGGTTTGCATTGCAGTATTTAAAAAGTTATTATGTTTTATTTAAGGAAAGTAAGCATCAATGTACCAGAGGACAAAAATACACGTTTTACCAGGGGACATTGATTTCCTATGTCCCTTGGTTCTATATGGTCCCACATCTGAAGTTAAATTACTTATGAGTAAACTAATTGTTCCTTATTAACAAAAACATCATGCTAAACCATATCAAATATCAACCATAAAATTTGCAAATTATTGTTCCCAAAAAAATATATAATAATAATAAATTCTTTATTTATTCCGGGACATACCCTTTAGAATAATATTACAGGTAAAATCAGTAGAGCTTTAGAGCCCTAGAGTAGAACAAAAAATAATACGATACTGAGCAAACAATAACATAAATAAACAAATAAGAAGACAAAAAAAAATGAAATTGTAATAAATCATAATGTCATTACTTTTAAACCTTTAAGCAAAAACAAACTTCCAATATTAATGCATTAAAAATAAATGCAATTAAACAGAATGAATTTATATTGATAATAAAAGTAAAAATAATGCATTTTTTAGTGCAAATTTCAACTGGGTGCAAAATTTAGTTGGAAATAAGGAGTACCTGTTTACAAATCTTTTGGAACTGCATGGACAGGAAGTGACTGAATAGACGGGATTTAAAGGTGGGAAGAGTATTGGAGCAACGGATTGAAAATGGAATGGAATTCCATAAATATGAGGATCAGATAAGAAAATATCTGTCAAAACCTGCAAATCGGTGGGCCATTATATATAAATCCGAAGACCGGAATGGCGGGAATGAACAGAGGATTTGAATTGAAGGAGGTCGAAGATGTATGGTGGACGGCGAGATTGAATGATTTGGTAGAGGAAGAATTCCAGGAAGTACTTACGACGGTAGGAAGGGTAAAGCCACTTCAACTCTTCATAGAATCGGGAGACAGAGGAAATCGTTTTATTTTGCCTCGAGGTCCCCAGAGACGTCCCCGTACCCCGTGCAACAGTAGTCAAAGTGGAGGAATATTAAGGAGGTAACTAGGAGTTTTCGGGTTTCAAATGGAAATAGGTGACTAAGGTAATTTATGTGCTTCAAGGTGGATAAGATACAACGAAAAATATGGGAGACATGGCTTTTCCAGGAAAGAGCTTGGTCAAAAGTGATTCCAAGATTTTTTATAGTTAGGTAGTATTTTATGGGATTATTGTTTATTTTATTTAAAAGTATACCCATTTATTGAAAAGGGTTGGAATATGAGGAACAGTTTTACGGACGGAGGTGATTGGAGCTTATTACTATTGCCTTCGTCCTCTCTGTAAGAAATTTCAGCTTGTTAGTTACAGCCCAGTGACTTATTCTATTCAAGTCCTCTTGGAGTTTTGTTGTGGCAAATAATAGGTCAAAAGGCGATAAGAACAGGTATATTTGCAAATCGTCAGCATAAATATGGTATTGGGAGTGATAAATAAGGAGGGGAAAGTCATTAATATAAATAGAAAATAGAGTAGGAGACAATGAAGAGAGTTGAGGAACACCACAGGAAAGGGCACTGTTTTGGATGGAGGCTGATCTGGGACAACTACGTATTGTGACCGATCTGAGAGGGACGATTGGAACCATTGCATTGAAATGTTGGATAGTGGGAGATTTTGTGGTTTGGTAAGGAGGATGTTATGTTCAACACTGTCGAATGCTTTAGAGAAATCTAAAAGGATGAGGATAGATAGTTGTCGGTGTTCAATGGCGCTCTGGAGGTCATGGGCTATTTTACAAATAAAAATTGTAGTCAATAACTGTTTTTCTTTCAAAAGACTTGTAAGAAGTTTTTTTCTTTTTTTTTTCAGTGATAATCCACTAGCACAACACCACTTGTACTTGGTACATCAGCATGTTGTACACAAGGACAATATATTTTATTTAATTTTCCAACCCTGAATATAGCTACACATTTTCTATGGTCTGGAGCTAGTAGCCTGATACTTAAAGATTAATTAAAAAATTTCAAATGATCATAGAGAGCTAACCCTGATTTTTAAAAAATTCTCATCTAAAAAGTTTCCCTTGGGTGCACTCCTTCTCCAACTTCATATAATTCATCTATTGTTCCAATTAACTTAACCTTTTCTCTATCGATTACATCCCACATTGTACCTTATAATATAATTTTATTATAATATTTTATTTTTGTCAATGTTTTCTCTATGTACGAACTTCTATGTACCGAACATGAAGGTTTCTTGAAAAAAATTCGATATATGGAAATTTCAAAATATAGAAAGATTGCAATTTTTCAGCCTAAAAACAATTACAGCTATTCTTTAGGGTTAAAGAAGTATCAAAGGCAATTTTTGGGGTTAATGAAATAACAAAGGCTATTTTTTAGGTTTAAGGAAAAACAAAACTGAATGATCAATAACACAATATTGTACACATTAAATTTGTGGTTGCAGATTTTTTACAAATGTACATTTATAATTTAATAAGGACATGTATTAAAATTATACAAACATATATAAAAATTAATTTATTTTTGTTTTCGTGCAAAATAGTTTCTAATGTTTATTTTAGTATAGTTCATCTTCGAAGTCATGTTTAGGAACAATGTTCACAAGAAGAAAGACAGTTAAACTGAATTTAAAATGAAAATTTTACTCAATGTTATGAAAGAGATTCAGAGAATTTAGGTACTCCTGTGCTTCTTCTGTTCCAAAATCTTACCAGAATTTCCATTACTTTGCAAAGCAGTGGAACATTTTTATTTCTTATTTAATTATTACCCATTCTTATATTGGTAAACTAACGAATCTTTTTGATGTCAATCACATTTTATATATTTTTAATGGGAATTTTTCGTTCGATATATAGAAATTTTATTCGATAGACAGAAAAAAAATTTCTAATAAAATTTCAATGTTCCTAAAAAAAGTTCGATATATAGAGATTTTCGATAAAGATGGAAGTTCGATATACAGAGGTTCGACTATATCTACTTCTATTATTTGCTAGTTTTGAAAATTAGCTAAATTTCTTATGTTACCACGCACTATTTTCTGTTTCATGCTCTTACGTACCTTTCAAGTCTTCTATATTGCCCTTTATTCTATTCCAAATATTTTCAAAAATGTTCTTGTCATCTTTCTATTTAATATATTTATTCTGCATAAACTGACTAGTTTATTTATCACTGTTTTTTTGTTTGTGTCATTTTATAAAATGATTATTTGACGTCTTGTGTTTGTGCGTTATTTATATTATTAATGTATTTTATTGCTAATTTTTACAAAATTGTTGAGTTTTTTTTTTTTTTTTAATATAAGAGGAAGTAGTCACTATAATTTTATAGGCATTTTTTTATTATTGTATATCTTCTCATACAAAATGAACATGCCGCAACTAAAAATTGCCATCAGAATTCTGTTAAGTGGACCACTGTCATCCTGGAGTATAAAAAAAAGAGCTCCTATATAGATCTTATCTTCTTCTTATTTTTAGTTTTAATTGATATGTATGTTTTTTTTTTTAGTTTTGACCCTTTCATTTTGGATGTGTGCATATTTTGTACACAATAAAAATTGTATTGGAGACAAAATTCCTTGAATATATGATTCCTTGAATCATATCATATTTATTTAAAATTTTATTTAGTAAATTGTTAAAGATTTCTAATTCTTTGTAATCATATTAATTTAGTTGTTTTTTAACCCGCTAGTTGGTGGAAAAACAGGACTTAATACAGAATTTGAGATATTTGAATCATTCTTTAAGAACAAGGCACTTTAGTCAAAGCTCTCCATCTCTGGTAAGTGAGAATATAATTGTTGATTGTTTATATTATTATAATACAGTTTCAGATTAGTTTTTATAACATAATTTTCATCCTAACCAACCTCATTAAACAGTTTTGGTGATATTTAACACAAACTGCATCAATCAATGTTGATTCTAGCACTATGTTAGGTGTTGTTTCCTTCATGTTTAAAAGTTAACTTGAAAAATTTAAGATGCGCTGCAACTAAAAAAAATAAAGGTTTTTAGAATTTTCTTGAAGAAAATCCCTCAGATAAGGAGAAATGTTCTGAATATGATACAACTATATTTAGTCGGATGATACGACTCCTTTCTCATATAATAGCTGTGATAGCATTTTTCCTTAAATGAGTTTTTCTAATTGATTAGAGCTTAATAAAACCAAACAAAATATATGGTTGCATAAAGATAATTAATTCCCTGGAGTAAGCAAATGAAATATTATTGGTTCATTTCTCTTCAAAAAGTTCACATATTGGGGCTGCCCAGGGAAGTTTAACAGAAGATAATTATTATTGAAGAGACATCTACAGAGAAAAATTGGTTAGTAAAAAAAAAAATCACTACACCTTTGGACTCTGAAAAGCAATCAAGGAAAAGTACTCTGGATAGTAATCAAGATTAAGAAAAAAATTTAACCCTATTTAAGCAGGACAGGTATTGGAAGTTTATAATAATAATGTTATAATAATTTTCTAAAGGGCAAGCTATAAGGTTATCCTCCTATGTTGTAGCAGTTATCTCCAAACTATAGACCACCACTCAGGCCTACACAGTTTATTTTTATTACTTTGCAGAATTACAATTAGTATAATATAATATAATTAGTATATTATACTAAATAATAATCAAATGCTTTTGTTTAATGGCAAATTAAGAAATACAATAAATGGCATACACAATGAAACTGAACAGTTTAACTGTTGATGTTATGAGTATACTGTTAATGATGATGGTATGATAAGGTGGCTTGGTCTTGGCTCTTGAAACTTGTGGAGGAGTCAGTACGGCCCTGAAGGTAGACCTACGGTTGCGATTGGTAGCACTTGCCAACCGTTACCGCTAACTGTTATTGTTTGTATTTTTCGTTGAAACTGCTCACCTGTATCATTATAACCTTTGCTATATTCATAATCATACTGTATCATTATAATATATCGTACATATATTATTTCGTTGTAGCTATATATTATATCGCTACTTATTATAATATAAGTATTATGTAGTATAACTATATAATATTATATAGTCTTCATGAAAGAAATACATACAAGCAAGTTTGCAACATGGATGAATTCTTGGTTTTTTATTAGAAGAGGAAAATAAAATTATGTTATTAGCAAGAACGACGAATAGTAAACAGTTTTATGCTGAGTAATAACTGGCCATTTGCAGAATGATGGAAAGAGATTCAGAAACATTTTTTGACTAACTGCCTCTCAGTTTAATTTTGTGCTAAGCATTGTGAAAAGAGATATAGTAGTGCAAGCTCCAATTGAAGTTGAAGAAAAATTGGCCGAAACCTTATGGAAAATAGGCAAATCAAAAAATTAACTTTGCAACCACGTAAACTAACAAATGTGGTACTATTCAAGAAACCAAAAAAAGAGCATCTCATTTTTACTTGTAACTTTCCCTTTGCAAATACTTTTTTTTAGTTTTTAGCTCTCTGCCTATTCATTAGTCTGAGTCTTAGATTCGTTTTTATAACATTTTATTTTGCAAACATGCTTCTGGTAAATTAATAAAAGTAAGGAATTCCAAAAATTTTATTTTTCACATCTGTTAGTTATACGTAGTGGCGGCAATATATTTATCAATGTTCATTTGCATTTCTGGAAAATAAGATAAAATCCTCAGGAGAAAAATGGTTGATAAACGATTCTGTGCTTGTGCCAAATGTTAATTTTTTTTTAAACAAAATTTAATACAGAAATAAACAAAGAAGTTTATTTTTCTTATTGTTGTTATATTATTATCATAAATATTCAGATCATCAATAAATTTTCAAGAAACAAACAAATAAAGAAGTTTATTCATTTTTGTTATATTATTATCTAAAGAACCACCTGATATTCGTTAAAAATTCTAAAATACATTCATCGTCAGTCCACTTGTCAAAAACAAGGGGGAACCGTCTTAATCGTGGCAGTATGACTCCTTCTGGAATGGTCAGGGCAGCAGCAGTATAAGTATGACGTCATACCTAGACTACTGGGCAGTGCCAACGAAATATGCCTCTATCTATTCAGTCAAAGCAGTAGTCAACTGCCAGCAGTCTGCCAACCGCATGCAGTACCAGTGGGAGTCTACCTGTAGACTAAAAAGTTTGGAAACCCCTGTTTCATAGTTTTACTCTCCCATATTATGTGGTATACTGTTTGGTCACACCATGGCACACCATTTGATAACTCTGTCAGGTAATAGGTAATAATTATGTAAATGAATATTAATATCTTAGTTAATATTTTTATTCAGTTATAAAAAAATGGGTGGAGAGGGGGAATTTATTCTCGCAAACCAAGTAAAAATAATATGTTTAGAATAGATGTAAAAATATTTTTCATTTTCTTTTTCATCCTTATTTTATATGCAGTTTGTTTTTATATTACAGTCAGTCAATGCAGATAGTTCTGACAATGTAATAGAAAAGTCATGTGAACTTGAGGAAGGTCTGTTAAATATTAAAGAAAAATTCTCTGCATTATCTTCAGATATTATGAGAAGTAAAGATAAGGTAAATCAGTTTCAATAAAAATATAAACTGTGTTTTGTAAAAAACTTAAAATTAAACTTATTTTTTTGTATTCCGCTATCTGATAGTTGCAGGCAATGGAAATCTTTCTTTCCATCCTCCTTTTTCTTCCAGCAATGAAAGTATAAAAAAATAGCTGATATGATAACTCATATTGTTGCAAAGATATTTAAATGAAAGTAATATTTTTTTTTTTATCTGTAACCAGTATGAACAATTTTCATTGATGCTCACTTGTGAAGAGAAAAAAACATATCTTTGACAATAAGAAAAGTTTAGTTCATTTGTAGAATAGAGATAAGATCTGAAGCTTGTTTAAGAACCAAACCTACCCAAAATAAACTATGTTGTGCTGGGAGTAGATGTTTTGTTCATTTTAAAAAGTTATTTATTACCTTTTGTATATATTTATATCGGGTTGCAACATATGGAATTAGGCAAACGAAAGAAAAAAAAACTTTAATGAAATAACAAACTTTTTTTTAAGTATGTATTTTTCTATTTTTATGTTTTAGATGGTTAAATTTGAATTTGAAACAAAGTGTTTGGTAGAAGCATTAACAAAAATACATCAAGACATTACAAATGCTAAGGAAACAGTTTCTGTATGTCACATTATTCATATTTTACTGTTTTTCTTGTAATGTTAATTGATTTATTTATTTTATTATCATTATTGCAGAAAAATCCTGAACAACTCTCTTCTTTAAATGTTAGTTTTACTGAGGCCGAGTATAAAGTGGAAGAGCTGCTGCATGCTGTTGAAGAATTTGTATGTTATATATTTATTACCTATGGGTTTAGTGTTTTGTTGATTTTATTACAAATTCATAGCTACTACTATATCTATAACTTTGTTTCAATCAATCATTTTAACAATAAAAAACTAGGATTTCATAAAAAAAAAAATAAACTAAACTGCTTTATGAAAAAAAAAGTTTATTTTGAAAAATTCCTTTGTTAATAATGTATTATATGTTTTTATTGCTTGGGGGCTCAAATTGAGAAAAATAAATTTCTAAAAATTGAGGAAAAAGTTGCATTAATATAAAAAAAATTAAACTTCTAGATTTAAAAAAAAAATATAAAAGAAAATTTCAATACACCTCAAATCTCTTGGCATGCTTGTAAAAAAATAGGTTCTCTATGCCTGATTTCCTCCTTGAGACTACTGTTTGGCTTGTGTTACAATTAGTGCAATGAATGTTAGAAAAAGGGACACTGAAATAATCCCAGAGATCAGCTATCACATGACCAGAGGTTACATTAAAGGCTCTGATAAAGCCTATGATACTGAACTAGGGACGATTTGGGACTATATGTAATTTAATGGCGATATTTGAATGCGTTCGCTCAGAGACAGGATCCTTAGAGATATGGTTATATCGCATCGATAAATCGGGATACTGAATTTGATCAGTAGACCACCTAATTATTGCAGCAGGATTACGGAGGTTTTATTATATTTGGTGTTTGAATATATGTTTTATATGAAACATGAATCCTCCCAAAGAAACTGGAATGGAGATGCACTGTATAAATCATATTTTAAACAATTAAATTTACTTTGCTAAAAGTCATTATACAAACTGTGTTTTTTAAATGTTAAGCAGTTTATATTTTTTGTTTCTCATTATAGGCTCTCCGATATAATGCCTAGTTACTCCTTTCATAAATTATTTTCTCATGCTTCTGATTATTTTATTATTGTTATTCTGATATAGGATGTCTTATTTTGTTTGTGTGTACAATATTGTTTTAAGCTTAAATGTGTATAATTATATGTGAAATTTGGAAAAATTAGAAATATTTTTCAAAACTTTCAATTTTTTTTTTTTACTTAGAGGAGAAAGTAATGATAAAATTAATTAGATTTAAAATTTGAATAAAGTGTCATTAAATATAATAATTTTAAACAATTTTATTCAAAAAAGAAAAACTGTTGGCATTTAATTATTGAAATGTTAAATCAAATAAGCATTGGAACAAGTGCAGTGTTTGATTAAGTGATAAAAAATTAGAATTTTTACATACATTAAAAAATATGTTTAGAATAAGTTTCTTCTTCAAGAATTTAAACTAAAAAGCAAAATATAAATATAAAAGAAATGATGAAAAAATAAGAAAAACAAAAAATATTGCACTATATGATATCGCTTTCTGAATTAGTAAGTTATTGTCAGTAGAGATGCACTGCTTTGTTCAGTAATGAGCGTCTGTTTGATCTGAACCACTCTCGGGTGAGGACCTTTGTTTGACCGTGAACAAGTCTATTTTCAAGTGAATTTGAGTCAGTGTATGAGTTTTAAATTTGTATGTAAAATTAAATACAGGTCAGTGAGAAAAGAACAAGTTAAGTTGTAACATCTTCTAGTTAGAAACCCCGTTATTTGAAATCATGAAAAAAGAAGAGGAATATCAACCAGGAGTTAAGAAGGCTTCTAATTATGTATCAAAATAACATATCTTATTTTGTAGAAATAAAATTTAAATTTAATATTTTGTTTTTAGAGTTATAGGGCAGTTAATCTGGGACCCTGCTTGGAAGTAAGTGCTGGAAAGCTGGATTTAATATGTCCATTAGACATATATAGTGGGAGAAACTGTTCTAAGTGATGGGGGAAACCCCCAAATTTTCAAACATTTTCAGTCGTTTCTCTATAACATTAAAACACCGCATCCATGCTGATTTTAATTTTCTCCCTAATCCTAAAATTTTAGGCTCTATGATAATACCAAAAAAAAAAAAATTAAATAAACTAAATCATATTTTGGATTGAAAGTTAGTGATTAGTGTTATTGTGGCATCCAAAATACTATGCTATGATGTAAAAATTTTCTGTACAATGTTTATAAATTAATTATTAATTAGCTATCATCAAGGGATTTAATAAAAAAAAAATTGTTTTTATTCTAATATGAAATTCACCATTTAAAATTTCTTATTTTCTTAATCACTTGAGTATTCCTCCCCCATATATCTATCTAATTGGTGTCTTATTTCAATTTTAGATATGTGCTGAACAGCGAGACTTTAAAGAATTCACAGATTCTGTCAGTAGTTATATTGAAATATTATTGGATATTGTCGAAGTTATTAAGGTAAAAATGTTAATATTAAGTTTTTTTATTTATTTTTTCATTCCTTTTTATTTATCTAATATCATTAGAATTGTATAATCATTATAACAAGGATAACATATTTTTTATGCACACATATGTGTATATTTACCCTCTCTAAACCAAGGAAGAGTCTTCTATAGTTTCTATTTTGACGTTTGCTCATGTCTAAATCTGTCTTTAATTTTTTACTGATTTGTGGGATTTATGAACAGAGGAACTTAATAGAAAATATACATTATAAATAAATAAAAAACAACCTAAACTATAAAAATGAAATGGATGGTGTTGTGCACGCGTGCTTAGAGCAAATTTGCCAAAATGTGGTGAGTGATTTTATAACATTTATGCTCAACATCGTTTGAACTGTTTTGTACAATACTTATCACATTTGAAACACTTTCTTTCAAAGACAAGAATTTAGGCATCACTTACCACATTTATGCATAACATTCTTTACTCTTGATTAATTGCATCTAACTAATTTTCTATGAAAATTGCACTTACCGCATGTGTGCCCAACACCATCGAAATGGTCATTAGTTAATACAGCATTTGGCTATAGCCATTAAGTTCCCAGTATCTTGCTTTGGTACTCCCTATTGAATCACATTGTTTAGTGAAGCACTGAAAATGCTTCTAATTTGCCAACATTATTTTACACTTCTCTAGGCAATTGCCTTTTTCTAGAGTTTGCCTTTGGCCTAAATGCCTTTCTCTATGAAATAAGTTATGAGCAGTTTGTTATTGTTTTTGTTGACATATTGAAATTTGCATTTTGTTTTTAAATCAAACAAGCAGTTGGTCATTAAAAAGTTGTACTGAAAGAGATGAATATTTTTTCCACTGTGCCTTTGTTTCAGTATCTGCTTCATACATAAATACACTATGTTTGGTATTAATAGTCCCATATGTATGCTTTTTGTTTGACAGATTATTTTATTTAGTTTGTGATTTTTTTTTCTTATTATTGAATGTATAAATATGTTCAATACTTTAAGAAAGATGAAAATGGCGTTGTTTGGTACTTTTATAACACATTTCAGTTTTTCTAAAGATTATATATTGCTGGGATCGGACAATGCTCACCATAAAAACAAAACCATAAGTTTCGTTTTTTATTTATTTTTACAGTCAATGTTTCTACCCTCGCATGTGGGTCTGTCTTCAGAGCTACAGCATAGATAAGAGACAAAATAATAGAAAATAATCCAGTAATGTTGGTGTTTCTATTATTAATAACAATTATAATTGTTTCTTATCTTTTTTACTCCTTTTACTAGGAATCTTACTATATAAGGACGTACTGTTATTTGACCAATGGTTGCACATATATTTTTCAGGTTTTTGACATTTAATCAATCCATTTCCTCACCAAATAATTAATTTTATAGTTTCTTGAAAAGAAATCAAAATTAATTTTTAATTTATTAAGTTATTTTTTTTTAGAAATCTATTAACAATGAGAAATTGTTAACGAAGGCTTTAAAAGATGAAAACAATGAATTGAAAGAGCAGGTAAGTGACTTAATTTAAATAAAAAGTCTGCCAACATCATATCACATCACATAAATATCATTATATGATTTGATGCATGTATATATAGCCAAAAAATTGAAAATCTGTGTTCCATAATAATTATTGTATCATGTTGGTATTTTTTTGAGGCTTTTGATGTTATTCATGTTGTGAATAATTACTACTAGGATAAAGCTTGTATATTACATTTAAACCTTAACATTTTATTTGATTAAATGAAATCACATGAAGAATCAGATAAAATCAAAAATGGAAAAATCCCAAGATTGAAAAATTGAAGTCCTTCTGCAGTCTCCGTACAGACGACAGGTGAAATCTTCCACAAATTTCATCCTCCTGAGATAACATTTTAGTGGACAGTGGCTCGTGGAATTGTGCTCAATTTATTCTATGTCAATTTTAGGTAGAATTTGTTCTTTTCCTTTGACACATTGTTGAAGATTCCGGGATTGTTTCATGAAATGAAAGAGGTTTTCATTTCCTCTTTTTTCCCAGAATTCAATTTCCTTTACTGAACCTTCAGTGTGCCAGATTAGGGCCCAATTTTCGGATTTGGATCCTTCTCTTCATATTTTCTTGTCTGGAATAGTTGAAGTTCTTTTCAAATTCCAATTTTCCAGATAATAATAATAATAAAGTAAGCTAATCCTCTCTTTCCATAAGCTCATTAATTATTTCTAAATGCCCTTGATTGTTTCCTCGTTTAAAATTTATGCTGTAGTTTGAACAGGCTTATTAGAGCCTCGTTTTGTACTCAAATGTGCAAGGGAACTCAAATGTTAAGCATTACCTTCATAGCTGCTGTGTAACACAGTTTATAGGTTTTATAATAATGCTGATTCCTGTCTTATGCTACTTAACTAGATGTCACTATTTAAAAAAAAACGTAAAATTGGTTCTAATAAGAAAATAGACTATTATATGAATATTAGTGTTTGAGTACATAATTTTTATTTTATTTTTTTATAAAATCATAAACTAAGTGCATGTATGCCATTTTAAAAATCTTTCAATGATAAATGATAATAAATTTGTAATTATTACACAGTTGTTAATTCCATTTATTCGTGTTTTTACAGCTTTGTAAACTTCAGAACCGGTTGACTGCTTCTATTAGCCAGCAAACAGAGGTAAAATATTGAATTTTTTGCTTATTACTGAAAATTAATATTTTATTTAATAATTATGTTTTCATAGTATACTGCTTATGAAAGTGTCCCTGTTTTGCTTTCTATTTCAGATTTGTAATGAGCTGTTAGCTGAGGAAGCTGATGTTAGTATATTTATTTTTCCCCCTCAGAATATGTGAATTAATAATCATAATAAAGTTGCTTGTCTTTTGTTATAATTTTTTTGTTTCCGAAATATTTTCTAGGCATATTCTAAAGATGAACTAATCCAAAATCTTCAAGAAGATTTATGTCGGAGTAATTGTTATTTAGAAAAAATTGAGGAAGAGTATACAGCTTTGGTAAGTATACAAAGGTCTTCCTCATTTTCATGGAAGGCCCTTGATGCTAGTTAATACCCTAATTCAGTCTGATCTGTCACCTCTCCACTTGTGTCATCCTTCTGAGTGGCTTAGGCAGAGAAAAGAATGCTTTCTTATGTAATCTGAGGGTTCTTTTAAATCAATTAAATTTAAAACAGAAAAATATAATTAATTTCCACTTCTGCTTATAATTGTTAAGCAATGAATTAGGTATATTGTATGAACAAAATATTTGTGGTGAATTTAGGATCGCAACCAGAAATTTTAAGATTTGATGTACAGAATCATAATTTTTATATGATTTCTACTGTGCCTTATGTAAATAGAGAAGAGAGCATTTCTTGAGAGTGACCCCCCCAACTACTTTGTTTTATTCTTGCTCCTAAAGCAACAGAAGAGAGCATTTCTTGAGAGTGACCCCCGACTACTTTTATTCTTGCTCCTAAAGCAACAGAAGAGAGCATTTCTTGAGAGTGACCCCTAACTACTTTGTTTTATTCTTGTTCCTAAAGCAACAGAAGAGAGCATTTCTTGAGCCAAAGAACTTGGAGTGGATATTATCAAGATTGCTTTGAAATAAAAAGAGTATTTACTAATCATGATTTTATTAAAAATGGCTTTATTGTTTTTAAAAATCCAATGCTATTGAGGTGGGGCAGTTGAAAAGTTTTTTGTTGCATTTTGGAAAACTAAAATGGAGCCTATTTTGATTTTTACAGTGAATGTTTTGTTCTATAAAATCATATCAAATAATATTCTCACTTTATTTTAAACAAATTAGTGTTGTTGTTTCATTTATGTTTTATTTTTTTTATTCAGAAATTGGAGAAAATAGAAATAGAAGAAAAAAACCAAAAAGTTATGGAAGAACTTCAGGCTAAGGTAAGAAATATTTATTATATTAGACTGATTTCAAGATTTATAGTTTCTTTATGTCTCTAGTTTCTTTCTAACATGGAACTCTCATTTGGTATAATAGCAGGAAAATAAATTGTACAAAGTGTTTTGTCTGAAGAAAATCAAAAGTAATTTAATTAATCCTTTAAATTTTCAAAAGCATTCATAAGTAGTATGTATTTTTAGTTTAATACAACTACTGATCAAAATCAAAGGAGTCGATTTGGCAATCATTTGGTAATGCCCTTCTGCCTCACACCTTCTCGGGCTTTATTAATTAATAGTACTGTTGAAATAAATGACAAGAATTGGTAATGTAGTTGTATCCATTGTTATATCTGATCATTATGGGATACGCATAAAATTCCATTCGCATAAAAAACACAGATATAAATGACAATCTTCACTGCTCATGGAAGTCAGTGCTAATAGAATTTTTCCACTCAAGCTACACATTCCTGGTGCTTCTCTACTGAATTTCTTGGCACTGCAGAATTGACACAATTTATCCATTTTGCTAGTGACAGCTCGTTTTTGTTTTGTTGTACTCTTTAGTGGGATCATAATGGTATTCCTAATCTGCTAAACTGTAATCTCTACTTCTTCGGCTTTTTCTTTCTTGTGCCCTAATTTTGTGTTCATGTGCTTGTGATCATTATCTTTCACAAACTTCACTCATTGTATATTTCGTAATCTTGTTTCTTCAGCAGTCTCTCTGCTTGCTGAGTGTCTGATTTGTTGGTCATGTGTCCAGTTTTCTCTCAATCTATTCCGTTGTGAAGAGAATGTGCTTCTCGCTACTCTGTTCAATTTTTTTCTGTTCTTTCTGGTTCCTTCTTTTCGATCCGCCACTGGAAAGATGTCTTCTTTTATGTTTCAGCATTCTGTTAAATTTTATTAATGCATAGCTCACTAATTATCTTTAAAAAAATTCACTGATGTTTATTTTACTTTCTATCACTTTCCCTTTTCTTTTATTTGTTCAAATCAATTTTCAAAAAGATATTTCTTCTGAGAGATGAGTCTGATCATCACCAATATTCTGAGCTGCAGTGTATGGCCACCACAACATTTTAGAATGTTGCAGAAGATTCTGGACTTCCATTTTCGGTTTTTCGAACATCTAGAACTTTCTGGAAGGTTTTAGAACCGGAAGTCACTTTGATCATGTAGAATTGTCTGGAACATTCTAGACAATTTCGGAATGGAACGCCTGATAAAAGTTCCAGACTCTTCTGAGACATTCTAGAACATTCAGGAACTCTAAATCCCTTCGGTGGTCCAGAACTGCTTGGCATAAAGAGTCCCTTGGTGTTCATGGATGGACATTTAGGGCTACCAAACTATATAACCCGCAGGGGGTTGCGATGTAGTGTAACTCTGTCTCTTCTGATGTAGTGTAGATGGCAAAGCAGTATCTTGAATGTGGCATGAGCAGATTCATGTGCTATTACTTGAGGGGGTGAAGCTGTGATCAACAATTCTTTTTTATTATAATTTTAATACATAATATTAATAAGTATAAAATTTTCCTTTGTCAATTTTATCTGTGGTAATTAAGGAGGTAATAATAATTGCAATTGTTATACTTACAAATTATTATTACTATTACAGATCTGTAAACTGCAAGCATCACTACAAAATCAGGCACCAGAGGTTGTAAGTAATAAAAGTTGGATTTTTTCTTGGCCTCAGAATAAACAAATTAGGCATGTTCATGACGTATGATGCTTAAACTTAGTTGATTCAGACTTTTACAAGTAAAAGTAGTTATGTTTTCCTGTTAAAAGATCATCAGAATACTTAGATAACACACCAATGATTACACCAAAATACCTTTTTTTAATGCTATTATTAATACGTAATAAAAGTAGTGTACCGAAGCATTACCTTAACTTAGTACTATGTTAGAATTACATTGTTGGTAGCATTTTATGATACTGTTCTTTTGATGTTTATGCTATCCATTACAAAATTGTATATTAATGGTTGCTCTTTAAGTATTCCTATGTAAAATAGTACTAATTTTACTCTGTGTTTTTAGAATTTATTACTAAACAATGTGAACAGTTCTGTTTTATATATTTCAGAAAATTTATCATGATGTATCTAATATTTTCCCTCGCCTTTACCTCTTTTTCACATTAAATATCTAATGATGTTACATGTGAACTATTTTCATGAGCATAAGTTAGGTTTTTTTTCAGTTTTGTATTTATTTATTGAATTTTTTAAAAATTATTAACCAAGTTACTGTTTTTCAAATTTTTATTGTATCTTGAAATTTTATTTCTGATTGGTATTTTGTTTTCTAAATGAAGATTTGTTGCCTTGTGGAATACAATTTTTTTTTTTTTCGTTTTTATTTTTTTATCCTACCTCAACAAAACTATTAGAATGAAGGATGTAATGTCATGTATAATGTAATGTTTGTTGATTTAAGGGTTATATATTTTGAAACACATCATCGTGATAACTGTTAAGGATCAAATGAAAAAATCCATTTTTCATATTCATTATTCCTACAGTTACTAGAGTAGAGAAGCAATATGCGCGATGGCTGAATGTCGAAAGTGTAATATGGCTTATTTCTGAACGAATCGCACTTTCAACATTCAGGCATGACGTGTATCTTGCAACTATTATAATAACAAATATGAAAAATGTTTTTGTTTTTTCACATTTGATACTTTGCAATTGTCATGAAAACATGACTTCCAAACGATTCACTATAGAAGAAAAACATTGAGATAATTTATCTTATTTAATTTTATCACAGACAAGAGAAATATTTATTTATGAAGACCTTTTTGAAGTATGCTTAGATGCAATTGCAATTTTCTGCTTTCTTTTTGTGTCTCCTTTTCTTAAACCTTAATGCACTCTTGACTTATAAAATTAGAAAAAAATTAAGGCTGGTTGTATAAAGATGCCAGTCGATACTGGACTACAGTTAACCTTCACCAGTAACAAAATAAAATTTCAATTCTAACCAACACGTAATAATTTGGCAGCTAGATCTTACTTTATACTCAATACAAGAGAGAATAATACCACATTGATTATTTTGTAAATATTAAAATCGTCAGGTTTATTCAAGCTTGGTCAAATTTTGCACAAATGTCCTTTGAAATGAAAATAAAATTATATATAGTCAAGTTGAAATTTCAGAAATATCATCTCTCTTAATGAAGCTTCTTCAATCTGTGTAAAACCCAGGAACTTCAGTAATTTAATGTTTATAAATGAGTCTTTAATCACTTAAGCCAATGCAAAAAGGATTTCCGAACATAATAATATACAAAAATAAAAACTAAGTTTGGCCAGACCTCTTCATTAATGGATGTATATTTCTCCTTACCACTTAAAAAGTTAACTACTCATTAACTACTAAGCATCATAAAAGAACTTATTATTTTTTCCATCAGTGGATGAAGGAAGGAGGGAACTTTGATAAACAATGTATGATTTTGAAACACCTTTGTTTTTTAATTAGGGAAAAGTCTAATGAATGTTAGTCCTCCACATTTTACATTTATAGAAAATATCAGAAAGGTATTTAAAAAGTATTTCGATAACATTTATTATTCTATTATATTATTAGTAATCTTCAAAGAATTCAAATTACTAGTATTCTTCAAAGTAAATAATGAAATTAAAAGGCTTGGGACAAAAATGTGAAAAGCCACAATGTTGAAGTTAATGAATGTTTTGTGCAAAACGTTACTTTGTTTGTCTGTATAGCTCTTTATTGTGTTATTTTTGGTACATCTCATGAGATAGTTCAATTATCATATGGAATATACCTAAACAAACTAATCATTAACTTCAAAATTGTGGTTTGCCACATTCTTGTCCCAAGCCCATCAATTTTTTGAATTGATATTTTAATTTACTTCCAAATTAACAAAACTTTCATTAATTTATTTTTTTGTACCTTTTGGTTATTTATTTTTTAATCCTGATTCAAAAATAAAACAATTCAAATATTTTAATCAGCTAATTTTGTAAAATCTGATAAACATCATGCATACCTCATGTTATTCATTATTATGATCTTGACCAAAGCATTGTATTGAATGGTACACATTAATTTCTGTAACTTGGTGTATCAGTCACAAATTTAAATGATAGTAAATATTATTGGTGCTGGTCAATCTGTTCATTAATTATGAATATTATTAATTGTCATCAAATTAATTATATTTCAATGTTTTTCATGTTTACATTTATTGGTTCTCTTTAAAGTTTCATCCAAATCATTAGTTTTAATTATTAACTGGTCTGAATTAAAATTTAATCTCAGAACTGAAATTGATGTTATTGAATGCATCAGTTTGGCATAAATCATAATTGTGAATGCAGTTTGCTACTCTCTTATCTCAATTGAAGGCATTGGTGCAAGAACCAGGTGAGCCCAGAAATACTAATTTTTTGTGAGAGCTAACTGAAGTTAAATAAGTTGAATAAATCAGCAAATGTCCGAATTGAAATTTTAAAGAAAGATAAGTAGTTTATAATAATTAAATAACAATTTCTAATGGCCATAATGTAATATTTTCCACATTATTTACAACACAGAAGAGGGCTGATGTTACATTTGTGCCCGGTTCTTGCACCAATCGAAATAGCTATATTGTCCACAGACAAAAATGTGGTATGGCGTCAATTGCTATATAAATATTTTTATACATCGATACCTTAAAGCCCACCAGTGCTCTATGTCAACTGTTTTCAAAATTTTAATTGTAACAACAGTAATTATAATATGTCTTAGCGAACCCTCAGGTTCATGCCTCACAGAACAGTGGTCTCTAAACTATTCAGCCTAAAGGCCACCACACTGACTCCTCCACTAAGTCACAAGGGCCAAGACTTACTAGGTAGGCTCATTATAGGCTACAACCCAGTTATAGGTATTGGCCTCCTCCAATCGTCATGGTCTTGTGCTGATCCCATCCAGTTCCTGACTCTTAGTATGTAAGCATCTCTCGCCATACCATTTGACCACCTCTGCTTTGGCCTCCCTCTCCTCCTTGTCCTATGAATTGGCTGTGTCAGCAATATTTTGGGCATTTCCTTAAGTGCCTCAACTTCAGCATCCCCTAAAGTGCTGTATAGGTCATGGTTCGTGCGTCACCTCCAATTTTCTTCACCCTTTACATCTCCGAAAATACGGCAGAATATTTATCTTTTAAAAATGAGCAGCTTCCAACGTCCTTACATGTTGTTCAACACTCTGATTCATAAAGAAGTACGGGGTGCTCCAAGGTTTATCCTTGAAAGGCAGGTATATCCTTAATTACAGTTAAAATTTTCAGTTTTGGAATATTCCTAGAGTAGGGCTTGATTATACTCTACAGGGGCGTACGCAAATTATTTTTTTTCGGGAGTGCAATTTAATAAGAAAAAGGCAATCATTCACCTAAATATGTATAAACACCGAATTGGAGGTAAGTTTTATGGATAAACATGAAAATTGGATCAAGAATTATTGTTAAAAATTATCCAAAATATTACTCAAAATATAAACTTTATTTTTTGTTCATACATTTCAGATGGGAGAGAGAGGAGTATGTCCCCAATACTCTCCTGCGTTCGCCACGGATGTCTCACATTTTTTAATGTTCGTATATATTCTTTCTTTGAGGCACCAACTATTAGGGATTGCATATTATTTATTATGGATGTGTAGAATGATGTGATTGTGTTGTCTTATTCTATGTCAAAATAATACAGTTTGAACTAATTCTACCTTGCTTAGGATTCTGTTTGAGTTGAGCGACTTAACCCTGTGGATCTGCCTCTGATCTAAGGTTTTACATATTTTGGAGATGTATTTCTCACGACCAGGTGTCATCCAACATATGTGCCTACATTGAATCCCCCTCTTCGACCAAAAAGCAGTTACAATTGTGTTGCTGAGGTATCATGACTTCCAGTTGGTCCCTCATGCTTAGCTCATTCCTAACAAGATTGATTAATATTTCTTTGTAAATTTTCCTTGTTTTGCGAAATCGTATCGGAAACAAACCAACCAACCAAAATGTTTGGTCCGCCAGCCCATTGGTAGATGACGAATGAATGAATGAAAAAAGTAATCTGGGACATACAGTCTCCTAAGAATAACAGAATGCAAACTTAGACAACGTTTGGCTGGTTTCACAATGATAAATTAGTGATATTACTAACTAAAAGCCAAATAATAAGTACTTATATAAATAAAATAAATACACACACATATATATATATATATATATATATATATATATATATATATATATATATATATATATATATATATATATATATATATATATATATATATATATATATATATATAGTGAAAGTAGTTGAAAACAATGGACTTTACTTTGAAGAGTACTATAAGAGTTACTATTCAATAATGTTTAAAATTAATCTGAAATAAAGGTAGACTAATGTACAAGGACTTATGCAACAACCTTAAATATATATATATATATAAGTTAAGGTCTGTAGGTATACAGTGTAAGACTTAATACTATCCCTAAATGTAAATAGAACACAGAGTGTATAAATAGAGGATTATTGAGACGAATAAAGCAGTCGTATTTCAGAACTCGTGAGTGTTGCTTCTTACTCCCTTTTCCTTTATTTATTTTTTTTATCAGTTTTCAGTCACGGGAGTTTAACTGGTGCCGAAACCCGGGACCGCGAATACCTGAGTAACGAGGAACTGAGGACCCGTTTTTTTTTCTCTTTTACTTTCGCTGCGGCAATGCCAGAAGGAGTTGTGCGACCAGCAACGCTAAACATATCTTCAGAAGTCCCACCGTTACCACAAGGGACCATGGCGGAAGCTCATGCAAATACGCTGGCTTGGATGAAGGTACGAGCGGCGACGACGCAGGATATGAGGCGGGCGATCTCGGACTTGGAGAGGTTCACCGGTGAGATTGGTGAGTTAAATCACTTTCTTAAGGCCGGGGACCGACTGAGGGCGGAAATAGAGATGAAGGCAGCCGAAAACATGCTAATTCAAAGAGATGTGGACTCCTTGAAAGCAGCACTGATATGCAGGATCAAGAGGAGTATCCTGAATTTGATCCAAGCCGACGAGGAAACCCCATGGGACGTGGTTAAGGACCGTCTGAAAAAAGCGTTCGGAGGCGGCAGATGGACCCCGGAGGAAGATATTTTCTACATGTTCCGGGAGACAAAAAGAGCACATCAGTCGAACGGGCAATTCGCTGGAACACTATTAGCCCACTACAATAAAATCACAGAGAAGATGAGGGAGACTTTGAACGCAGCGGAAGTGGAGGGCAGAATGGCTTTCCTTTCAACGATACTAAAGGTGCAGTTGGCAAAGGAGATCGGGAGAAAGGAGGGTCTATCGAGAGATCGCACTTTTGTAGAAAGTGCCCAGGAAATAATAGACTCAAGTGCAAGAGAAGAAGAAGTCAGGAACGTGGAGGAAGACGCGGGGTGGAACAAGGTAATCCACAGAAGACCCAGACCAATGCCACCCATGTGGGGGAGAGGAAAACCGGAATACGCCGGAAAAGAACGAACAACAGTTGGAGAAAGGAGGCAGGGGAAGATGAGGAATAGCGGGAGGCGAGAAGACCGGCGATGCCACGGATGCGGAAAGGTAGGTCACTTGGTGGCGCAATGCCCGCGCACCAAGTGTTTCGAATGTGGGACAGAGGGGCACATTGCGAGACAATGCCCCTACATGAGTCGGAGGAGAGAAGGGCTCCGACCGCCAGAACCTATGGAGGTTAATGCTCAAAAAATGTGGAGAAGGGAAAGACCGCAATGGGAGTCAACCGAGTCGTCTGAAACATCCGAGACAGAGGAAGAGGCGCTGGAATCAGGGAATAGAGGAGGAGAGAGGAGCAGTAGTGTCCAGAGGAGCCGAGGACGGCGGGCAGCTCCGGAGAGGAGAGAACTACAGGAGATCTGAGGAGAGGAGCACCGGAGAGGCAACCGCACAATAGTGAGCAACAGTGTGGAAAGTGAGTGTAGCGGGCTGCCTATAATTAAAATCGCGAGTGGAAAATATTTAGTGGACACAGGGAGCTCTAACACAATATTGTGTAGGAGTACACTGGAGAGGTTGTGCAATGGAGAGAGGATGCCCAAGATAAAGGTATGTTCTTGTAGATTAATCACCCTGGGTGGGCCCTGTAGTGTAGAGGGAGAAGCTGTAATAGACCTAGAAGGATGGGGAAAAAGGGAGGATAAGTTAAAAATCCATATTGTGAAAAAAATGTCCAGGGAATACGGGGGGATTATTGGGTGTGACCTACTGGGGAAGATAGGAGCTAAAATTAGAAATAGCGGAGGTCATTGGGACATTCGCATAGCGGGGAGGAAATACCGATGTCTAAGATCCCTAAAGGACGGTGAGGCGCGAGTAGGCGCAATCAGTCAAGTGGGAGATTGGAGGTACGGAATAAGGGAAGAGTATACCGACATTTTCTTCAAAGAGGGCGAAATATTGGGGGCGACGGGGAAAACCGTGCATGAGATCCCGCTGAAGCAAGATAGGGTGAGCTATATAAAGGAACGGCGATACCCGCAGGCGCTGCGTCAGCATATTCGGCAGGAACTGGAGGCCCTGAAGAGACAAGGGATTATTGTGGATAGCACATCGCCATATAATAGTCCCCTCTGGGCGGTAAAGAAAAAGAGTGTAACAGGCGAGGAAAAGTATAGGGTCGTGGTGGACTACAGGAAGTTAAATGAGAATACGGTGGACGAGAGATACCCCATACCCAGATTCGAGGACATCCTAGACAGACTCAGCGGGGCGACCATTTTTAGTACGTTAGATTTGAAGGCTGGATACCATCAAATACGAATGCACCCCGACGACCAACTTAAGACGGCCTTTACCTTCGAGAGAGGCCACTACGAGTTTACAAGGATGCCGTTCGGCCTCAAAAACGCGCCAATCACATTTCAGCGCCTCATGGACGAATTTCTGCGGGGAATAGACGAGTCGATCTGTCAGGTCTACATGGACGATTTGATAGTATTCAGTAAGAATAAAGACCAGCACGTGGACCATTTGCGCAGTGTGTTCAACCAGATTCGAAAGTTCGGATTGAAGTTGTCCGCAGAAAAATCGCAGTTGGGTCAGAAACAGATCAACTTTTTAGGGCACATCATATCGCAGGAGGGAGTGAAACCGGATAGCGCGAAAGTGGAGGCAATACGAAAAATGGTAGTCCCGAGAGATGTACAAGGGATCCGGAGGCTATTAGGAACGCTAAATTATTATAGACGATTCGTTCCGGAAATGGCGGAATATCTCGTACCCATCAATAACCTACTTAAAAAGGGTCAAAAAGTGGTGATAACACCGGACATGGAAGACAATATTCGGAGGTGCCTGACTCGACTACAGGAGGAACCGGTACTAGCGTTTCCCGATTTTGATAAACGGTTTATTATCACTACGGACGCCAGCGAATACGCATTGGGGGCGGTATTGGCGCAAGAAGGGGGGAAAGGAGAACGACCGGTAGCGTACGCCAGTAGGCGCCTCACGGATGCAGAAACGCGGTATAGCGCGTTGGAAAGGGAACTGCTCGGTATCGTGTGGGCCGTTGACCATTTTAGGGCATACGTGTTCGGCAGGAAATTTACAGTACGCACGGACCATAGACCCTTGCAGTGGGTGGGAAAATTAAAAGAATCTTCCGCGAGAGTCACGAGATGGAAAGAACTTCTCAGCCAGTATAATATGGAGGTGGAGTACAAGCCGGGGAAAGAGAACGTTGTGGCAGATTGGCTGTCCAGGGCGATTACGATCAACGCAGTGGAGGAGGACAGAGGAGAGTCTTCCAGAGATGTACGACGGTTCCTGCAGGAGTGGACGCCAGACCGAGAGGGAGAACAAGACGAATCTGAGGCGGTCGATGCGGAACAATCGACAACAACGGAGAGCTCTACAGAGGAGAGATCTACGGACATGGAGGAAATAGATGAAATCATCAACGACAAGGGACGGCAGATCATTTGGAAGACGAGGACTGCGGGCCTGATCAAAATAGAATACGGGGTATACGACGGGCGAAAAATCGCCACCATTTGGTCTCAACCGGGGGCGAGACCCGATCAAATTATCCGGGTACTTAAGGACGCGTCGAGACCTGGGAAAACCTATTATTTGTACGTAGGGAACGAAATCATTTGGGAGAAGATAAAGAGGCTATGGCGGACCGAACAGATCGGAGTCGACAGATCGTTCGTACGGTGCAATCTGATGGTAGAAACGATCCGAGACGAAAACCAGCAAAAGGAAGTGACGCTCGCGTACCATCAGGGGAAAACCAATCACCGAGGGGAGCTGGAAACACTTCAGGCACTAAAACGCAGATATTTCTGGGGAGGAATGAAGAAAACTATCAAAGAAGTGATAGGGAGGTGCGAAATATGCCAAACCACTAAGTATGACAGGCACCCACCGAAAGTACAGCAAGAAGAAACGCCCACGGCGGAAACACCGTTAAGCGAGCTACAAATAGACACATTCACCTGGAGAGGACATAAGTGGGTGACTATGATCGACTTATTTAGCAAAGTGGCTATGGCATATCCAGTGCACGAACGGTCATCAGAAGCGGCGATAGGAGCCCTGCGGGTGTGGTTTCAGTTTTATGGGGTACCGGATCGGATCTCGTCGGACTGCGGCAGAGAATTCGATAGCGCAAACATGAGGAATGAAATGAAGGCGCTGGATGTGCAATGGCATTTCAACACCCCAGGTCACCCAAAGAGTAGAGGAGGCATTGAGCGGCTCCACAGCACGCTGGGCGAACATTTACGCGTGTACCACGCAGACAAAGGGTTGACACCAGAGGCGGCGATGCCGAAAGCAGTGGCGGCATATAACCACTCAATCCACACCGTCACGGGATTCGCCCCATTCGAAATTCTCTTCGGGCTCCGGGGACGTCGTAGGGACAGTACGGGCACGGCGATGGACGACGAAACGGCGAAAAGGTTGGAGAACAATCGCATAACGCTGGGAAAATTGTGGGGGAAAGTACGCGGTCGTCTGGAGAGGGAGAAAAGTAGGAGAGTAGCGCGGGAGAATAGGAAGGTCAAAGACGTAGGGGGTGGCATCAAGATAGGGACTATTGTATACAGGAAGATAGGTTCCAACAGGAGTAAAGAGTTGCTACGGTACGAGGGCCCATTTAGGGTGATTGTAATTAGAGAGCACAACATTGTGACAATCCAAAGCGTGAGAGAACCCGGGAAGCGTAGAACCGTGCATATTGAGCAATTAAAGTTACCAGCAGGTTCGCCAGAAGAACCTTGAGAAGGCTAGAGCATCCTCTTTACCATACATAATCGTGTGAGAGCTATTCTTTCGGTTAAATGTTTTTTTTTACAGTGATACCGAAACATGTGTCGGTATCATTCAAAACAAGGAATTTCGTTATATTTTGTCAGTCATGATTGTCGTAAGTTAAGTTATTTATTTCAAGTGTCAGTATTATGTTCGTATTAAAAGTTGTATATATTAGATTATTATGTAGTATGTGTTTTAGTATTCTATTGTATGTAATGGTATTTTTTTATTTTTTTTTTATGTTTATGTTTTTATATTTATGTTAGTTTACGGCGGATGGCCGTAAACTGGTAGGGGGGAGTTAAGGTCTGTAGGTATACAGTGTAAGACTTAATACTATCCCTAAATGTAAATAGAACACAGAGTGTATAAATAGAGGATTATTGAGACGAATAAAGCAGTCGTATTTCAGAACTCGTGAGTGTTGCTTCTTACTCCCTTTTCCTTTATTTATTTTTTTTATCAGTTTTCAGTCACGGGAGTTTAACTTATATATATATATATATATATATATAAAACATTCTGGTCTGCCAAAATTTTACAATGTAGTATCATCTATCTCGACTACCAACGCTCCTAGAAGGGTGTTCATCCATGGATAATGTTCATTATTATTCCCACCACCTCCTCTTGGTGCATGTTTACCCATCATAGGATCTCTTTCTCTGTTTAGAGGTGGTTTTTATCCACCCCTACATCTAGGATTTCCCTTTTCCATACCAGAGTTGTACCTATCATGAGGATACTCTTTTTGGTGCTTTATAGATTATTTTTTTGTATTTGGTTCCAATTTACCTCGAATTCTAATAGGTAATTACAAAAGTCATTGTGCATTGGTATAGCTTTATTTCAGATTACATATTTTAAACATTATTGAATACTACTCTTCAAAGTAAAGTCCATTGCTTTCAAATACTTTCACCCATCTTTCTGTCAGTAATTGGATTTGATGCCGTTACCACTTCTCTGGTTTTGAGGCAAAGAATTCTTCATTTCTAATTTTTACGTCCTCGTAATTATCATGATCTGGCCTTTTAAAAAATGAGCCATTGATCTAAACAAACCACAATCTGATATTGTAATATCCAGGCTATAGGCAGGATGAAGCAAAACGTTTATTCCTTGCAGTTCCGATAATTTTTCCTTGGTCAAGCGAGAACGATGTGCAGGGACATTGTCGTGTTCTAAAATGGCTTGATCCCTTTCCCGACCAGAGCGGAGTACTTTTCACTCAAAACTGCATAGACTCTGTCAAGCTGTTAACAGTAAAGTCTGAGTCCCTACTACAGCCGATAAATCACGAGTAGTTGCATGTGGGTCCTGGTTCATACATTCAAAAAGAACATCACCAACGACCGATGAGCGACCTGATCTGGGCTGTGCGGCAATATTTCGATGGATAATTGACTCTCCTTCTATGGTGTAAATTTCTTCGGCGGCTTCCCTTGCGCTTTAACTTTTTTTCGAGTAATATCTCAAAAGACCGCGAATCACGATTTTTTCTTCTGACATGGCATGTGTGTTTTAAAAATGTAAATGATCCCATAAAGCCAACTCAAGGAATTAAAGGATTAGTCGAAGTAAACATTGACATAAATAGGAGGAACAAAAACATTCTTATAGGATGATTATAAGAGTTGGAATTAAGGGTTGTGTACATGCACAAGGGCTTTCGTAACAAACTATTACCATAAGCTAGTGTACCGCGCTCATGAATTGTCAGCAAATCCATCTAGCTGAAATGATCTTAAAAAGTTCCAGGACTTTACATGGAATAATAATAAGCCCGTGCCGGATAATATGTTCGTGTAATACTTCTTTAATTAGTGTAAAACTTAAATAATAGAGAAAAAAACTTCTCACCATAAACTCCAGATAGTTCAAGGCATGATATAAAACTTTGTTATTGCATTTTACTCAAATCGGAGATAGATGACATAACATTAGGTGTATTTTAAGGTATCGATTTCCTTTCGTTATACTAATGGCTGAAAATACATATTGTACTGCCTGACTATTTCAGAACACTGTGTACCAGTTAAGTAGCATCATTGAAAAGCAGAATCAACAGGTAACAATCTCAGGATAATGTTCTTTTATTTTACTTTCTTTAGGCAGGTACATATTTTATAATTATTTAATTTGTTTCTTGTTCGCAATTATTTTAAATATAATCAAACTAATGCATTTTTCTTTTATCTGTATGATTATGTTTATCAGTATGCATTGTAAATTAGCAACTCCACGCAGTGAGTAGCCAATCACAATTTTACGAGATTTTTCTAGGGGACGATATGTGGCACTCCGCGGAAGGAGAGCTAATCCGTCTTGTCACCATAATTTCTGTATTAATTTAAAGGCTGGTATAATATATATGGTATATATTTACGGCATTCTTGATATGATATACATACATTGCAATTATGGTGATTTTTCGAATTTTGCCTAGAAAAATAAAAAAATTTATGAGAAACAAGCGAAATTTCAAAAATAGTCCAAAACTTGTTTTGCAAAAAATATTCAATTAAAGTTCCCTTTTAATTTCCATTTTCATAACATTTTTCTGGACTAATTTGTCGCGTTCAGTAACGCGAATCGGAATTTCTAGAGTGATAGGTTCTCTGAAATATGGTGTCTAAAATTTAAGAATCATCCCTTTTAAAATTGCAAAGCTGCAATGGACAGAATAAATCTACATCATATTAGAAAACATTTTAAAAATCTAGTGCGCGCATTGCACTGTTTCTCTTACATCCTTGTTTGAAATATATTATAAAAGTTTCCATGGTAACATTTAGATTCCATTAAACAATATAAAAGTATAAATTATTATTTACAACAATCACTTAAGTTTATGCGTTTTTCGTCACTCTACACTACCTTCTATAACTTTGTATGTCAGATTTTTATTTTTCTAAAATCTTTAGCTTTCCAACGGTATATAATATATTTATGTTACTACTCTTGCTTCCGGAAATTTGTTTTCAATATGGGAAAATATTTGTCATTTTTTTTTTCTTCTTTAGTTAAATATCAAATTCTTTCATAGTTTATATTTATCCATTTTTTATTACTACTATCAATGATAAGCATCTCTCATTTCAAATAAACAAAATTAAAAGTACTTTAAGCTATTTTGATAATTTGGCATTTAATCGCTGTCAGACTATTGCAATGAAGATAAGACCTGCCTAATATTAAAGACCATTTAATTGTACATTAGTGTAATGTGTTTCATCAAAATCCTTAGAGCCGTTTTCGAGAAAATTGTAAAAAAGTGTTCAAAAGCTATATTGGTCACATACCAATGGCTGAAAATGCTATTTTGGACCCAAGGGGCTCTGAAACGCAAAGCTCCTTCGGAAACCGCATATCGAAAATTTAATTTGAATGCAGTTCTCTCCTTTTCCTTGCAAATTGCAAGCCCATCACTCGGTCTTTAATAAAGAAACAGAATAAATAATTATCTGCCACAGACGATCTCGAACCTATAGATTAATAAAATTAATAAAGATAGAGGAAAAATGTTTTGGAATCAGCATGCCTGGTAGAACTCCAAATTTACGCACGATTTTGACGAAATTGGTGTCATTTTGGTTGATTATTTTCAATAATAGAATATTGTAATCGACCAAGGAAAACAATTTTGTGACCTCAAAATTTGAAGTTTACGTTTCAAGATACGTAGAATCCAGATATCGAATAAAAAAAACCGTCCGTCCGCCATCCACTAAAAAAAAAAAAAAAACCTGTTATTCTTATTCGGATTTTCTTATCAAATACGGTAGCAGATATTGCACTGGTGCAGCACATTACAAAAGATTGATATATAGGTACGTTATGGGGATTCTGGAAATGCAAAGGCTAAAAACTATAAAGTAAAGTAAAATCGAGCTTGTGAGATCATTGTGCAAGCGAAATTTATTCTCAGGAAAAGTCATTCTAAATTAAATGAATGTTCAATACAATACATTATAAGTTAATTATTTGCGTAACACCCGTGGAAATGAATTAAAATACTGATCATGTTATTCTGTTTTTCAAATTTGTCTTTCTCTGCAATTAACTTGTTCAAGAAATTATAAATACTATTAACTGCTAACAAAATGGCAACTCTTTACCAACCAAACATATATCAGGTCATTCCATAAGTATTGTCGGCTTTTAAAAATTTATCTGTTTATGTTGTTATTACTAATCCCTCCTTTACAATTGAATTGTGTTTACATATTTTGTTTATTATAGCATTACGTAATATTCGTTCAAGAAAATTAGTTAGTCTGTGCTGAAATTTCAACGGTGGACAGTAGAATTTGTCGATCCAAGTTTTTCTGCTAATTGTTCAACTGTCAACAGCATTTTCTTCGACAGTGGCATGCAGGAGTTTGTCATCAAGCTTGGTCGACCTGTCCGAGGCTCTTCTTCAAGTTTGCGGTTTCCCGCTCGAAACTTTTCAAACTACCTCTTTGCACTTGCCGTTCACTGATGACGCTTTCTCCATATATTTCTGCAAGTTTCCCATAAGTTGAAGCAGCATTTTTTCCTTTATGAATTCCCAGAGCATGACATAGCGTAAGTGGTTTTGGGGAGATGCATTTTAATTGAAATTTCAGCACAGACTAACTAACTTTCTATAACAAAAATATGATAAATAGAAGAATACGTAATGGTATAATGAACAAAATATGTAAACATAATTCAATTGTAAAGGAGGGATTAGTAATATCGACATAAACAGACAGATTTTTAAAAACCGACATTACTTATGGGATGACCTGATATATATGAATACTTATTAGTAACCACACAATTTTATAAATAGATTTACAATTTATTTGGTCTTGAACACGTTCTAAAATAAACTTTATGAGGCATTGCTTTTCAAAACGTTACACGCGTTAGATTTACAATTGTAAATTTTCAATATTGCGTAACCAATTCAACTAATAAAAATTTTCTCAAAAGGAATTAATTACGGCATCTTAACTCTAAATGTTACTTGTTTTAAAATGGTAAATTATAATTTATTTTATCAAATAATATGCGTTACGCGCGTTAAAGTGAATAAAAATACGTTTCAATTTAATAGTTGAGTAACGATCTTTACGAGACTACCTGCTGTGAGGGAAACCCAAAACACACTAAACTGACATTCACTTATTGCGATCCTGTCCCATCCATCGTCTTCCTGCCATCACGTTGCGTGCGCATTGACCAGTAGCTAATCATTTTACCAAATCGTTTTGTACGCGCGGTAGGGATATTCTGTATAAAGTTCTTGTAATCATTAAAGACTATCCCGCAATAAATAATTAAGATCGCGTGGTCACGTTTCGTTTTATTTTATCATTCTGGATTTCTTGGATATTAAGGTGCATTAAGCAAGGTAATTTTTATTATGATCCATGTTATTGTACCGTAATTTACCACAATTGTAGAAACTGAATCCCAAAGATTGTATGGAAAAGAACTAAAAGGAGTTTGGTCATTAAAAAATGGTAGATGTATTGAAATGCGGCCGAAATGTATAATAATAATAATCATAAACATAGCTGTGAAAGACGTAGAGAAAAAAAACAGTCTCCGTGCAGCCTGCAAGCGCGAGAGGAACACAAAAAAAAATATCTGATGTGGGCAACACATGACTTCCTTCTACGCCTATTAAATTATAAATCCGTGGCTCAAAAAGTGATACTGAATTTGGTTACTAGTTTCCGAAGATTGCAGTAAAAACGACCCTCGGCGTCCCGTCATCCATCTATTGACACACACACACCTATGCAGATACCTTCCGTAAAGTTCGGGCCGATCCAGCGTTGCAAAGTATGGGCTCAAGTATCACCAGGATTCGCAAGAATGAGGCCGGGAATCTTCTGATACAGTTGAACCGAGAATCAAAAGGGGCCCTAGAGCATGAAGCAAACCCTAGAAGGAGCGTTGGGGTCAGAGGCAGAAGTAAGGGTTTTGAGACAGGAGTCGTGGATCGAAATCAGAGACCTGGATGCCCTTACATCAGAAGAAGAAGTCGCTGAGGCACTCACTACCTTATTAGATGGAGAGCAGATCCAGAAAACAGCTGTGCGATCGATTCGCCTGGCATACGCTGGAACAAAGACGGCAGTTGTTGCTCTTCCAGTCCTACAGGCCAGGAAAGCAATTGCTGAAGGAAGGACTAGGGTAGGACTGGTTATCAGTCGGATTCGGGAGAAAATCCGAATACAGCGTTGTTTCCGATGTTGGGATTTCGGACATCTGGTCAGGCAATGCAAAGGGCCCGACCGAACGAAGTGTTGCCGCAAGTGTTGTGAAGAGGGTCATCGAGCAGTGGACTGCACGAAGAGTCCTACTTGCGCACTATGCGATGGAGTAAGCGGTAACGGACACCCGTGCGGTGGTAGCAAATGCCCGGCATTACAGCGAGCTCTAGAAGAACAAAGTAGGATAAAAAATCGTTGCAGATGAGAATCCTCCAACTTAATCTCAACCACTGCGAAGCCGCCCAGGATCTCTTATGGCAAACCGTTAAAGATCTACGAGTGGACGCCTTGATCTTGAGTGAGCCGTATAAAAACTTGGACGGCAACTGTTGGTATCCGACGTCAAAGGAAGGGTAGCAATATGGGGGCATGTGAACAAAACTGCATAGAGGAACCCCGCAGGCCCCTACAACTGGTTTTGTCTGGGATAAGATACAACATCTGTACAGCTGCTATGCCCCGCCGAGCACCACAATCCAAGAATTCGAAGATCAATTAGATAGCATAGTACGAGACGCCAGAGGGTAATTAATTAATTGCCGGAGACTTTAATGCCTGGGCGACAGTGGGGCAGCAGGTCGACGAACCGACGCGGAGAAGTCCTATTAGAAGCCTTTGCCCAGATGGACGACTTAGTGCTGATAAATACAGGGACGAAACCAACATTTGTAAAGGGGGGCAGGTCTTCCATCATTGACTTGACATTTGTCAGTGACAGCCTATGTCCAACTGCTGATTGGCAGGTCTGCGACCTATACACCCACAGCGATCACCAGGCTGTACTGATCACCCTGGGAGACCGAAAAACAATTTCAGCGAGGCAAGAAAGGAGTACAGTTCGCTGGAAAGCTAGGACTATTGACAGGGAGTCATTCAAAATTATAATGGAGGCATCATGTGAGCTTTCAGGCTCCGCAGAGGATAAGGCAAAGCAGGTAATGGATCTGGTCACCACAGCGTGTGACGCATGCATGGGCCGAAATCCAGTCTACTGGTGGAACCACCAAATTGCTGACTGTCGTAGACGGTGTCATTCATCGAGAAGAAGGTATCAGCGAGCAAAAGGCAGCCCTCAGTTCCAAATACTCCAGGAAGAGTTCAAAGCTATGAGGCGTAAACTATGGCGAGCAATCAAGATGAGCAAGAGGCGGTGCTGGAAGGAACTCTGCGAAGAGGTAGACGAGGATCCATGGGGACGGCCTTACCGGACCGTCATGAAGAAGTTAAAGAGCAACTCTTCGAGATCACCCACGTGCCCGGTTGTTATAGAGAAGATAGTGGCAACTCTTTTCCCAGAACAAGAAGAATTAATGCATTCAGGGTTGTGGCAGCCATTTGACGTACCATCCGTGACAGCTGAAGAACTCAAGGATGTCTGCACTAGCCTTCAAATATGAAAAGCACCAGGTTTGGATGGCATCCCAAATGTGGCACTAAAGGCGGCAATGGAGACAAGGCCAAATCTTTTTCAAGAAGTCTTTAGTTCTTGTTTGAGTGAAGGATCCTTTCCATGGCCATGGAAAAGACAGCGCCTTGTGCTGATCCCGAAAGGCAAGGGAAACGCATCGGACCCTTCACCATATCGACCGATATGTCTGTTGGACACAGCTGGCAAGGCTTTGGAGAAAATTATAGCTGGCAGGATACATGAGACCACAGAAGGTGTAGGGGGCCTAGCACGGACTCAGTTTGGCTTCCGGAAAGCAAGATCCAATCTGGACGCAATCACCATGGTGATAGAAACGGCTCGGAAGGCTATTGCGGAGAAGAGGTGGAGGAGAGGTGCGAAATGCTATTGTGCAGTTATCACGCTTGATGTTAAAAACGCCTTTAACTCGGCGAGATGGAGCTGATTTTGAATGCCCTGCAGGAAATGGGTGTCCCCACTTACCTGACGATCATTATTCGAGATTATTTCAGGGACAGGACCCTAATTTATTCAACAGAGAATGGGCCAAAAAGATTTAAGGTGACTGGTGGAATACCGCAGGGCTCAGTGCTTGGGCCACTACTGTGGAATGTCATGTACGATAGTGTCCTCAGGATTAGCCTGCCAGAGGTTGCCAAGACGGGGGGCTTTGCCGACGACATCGCAGTGGTGATCGAGGCAAAATACAAAGATGAAGTGACCTTGAAGGCCAACCAGAGCATTTCATTGATCCGAGATTGGCTGGCATCGGTGGGACTCCACCTGGCAGACAGGAAAACAGAGGCCCTTCTTATTAGTAGTCGCAAAAGGAAGGAAGAAATAACCTTGAGAGTGGGTAAACAAGAAATTAGGTTCCAGTCTTCCCTGAGGTATCTTGGGGTTATAATCGATGAGAGGCTGCAGCTCAAGGAGCATATCCAACAAACATGCGATAAAGCGGCTAGAGTGAGCACAGCGTTAGCCCGACTGAGCCCTACGTAGGCGGACCCAGAAGTAGTCGGAGACTATTGGTAGTAAGTGTGGTCTCATCTATTCTGCTCTACGCAGCCGCGATATGGAATGGGGCCTTGGACACACTGGCCTACAGGAGACCAATGGTATCTGTCTACCGCCGGAGTGTTCTCAGAGTGATCAGTGCGTTCCGAACAGTTTTCTACGAAGCTGCATGTGTGGCGGCCAGGATGCCGCCGATAGTGCTGGTCGCAGAAGAGAGGCAACGCTCATATAAGAGAGTTGACCGCACCCCCAGGACCGAGGAAAGGAAGCTGACGGCCGAGAGATGGCAACGTAGATGGGATATGACATTGAAAGGGAGGTGGACCCATAGGCTGATACCTCTAATCCAACCTTGGCTGGATAGAAAACATGGGGAAGTAGATTACTACCTAACACAGATGCTCACAGGACATGGTTGCTTCAGAGCCTACCAAGTGCGGTTCAAGCTGGACAATAAATGAGACTGTAGAACATGTATTCTTTAGCTGTCCCCGCTTTCAAGAAGAGAGGGAAGAATTTCTAGGAATCTGTGGCTCAGGAGCCATAGTAGACAGCATCGTCAGACTGATGCTGCTTTCACAGAAGTGTTGGATGGCAGGCCAGCTCCTAGCGGCAGAGGTCATCAAGAAGCTGAGGAAGGAGGAGAAGGAGAGATGCGCCTAAATAGCGGCAGCCTAAAACAATGAAGCGGCACACAACCAATCACCCTCCATGAAGTAATGCCTAACGGTGGTCCCGTGGAGGGTGAGAAAGAGGTGTATGGAGGTGGTTTTAGTGGGTAGAAATCCCACACGCGGATAGGTACGGGCCTATCCGTGTCTTTTGAAGATTTCCACCCACCCTCGTATAAAAATAAAAAAAAAATAACGCACACACGAACACGACAACAATTAAACTGTCAATATAACTGGATAAAACATTAGAAATGGACAGTTTCGACATTTTAAGCGGAAAAACCGACTTCACTAATATCTTATTCTCATGATGAAGACTTGTTGATCTCACAAATGGGGTGGAAAACTAGTATTTTAGACTCAATTTTAACACTTAAAACAAGTAATAAAAATGTTTAATTGAATTGGAAACCAAATTGCGTTTGTAACCTTTATTACCGAAACATATGATTTCTCTTTTAATTTAAATATAATTTTTGATGTAAGCTTATTATGATCTTCAAGTAAAGTACCCTTTTCCCCTCACGAATCTTAACCAAAATCTTGAAAATACATTTATATCGATAAAAAAGTCCTATTTACCAAATTTGAGTTGTTTTACATTATATTTTAATATATTTTTTGACGAAAGTCTAATATGACCTTAAAGTAAAGTACCACTTCCGGTTTTCCAATTTAGATCAAAATCTAGTATGTTATTTTATCATTTATATCGATATAAAAGTCCTATTTACTAAATTTGAGAAGTTTTGCATAGTATTTTAATATTTTTTGATGGAAATCAATTATGACCTTTAAGTAAAGTGCCACTTCCGGTGATCAAGCAGTGACCAAAAAGGGAGGTTCACAACAATCCCAAGTACAAAATTTCAACTTTCTACGGCTAACTGTTTTAGAGTTATGCGAAATACGAACGTACGTACGTACAGACGCCACGGCGAAACTAGTCAAAATGGATTCAGGGATGGTCAAAATGGATATTTCCGTCGAAATCTGAAAACCGTAAATTTTCGCGATTACAATACTTCCTTTACTTCGTACAAGGAGGTAAAAAAATCGATGTTTTCTGATTATTCTGTTGAAGAAGTTTGCGTGCATACTTGGTGGTACTGTAAGGAATTGACATTTCTAGAAGATCAAATGGAAGCAGAATTGGAAATAAACACAATCGATCACGAGGTAAGCAGTTAATTTATTTTAATCATCTATTAGGATAATGTTATTATTATACACATTTCTGGATAAAGTTTTATCACTTAAACATTACAGTGCTATATGAGCGAATAATACCTGTTGATTTAATAAAAAGAGTTGTCCAATCCAATTTTTAAATATAAGTGAATAGTAGGCAGCTCTTTTTATTTAATTCTATTCGTATTACAATTCTTTCAGACACAATAAACAAGGGCAATTAGCTCTATGAGGATTGTCAGGCTCAGGTTTGAACGTTTGCGGGTTTGTTTATCTAATCCATTTCTTCAAAAGTCGTCAAATTTGCCAAATAATTTGATGATTTATGGGACCTCTTGCGTACATTAGTACATTAGCATTAGTTGATGAAACATAAAATTCTACGAAATCGAACTTCCCGGCACAGTATCGATAATCGATAATTTACAATAAATACTAACCTCATCTATTACCTATCTCAAAAATGTATAACATAAATAAATGGCTTGAAGCATACTGTTCCTTTCATTGCTATGATAAATAATGTAACTCGCATGGAACTACAAAATCAGTTTTTAAATCAAATCAATTCCAAAATCAGCTTCAAAATCATACTCCAAAATCAGCTATTTACGATTCGCTTCAGGAGAATATATTTTTTATTATGTGAAATAATGACCTTATTTATGAATTATTAATTGCATTCAATATATCTTTTCTCTAATGTGTAGCTTTCCCATCCCTGAGTCAGAATAATGTAATAAAATTTGATTTGTAAAAGAAAAAATAATTTTTTTCAGATCTGCCAAAATGAAATAATTGAAGAATCTCTCAGGCGTGAAATTTCTTGTAAAGAGGAAGAGGTCAAAACCAGCAAGGTGGTGCTTTTATGCATATATATTTGGGAATTTTATAGTTCGGTGTTTAAATTTGATAAAATTTAACATAGTCCAACTATTCGCCTGTTTTTCATTATGGAAAAAAAAATCCTTAAATACTGTATTATTACGTCATTAAGTATTTTTCTCGCACTGCTATGACTTCGTATGTTTTATACACAGTGGCGTTACTGGATTTCTTGCGCCTAGGTGCGAACAGTGGAAAACTGCGCCCTCTTAACATTTATAAACCGTAGCGAGAGAAAAAAGGATGCATGAGAGGAGGAATATTTTTTGTGGCATAATAAAACATTGCCAAATGGTGTGAAAAAAATTATTAACAATATTTAAAAAATGAAATTGATTACAGTACTTAGGAATAATAAAAAAATACAAATTGTAAGCTCAACTCTTATGCCCAGTCCATACGAAGGCTATACTAAAAAAAAAAACCCTCGTGGAGTTATTTGGAAACAGCTGTGTTAGAGGAGGAACGAAGGAGGAAAGTAGTAGTGTTGTTGAGTGGCAAAAAAAACAACACTGCGTCAGTGGCATGGTTTCTTTCTTCTTCAGTTTACTCAGTTTTAAAATGTCCTAAAACAGACAAAGGAGCTAACACGGTGAGATAAAAATAGATCACAAGATTTCTTTACCGCTTTTACTTTGCTCCTTTTTTTTATTGCTTCTTTGAGTTACATTCAACTGTCATCCTTTCTAAACTATTGATTTTCTTTCAATAAATTTGATAAAAACAGATTTTTAAACCTCCTGATATTTCCCGTTTCTTATTTTATTTATTTTTTTTATTATTATTATTATTTTTTTTAAGCCCTCCGAGAGTGGCACCACTGCGCCCATTCAAGTAACGCTGATATGTAAAATTAATTTTTGGTGATAGTCATTGCTAGTTTAAATTATTTTTTGGATTTCAGAATTGGAAGTTCAGTACTTTTTTTTATATTAAATTAATTAATTTTATATTAAATTAAATTACTTAAAATTTAAGTTGCGTTAAAAAAGGATTGATTATGAATACCAGAATTAATGTTTATCTTGAGATGTATTATCCAGAGAATTTGACGGGAAATACTTGGTCCACTCTTTGCCTGCATTTTTTCATGAAGTATTTAACATGTGGTCTGGTATCATCATACTTTTAAATCATATTTTCAAATTTATTCTTGCATTTGCTATCTTTTCATTGAGACCTTGTATTAATTGCAATTTATGCTATGTACCATTAATGGTTTCAGTTGGAAACAATGGCTTCCGTTTTGGACATAAATCTTTTTGGGTCCATAACCACATTAGTTAATAAAAATAGAATTCAATTGGGAGCCTAATGTTGTTAAATACTGTCTTAAAATAGAAATAGCTAATGCCACTTTTATCAAATAAAAGTTTAATGATTAAAATCAAACAGTTTAACCATGAAAAAAGTGAACATAATAAAATTTCAATGTTTACAATATTAGGGTATGCTAAAAGACAAAACTGGTATTCTTGTAAGGGAAATTTTAATGTTCTTGAAAACAGATCAATTAATAAATAAAACAATTCAATTCATAAATGTTTAATAAATTATTAAATTACCTTTTATCATAAAGTTTATTGACATTGATGCAAACTTGGAAATGTTATATGAAATAATTCTAAATTATTTCAATTGTGAATTAATTTTATCAGGATTTTATTATAATCATTATTTTATATAAATATGTGTTGTTTTTTAGTCCGAAATTAAAGCTATGAAGAACAGGCTGAATACTGTTAATTGTATGTTTGGAGAACTGCAAGTAAAGGTAAGATAAATTATTATTTCATTTTATGTTTTTTGTCCACTGTCTCTTGATGGTGTATCCACTTATCATGGATTTATTGCTATCACAGAACAGACTCACATTTATTAGTCCTATTAATAGCCTTAATAGGTGTCTATATTTCTATAAATATTACATTAATATTAATTTCATTTACTATTTTTTAGTTTGAAAAAGCAAAGGATTTTATTGCTGAGCTTCAAGAAGATCATTCTGAAACAGAGGTATAAGCTAATTAATGTAATATAAGTATAATTAAATTTTAATAAGTTTACAGTTATTATGTAATGTACATAAAAAAATTACATAGAATATGGGTGAAAAAGGGAAAGCAAAGAATTGAAGACCTTGTTTGCATTATTAGATTTCTTATTATACTACTTATATAAAATGTATCTTATTGTACTACTTATATAAACGTGTCTTATATGTCTGATATAAAACAGGATTATATAGAAACAAACTTAACTCATAGACCAGAGGCTAGCAAACACTATGGACATGGCACAATTTATATTAATATCTACTGCTAATTACCTCTAACTATGATTTTGACATTATATACATTAAATATTATAAATAATTACTGTATATAGATAGGAAAGACAATATTTTAAATTGTGTTATGTAGAGAACCTAAATACTTGTATGCTAAAATGACATATTAAATTCTTGACAACTATTTTTTACTTTACAACTTAAGGAAATATTTTGATGGTCGCTGGGTTCTAACTTTTGATTCAATCTGGCCCTGGCCTAATCCTGAGTTATTGTAATACAGAGATTATAAGAGGACTGGTGATGTTAGCCCACTTCCCCAAGTCGGGTGTAGTGCTGCCTTCTCAAAGCCTCATGACTGGCTGCTAAGTATCTGGTCTTCCTCATCAATACTTACAATAATGCAAATCCTAAAGGGGTGAGGGTTGATTCTGCCTCATGTTTTTTTTTTTTTACCAAGCAGCAGCATATTTACCAAGTTTCATCGAAATTGACTGAGTTGTTCTTAAATTCTGAAGAATCTCCTCCTCATGGAGGACCGCTTATTTACCACTAAGCCTATTAAGAACAGTAACCCAACAAGGAAAATGATTCGAAGTACACATCATCCAATTTGGCTGTCATTCTTTGATTAGAGACCGTATTTCCATGTTATTGCACATTTTTTTCGCTTGTGTGTAACACCTTTGAAATTAGTTGACATCAACATGATGGTATAGAAGGATCAATCTAATTAGGGATTGATAAATTATTTGCCACTTCTATAATTTTGTTTTATTGAAAACTAGTTTCGAATGTTATACATTCATCATGGTGTAGCATGCGTTATAGCTTGGCTCGCTTCATAATCAGTTGACATCCGCATGATGATATGGAAGGATCAATCTAATTAGGGATTGATAAATTATTTGCCTTTTCTATAATTTTGTTTTATTGAAAACTAGTTTCGAATGTTATTCATTCATGCGATGAATTGATGAATGTATAATAATTGAAACTAGTTTTCAATAAAATAAAATTATAGAAGTGACAAATAATTTATCAATCCCTAACCTTTGAAATTGATTATTGATATGAAAATTTGATATTGCACAAAGTTGCTTGTTTCGCTCTTTTTTATTTTATTTATTTATTTTATTTTACAATTTTTTTTTTTAATTTCACGATTTAGATTTTTTTATAAAATTGAACGTTTGAACCAAATTTCCTATATTCTACGATGTTTAAATAATGAATATGAAAAATCATATTTTTTGAATCCCATAGTTTTATCAATTTACCAGAAAGATATTTACAAAATAAAATATTATAAACACAAATATAGGACTCAAATGGTGAAAGTTATAACTAAAATGTACAGTTATTGTTTGGTCTTCTGAAAATTGTGTAGCTATATTCACATTTGTTACTTAAACGTAGTGGCAACAATTTAAAGATATGCATATAAATAATTATTGATTTTACATATTTCGACTGTCCCAGCATTTGTTCCAATGGGCCCTAGTTGCCGAAAAATAAAAATAAATTACACTGAAACTGCTTTATTTTGTGAGATCCTGAACTATTAACCATTTACATTTTATAATTTAATTTCATTATTTGTGATCAAGAAATAATACCTAAATATTGGAGCGATCGGTTTTAAAAAAAATTTTTTTTTTAGTATTCTCTGAAAAATAAATGTTTTGGTGGGGAAACCACTTCGATATCATTTTCCAAACTCGAGATATAAAATAAAACAGTATCAGCATGTTTTTTTCCACCTCCTAGGGTCCACTAGAAAGAAAGTCGGGAGACATGTCCTATATTTTTGGGTGTAGAATCACCAAATAAATTTGGTTAAAATCGGTGACCCATTGACTGTGCCCTCCCTTTAACAAGCTTCACTTGTTTTAAATATTATGATCCAGTGAGAAATCTCATTACCTGACAGTTATTCACAAAAAATTATTAATTACAATTATTGAAAAAAAGATTTGATAATCAGTTGCTCGATATAGACATGAAACAAACAAGGCTAAATATATGCCATGAAGTATATTTTCTGAAAAATGTAATTTCTGAAATGATTTTTTTTAGAAATTCTCTCTGAAATAGTGTAAATGTTTTTAAAAATACTCTCTGAAATAGTGTAAATGGGTCAGGAGGAACTACATCAGTATTTCCTATTTTGATGTTACTGACAGATGCAAAGTTTGTAACTTTGTCTTTCCTCTTGAATTTAGCATTATGAAAATCATCACTGATTATTTTTGCTTTATCTTTTATCATTTTTATTATTATAAGCATAAAACTGATTATTAAGTGATAAATTTTTCATTTCATAATTTTTTAAAATTAATTTAATGATTGCTTTCTGATATATTTCATTTTTTCAACAATTGTTGAAACATCGTCAAGGAGAAATGATTTAAATAAATTATGCATGAAAATATAAAGGGTATTTATATATATTTCCAGTAATCAAATCTCCAAATTATCTGTAACGTTTATAATTCTCGAGACTACATTTCCCAACGGCCTATAGTGAACTGGAAAATGTTTTTAATACAGGATAAAAATAAAATTTAAAATTGTTTTGGAATTAGTAATAGCAGAATTAGAGAAAATTGGTACGAAATGTTTTTTAGACTTTTAGAAAAGTTGGAGTAATTACCTAATTTTTGCAATTTGGTACTGTTATTTATTGGTTACAAATTGGTACTGGTATTTCATATTCAAGAAAGTTAAGAGAATGAGAGTTTTAGAGAATGTTCTTGTTTTTAAGAATGAAAGAATTGTCCTAAGAACAAAGATTACCGAGATATTTTGAAAATACCAAAAAAATAATGAGATTTTTAGGCCACAGAAAATTCTCCCAAAGGAAATTTTGTTGAGAAACTTTGTTTTCCCATACTGGCCTCTATACATGCATGTCAGAAAAAAATCTTACCCGATCTTTTGCAAGGTGACACCCTTTTTCATGTTTCTGGAATAATGTATCTTTTAAAACATCTGAGTCACAGTAGCTTGCAAAAAAAAAAAAAAAATACTCATTTATTATTGATGTAAAAAAAAATTATCATTTTTTTTTACAGATGGAAATTAAATCTTTGAAGAACAAACTGAATGCTATAGAAGCTATGTATTCAGACTTAAAAAAAAAGGTAAGATGTTACTATACTTTTAAAAAATTAAGGAACTTGGTTAGATTTTATTATTCTTTTAATAAAGAATTGTTAGAAGTATATTTTACTCCTCATGAACGTATTTCATAGTATATTATAATTTGCATCGATAAGAGCATGTTATGTATTAATGCTTTTTTTTTCATATATGGTCAATTCCCATTCATATAAAAAATTAATAAATCATTCCCAGAAAAGCCCATGAAGTTCTGAATGCATTGTTTGAGGTTATGACTTTCAGCCTTAAGTAGTTCTGTTCTGTTCTGATTTGTCTAGATGTTATTGATATCTTAATGCACAATAATTTCAAGACCATATTGTTCAATTTTGACATTTTATTTCTTATGAAGTTCTGCCTCCGATCTACAATTTTTTAACAAGGTGAGTGCACGATATGCCCATTGCCGATTTTTATCAACATTTTTTGGGTGAGTCTATATTGAAAAAAAGTTGACAATTATTCAACCGATTCGACCAATGGGCCCTAGGAGCTGATAAAAAAATAAAACACGCTGACACTGTTTTATTTTATATCTCGAGTTTGAAAAATGATATCAACATGGTTATACTGTTAAAATATACTGTTTTAATTACATAAATATATGGCTGTTATATTCCGGCACTGAAGGTAGTTGGAGCTCCTCATAGATGGTGGCATTTCTCACTCGTTGGAGTGAGGTCCCACGAACGATCCGCCGCGGCACACCATAAAGCATGGTTGGCCTTATAATGGCTTTGTAAATTTGCAGTTTCAGCCAAAGTGAGAGCTGCGGCGAAGTGAGCAGAAAGTAAAGCCTATGCGACTTCATCCGGGCCAACTTGATTCTCTCCCTGACGTGGCTGGAGAAGGTGAGGTGCCTGTCTAAAGTGACGCCAAGGTAAAGAATAGAGTTCGAGAGAGACCAGTCTGCTGTTTCTATCTTGAATTTCTCGGGCCGTGGCTTCTTGCTTTTCTGAAAGGACATTAAGATGGCGTCCGTCTTTGCTGGATTCACTCTGATGCCGTTCAGTCTGAGGTTTTCCACTACGGCCGCTGATGCTGCCTGTGCCTCCTCGAGGGTCTTGCTGGCGTTGACGCTGGTGGCGCAGATGCCGATATCGTCCACATAGGCTGCTACTACTACCCCTGGATGCTGCACCGAGACCACTGGTGCCATAAAACCTGATGAACTACAAAAGAAGGTGGGGGAGTGAGGATCAGCAAACGCACAGTACATTTTTTAATTTAACATTTCACAGTCAAAGTATGTTAATGGAGATTTCCTTTAACCACAGTTGTTACAATTTGGTTCGGAGGGAAATAGTAAATCTTGCCAACTGTTTTCCTTATCTGTAGAAGGTTATGAGTTTACTTGGGCTTCATTTTTGAAAAAAGAGAATGAATGAGGTACTTGACATAGGGACAAGCAATTAATTTTAGTAAATTTCAAAGTAATAATTCTATGACGAATTTCTTCTTCTTTTCTGAAAATACTGAGCTTGTTTTCACACTTCAATTTATTTTGAAAGCGATAGGATAGATTTTCTGGCACCTAAATGAAGTAAATATTAAAAATTTAAGTAATGGGACATGTGAGGGAGTGAAAATTTTAATATTTAAACCATGTTTAAATATATAAAATTATTATTAACATGAAAGCTAACCCATATATAACAACTTAAGACCATGCTTCATTAAAATCAATGAAAAAATGTCTGTCATATGCATCAAAAAAGCCTGATTTCTTCATGGGACTGAGATTTCCTTTTTCTGAAGAATGACGCTAATATTTAATATTATATTTTTTAATTTTAATTTTTTACTACGATAATGTTTTTATTTTATAATATGTACATGATTAAGAATCCTGTCTTGCTTGGGATGTCATAATAAATTGAATTTAATCTGAATATTTAAGGTTATATTCAAAGTGTTATAAGTAATAAAAACAATATTCGTGATGCAGAAATAGAAATTTCAGAGTTATCCAATTTTCAAAAAAAGAAATAATTGAATTTTAGAACAATCTGAAGGGTCCGTTGAATTGAATGTAATCAAATCCGTATTCTTTTACAGAGTGAAGTATATTAATAGAATTTTATTATTCAAAACTAGTGTCATATTTGGTTTTAGCACTTTAAAAAAGTTCTACATTAAAATTATCAAGCAAATCTATTTTTTAAAATTTTTGATCTAAAAATGAATGTTGACCAGGGTGTAATTTGACCCTTTAAATTTTATTTAAGATTCATAAAATCGCTCATAAATTAGGAACCCTTTGAAGGATTCAAACCAAATTTAGAGCATCGGTAAAGGTTTCTAAACTATGCAATTTGCTTAAGCCGTGGTGTTGCTATGTATTTAGAACCAACGTTATGTGGAAGTATAATATTTATTATATCTTGATCACAAATAATGTTTTTATGTTATAATATGTACATGATTGGGAAGTCATAGTAAATTTAATTTAATTTGAGTATTTAAGGCCATGTTGATAGTGTTTCAAGTTATAAAAAACATTATTCGTGATCTATAAATTTTTTGACTACAAATTTTCACCAGGATTTAAATTTGAGACTTCAGATTTTATTAAAGATTAATAACATCACTCATTAATCAAAAACCCTTAGAAGGAATCAAACCAAATTTCGAGCATCGGTAAAGGTTCCTAAACTATGCAATTTGCTTTAGCTGTGGTGTCGCTATGTTTTTAGAACCAACGTTATCCTCTAAAAACCTCAATTTTGTTTTTATGTGATTATCATATTTTTTTACACACACCTTCTAAGATAATGCAATAACTATTTATAAGCGTGGAAAAAACAAACTTCCTTCTTTCTAATGAGTCCAAGAACGTCAATATCAGATACACTGAAGACGAGATACAGAACTCCAAATCGAAACGTAATTTTGTGGCTTTTTAAAAATTTTGAGCATCCTCAGAGTTGAAAAAAAAAATATTTTGTTTTGTTTTTAATGATTTTTTTTTTTTAACATTTGTTTTTTGGTGTGCTGAATCAAAATCTGCCATAATTTCTGGTGTGAACAAATTTATAAGGTTAGTTTACTTTATAATTTAATCACTTTTTAAAATTTATTTGACTAAAAAGCAATTATTTTTTAGTGTTTATATTTAAATTTAAATTTGTTTAAATTTGAAATTTTATGTAAAACCTTTGAAGGGCTGCACGAAAAAGTGAGGCAGGCCGCAAGTTGCTCATCTCTATTTTAAGTCTATTTATCAGTTTAAAATTAAGGTGAAAAACAAATAATATCCACATAAAAATAGTTAAATAAAACGTGTATTTGAAACTTTGTATTGGAGTCACCATTCCGCCATTTTGGATTCTGCCAGTAACCACAGCTTGGTTACTAATATTTATAATTAATTCTAGCAACCTAGCACTACTGTAATAATTTTAATACTACTGTTTTTTGTTTCCATTAGCTGGAATCTGCTAATGAACATATAGTTGAATATCGAGAGAAACTATCAGAAAAAGAGGTAAGTTGCTCAGGATTTTTTTTTGTTATTATTTTTCATGACAACTTCAGATCTTTTCAATATTAACTTCTTTAGTGCCGAAGTCAAAACTGTTGCGGGAAGCAATGCTCTGCACTTGGTAGAGATCGCAACAGTTGCACTCACCATTTTTTTGATAAAATTTTACCTCACCATCACCTAAATTGTCCTTTTATCTTGAAATTCAGGGAATGGTTCAGTAACTTTTTTTTTTTAATTAAGAAGGTGGCCTATAGAATTCAAAAAATGTTTATCCCCTTTAGGTCCACCCGAACCACATACATGCTTTGTTTTTTGTATGCCATTCCTGTAAAAACAGAGATATATTTATAAAATTTCATTGTAATTTTCTTTTAACTATCTGTAATGAATTCCCTTTGTTGATTTGAGAAAATTTACAGTTTAACTATATATGGCAATTGTTTTCTCAAAAAAACCATTGTTGAAGTACCTTTTGGACTCCACTTGGTATTTTATATCTGTAAAATTTTAGCTGAGATTTTATTTATTTATTTTATTTGTTTTCCTTACAATTTTTACAGCAATTAAAACAAGAAAAATGGCAAAATTAACCAACAAATTAAATTGAATGCGTAAGCTCACTTGGTGTTTACTTTTATTTTTTTCTCCTGGTGTTGGTGTGATTGAAACCAGGCAAAAAAAAATGTATAAAAATTTTGTTGTGGATCTGGATTTATTATAAAAAACACATAAGTGAGAGCCGATGTTGACACAATGGCCGACGCTAACTAACCACCCCAAACCAAGCTATCTGAGCTTGGGTACCGTCTGTGCCAGTGTTGCCACCAATAGTGTTGCATTATTATTATTAAACAAATCATTTCAAATTTATGAAGGAATGAGATGGTCCAGGAGGCAGTAAAAAAAAAAAAAAAAAGGATCAGAAATAGTAAATAACTATTTATTAGGAACCGAAGTTTCGACCTTGCATTCGAAGACTTTGCAGGTCTTCTTTAGAGCTGAATAAACAAGATACAAAAATAAAAATAGATAATATTAAAAAAATCTACAATCTACGTCTTAGCCTTAAATCCCATAATAAACTTTCTTACATTTTCACCAACTTAAAAGACCCTATCCCTCTCAAACACCGCTCTAATATAGTTTACCGGATTCCGTGCTCAACGCCTAATGTAATTCTTCCTGTATTGGCGAAACCAAAAACCATCTCAAATCTCTCATTTCCCAACACAAAACATCTATCACTTCCTGCAACCAGTCCGCCTCCAAACTATCAGAACTCGCCAAACCCTCAAACATTCCTTCAACTTTGATCAATCCTCTATCCTTGCTACAGTCCCCAACCATGAAAAAAGACTTATTTCGGAATCAGGTTACATACACCTTGAACCGAACCTGGTTAATCATAAAATAGATAAAAATTGTTTTTCTTGACGTACAGACATATTTTAAATCTTATTAAAAAACAGTAAAAGCTCTATCATTCCTTCAATTTATCCTCCCCTATTCTTTCTACCTTCTCTTTCCTTTTATTTTACTTTGTTTTCTTTTACTTTTTACTCCATCTCTTCATTTTTTTTCTCCCCTCCGATTTTCCTCCATTTTTTTGTCTCTTTTACTATCTTTCCTATAGTTATTTTTCAAAAATATTAGTATGGGAAAACTTGTTATTAAATTATGTAACAATGCTAATAATTAATAATTAAGGGTAAATTTGCTATTAAATTGTAATAAGATTGCAAAAGGTAAACTTATTATTAAATTATGTTATAACATTTAAGTTAAGTTATGTGATAACATTTAACTTATTTTACCATTTTCTTTTGTTTTTTTATCTCTCATTTTTCTCTAGTTTTCAATTTTTACCTGTGTAATTACATTTTAATTTGGTAACAAAATATTTTCTACCCTGTACATTTTAACCATCTTCTTTACAATTTGATTTTGTCACTTTATTTTTATTTTTATCAACACCTTTAAGATAATCACTTTTGAGAGGGCATTGTAGAAAATTTTCTATCCGTAATACTTATTTATTACTTTTTATACACTTATATTTTGTTCATTAAGCTCCTACAGATGGCACTTTACCCCATATCTTTGTTCATGAATTCTGATCAAATTTTATTTTCTCCTCTGCCCATCTTATCATATTTACATTATTTTGACAACTCTCATCCACTGCCTTTTGTATATAGCTATTATGACTTTCTTAATTACTACCCCTACACCGCCTCCTTTATTACTTTGCTATTTTTTTTTTTATTTCGTTAGGGCCATCTATGGACCACGATGCTTATGTTTTAGCTGCATGTTTCTGGTGGTTTACTGCGATTAGTGTTCTGAGTGGAGGGTTTGGCAGCTGCTTTCTTATATGTGCCTTGAGCTTTTCTGATGGCCCAGTAGTCCTTCATTTTCCTGCTAAATTCAATCCTGTGCTTTCTTTTTGCTGCAATCGCTTTCGCCTTTTGCCAAGTCTTGCTGGTCCTGTCCAAGTCCTTTTGTATTGTATTGTATTGTATCAATCTGCGCCTTGTCTCTCTTGGTATTCCTCTTCTTCTTGCTTCTTGAGTATTCCATTGAAAAGCTTCTTTCTCGATGGCGCTATCTGGTTACCTTAATGTGTGTCCTATCCACCTCCATTTCATTTTTCTTATTTCCAGGTGTATAGGAAGCTGCTCAGCTGTACTTTGCAGCTCCTCGTTCGAGAACCTCTCTGGCCACCAGATTCTCCGCAAGCAGTGGTTGATGAAGGTATGAAGGGGTCGGGTAACAGTTTCGGTCACTTTCCATGTTTCACTGTATATACCTTTGTTTTATTTTTATTTTTGTATCTTGTTTATTCAGAAGAAGACCTGCAAAGTGGGTCGAAATAACTTTTAATGTTCTAATATAACTGTTAATATTCAAGCACCATACGAGTTCAAGCTCATCCCCCTTTATTGTTAATAGATTTAATCAATTAAACCAACTATCTATCAATGTGACTAACAAATTCAAATCAATGGTTTACCAAACTATTAAAAATATTAAAACTTCACAATTGATTCTTTTATCACAATTATTGGAGAAATAAGTCTATTGTTCGCTTATCTTGTTATTACCATGAATGAATACCTTAAGATGCAAATTTTTATATTTTTTTACCTTATCCCTAAAATGTTTTTGCACTTCTTAAGGACACAGTTTACTTTTATCAGGGAAGTATCTTGTTATTAAATTAGGTTCTGTATAAATACTTTCTTCTCGTTGTTCTTCCTCTTTTTCTTCATAAAATTGATTTTCATAAACTTCTCTGTTTGAATCCCTTAGATCTTTTGCATAAGCTCAGTCTTCTCAACTATATTTCCATTTTTATTTTGTTTAGTTTCAGAGTATTTTTCTTCTAGACAATGACCACCTACAGTTATTTGGGATGGGTGATAAATGGTGCCCTGCGCTTGAAATATTCCTAGTCTGCCAATCGCTCTCGCTCCTTGTACAAGTCAGGGAAAAGCAAAACCTGAAGAGGCTTCTTGATCTAGCAACCTTTCATTATAAACTCTGGCTGCTTCCGAACTGTTTATGTGACACTCCCCAAATTCTGAGTAATCAGCTATGCATTTAAGAAACCATAACAACTTGTTTAAAGACTGAACACTAGTGGCTTCTTCGTTTACTGACAACAAATAAGAATAGTACTATCTTTAGGGATTAAGAAAGTAAATGGAACCCTGAAAGGATTACACTCACTTAATACTACATTAATTCCCCCCGCAAGCAGTAGGTAGGGTACCGATGTATTATCAATTAAATATTAATAATTATTCAAGTTATTTAGGCCAGTTACAATCTTGTCATGATAATAAATGACGATTTGTTTGAAACAGTTTGATTTTTATTACAATGTGGACGCTAACGGGGTGGAAAATCGAACAAATTAAAGAACAAAATCGTTTGAGAATTAAAGTTCCTGTAAGAATCCGATATCATAATTTGACATCATGATAGGTATCTGCTGTTCTAGGCAAAATTACAGATTTTATGTTCAAACATCATCATCTTGGTTAGTAACTAATATTGCAAATAATTAATAATCCCTATCATTTTCTTTTTTAATTGTGAAGTGTTAGTATTGATGATATTTATATTTTGTATTGATATTTTGCAGCATGAGTGTGATGAAATGAAATTCCAAATAGATTTTCAACAGCGAGGAATTGAAAAAATAAGCCAAGAACTGAGGGAAAAGTCTGATCAGGTTATATTGTCAACTGTATTATAATACATTAGATAATTAAAATATATTATATATTTTATATATATATATATATATATATATATATATATATATATATATATATATATATATCTATATTTATTTATTAAATCTAACAACAGTTTCTAAGCATTAAGTAAAATATAATTTGTTGGAATAAGTGTTTTCAAAATATAAGTCCCTTTGTAAACATTGTAATTTACAGCTTAATGAAATTCAACTGTCAGAAGAAATGGGTAGTGCTGCTATGAACAGACAATATCAAGAACTGAAGGTGATTCATTTATTTATTTTTGATATTATTCTAAATTGTTTGTAGTTTTCTAAAAAGTAACTAAAAGATATTTATTATAACTTGTTTCTAACATTTTTTTCTCCTTTTCTTTTCAGGATCTTAAAGGAAAACTTGTATGTTGGGAAAATTTAATGTTTTGCCTTAAAAAAGAAATCAGTGAGAAATACAAAGAGGTATCTGTGAAGAGTTAGATAATATTAGAACCTCTGCCAGTCATGTTGGATTATTTTTTCCCTATGTAGTCCTTGATGATTACATTCCAGTTTTCTCTATCAAATTATCTTAAATAGTTCAGTATCTTTCTCTTCACTAGTATCCTCAGTAATGGAGGTTATGTTTGAAATTAGATGAAGATAGAAAATATATTTACTTAATAAGTTGTTTGTCTTAAAGCTGATTCATTCTAGTTAGTTAAAATTGGATAAATAGATATAAAATCAAAACATCAATAATATGCACTATTTGAGACCAAAGGGTGATTCACAAAATTTGAAAATTCACTTACAAGGGGAGTGCAGGGTATGTCTGTCGCAGATTTTGATAAATTTTTTTTTGGGTGATTCTACATTGATAAAAGTCAACCCTTATCCTATTGTTTTGTCCAATGGGCCCCAATGTGGATTTTGATTCAAAGCACCGAAAAACTTTCATTTCGAAAATATTATTGAAAACAAATATTCGGTTCAAAATTTGTAAGTCACGGAATTACGTTTCGATTTGACGCTCTGTATCTTGTCTTAAGTTTATCCAATTTTGATTTTCTTGGACTCGTTGGAAAGAGAGAAGTTTTTTGCTTTTTTGTCTAAGTAAAAAAATGTGATAAAATGAAAACAAAATTGTGATTTTTTGCAGATAACATTGCTTCTAAAACACGTAGGAACATCACGGTTAAAGCGAATCACGTAGTTTAAGAACCTTTACCGATGTCCCAAATTCGGTTTGAATTGTTAAAAGGGTTTCTGATTTATTAGTGATTTTATTAATCTTAAATAAAATTTGAAGGGTAGACCCTTGGCAAAATTTTTATTTATAGATTTTATAATACAGGGGTTTTTCAGAGTGCTAAAACTAAATTTGATACCAGTTTTGAATAAAAAATTCTAACTCCGTAAAGAATACCGTTATCATTAAATATAAAATACAAATTAATAATAATTAATCAATATGCCCTTCAGATCGCTCTAAAATTTACTATTTTTGTATCATGAATAATGTTTTTATGTTACATATAAATACGGCCTTGAAGGTTCTTATCCCTGCACATATTTATAATATAAAAACATTATTTATGATAAAGAAACAGTAAATATTTCGCTTTTATAACACTGCTATAAATATTTTGGCCGACAAAAAAAATAAGAAAAATGAATGTTAAATATTCTGAATATGAGTCTAGTTTACTTAATAATTTAAACACTTTTTAAATTTATTTGACCAAAAATCAATTATTTTTTAATGTTTATATTTTCCCTTAATTATAATATAAAAAACAAATGTTTAACTGAAAAAAAAAAAAAACACGTCGATATCATTTTTCAAACAAGAGGTATAAAATAAAGCATTTTCAGCATTTTTATTTTTTTTCTCAGCTCCTAGGGCCCATTTGACAAAATGGTAGGATATGGGTCCTCTTTTTTTCAATGTAGAATCACCCAAAAAATTGTTATCAAAATTGGCAGCAGAAACATCGTGCATTAGCCTTGTCAATCAAAAACCAGACTGGAAATATGGTATGGAAAAAGAATGGCTTATTTATTTTTAAAAAATTTGTACCTCTTACAACCCTTGGGCCTTGGATTCAGTAATTACTAAAGGCATTATGTTTCTTTACCAACAATTGTACAATCTGGCCAGGATATCATTCAACCACCAGATTTAAATATTTTTTTTTTACAGATGGCTCATTTAATCAATTATTACAAAATTATTTAACAACTCTTGAAATATCACAAAATATTATATATACTAGCATGCCTGTGTGAGACCTCTCATATTATATATCTATCCTTCTTAAATAAATAAGGCTGAAAATATTTCACCACTGGTTCTTTAAAGGCCAAAATGAAGCATCCAAATAAAGAACTAGTGTTGAAATATTTTCAGCTTTAATTTATTTATTTAAATCTCATTTCAATTTAAATCAATAAATATATATCTATCCTTCTTCCTTATACATTCAAAATATATTCAAGGAAAACATATTTATTCGTATTAACCAATGTTTCCCAAACTTTCTACATCTGTGTACCTTTTCTGTAATTTTCATAACATTGAGTACCCCTCATCAAAAATTTATCAAACAACTTCATATGCTATAATAACCAAAATATATTTATTTTTTACTTTTTAGTACATAAAAAAATAATAAACGAAAAATAAAATTTAAAATAATACAATAATAAAATAACATTTATTAGTATCAATGAGATAGATGAAATTGTTTATGTTCAGATGACAGATCATCATCATTAAGTTCCCTTGTTGCTAATTTTAATCTGAGATGCGGTTCCATATCCAAAAGTCTGTTCCTTTTTTTCGACTTAATATCTACAAGTGCTGAAAAAGCAAATTCATAAATATATGAAAACCACACATACATAATACTAACAAATAACAAAATTTTTGTTATTGTTTTGCTATGTTACTCCCACCAAGCTCTTCCCGTATCCCTAGAGGTAGGTATACCACACTTTAAGAATACTGTTGGGGGAGAGGAAGGATAAATGCTTTCTATCTGATCACTTTCTAAATATTCTCACTGCTAAGAAAATTAAAAAATAAATCTTTGCCCAGGTCCTTTTTTATGTTTTCATATCATAACAATAATTTTTCTCTTAACTATCTTTAATTAATTTATATTTATATTACGCTGTAAACAACTTTAGTCACGAATATTTCTTAATATTAGTTGTATTTTATCTATTCCACTATTCTTATTTCTTTTGTACATTTCCTATCTTATTCTTTCCGTAGTATTATCCTTTTTTCCTTTATTTCATATTTATTTATTTTATTCTGCAGTATATTAATAACATATAATTATTTATTTCTATATTATTTTTAATTTATTTGTATTTTCTTTATATAGTATATTGTATATGTTTACAATAGTTATGTAAAATTATTATTATTAATTATGCATATTTCCTTCCCCTTCCAAAATAATATTTGCACTATTTTTTCAAAAAAAGTGAAATGTATAATCTTTTGGTCATAAGTTTTAGCTTTTATGTACATTATAAGCTCGTAGAATCATCCAAAATGCCCAACTAATCTAAATTAAGAAGGCCTAGGTTAAAAATGAATTACTGAAGCAACAGGTAAGAATCCTGAGGGGTAGATGTAAACGGGAAGATTTGTAAGGGGTATAATAGACAAGGTAAAAATTTATAATTAAAAGTGTGTTAACAACAACATATATCTGTTGTTTAAATCTGAAAATGCTTTTAGATTTGCCATGCTCCTCAGCCTATGAAGGTCAGTAAACACTGGCAATCTGATTCGCATACGCTCCAAACTTGAGCAGCATGTTCTCTCTATTTGTACGGGGTTTTGGAGCAGAGCAGGATGATCCATCTCCTGTCAGTTTTTTCAACAATTACTCTGATGGTTCTTTGTTCTGATTTGGATGGGAGCGTGACAGGTTTGTTGATTTTCACGCGCATGTGATTATTGTTTTTCAAGGTAATTGAAAAGTTAAACTAAAAGACTGCATTCCAATTAATATGTTTATATTATTATATTTTTAAGGAGAAGTTGGTAGAGGGTGTGGTCAATGAAGAAAAATATACTAATAAATTTATTAAAATAGTTGATTTTATTCGTCTATTTCGTGATAAAAAAATTAATTAAAAAAAACTATTCCCTAAATAATTGAAAAAATAGTTCAATAAATTTTTTATATCCATGCTCATCATTGGACCACCATGTCAAATGACTCCTCTCAAAAAGCATCAACATCCAGTTGGAATTCTTTCTGGTCAATCAAAAAACTGACAAAACCTGTCCCTTATCTATTTCCAATTTTTTAAAATAACAATAACTTATGATCTGTTTCAATATTCCACCATCCTGTCTCTTATCCATTATCAATACTAACATCTAGTTTACTTTTGATTTCTTTTATTATATTTTAATTTCCAATTCATTTTAAAAATGCTTTTTTTTAAATTGAATTTATTTATTTTTATTTTTTGTTTATTTTTGTATTTGACAGTTCCTTACTTAATTAAGAGTGCATTCAGCCTCTCTAGCTCCTACCTTCTTTGTCCCTTTAAACCAGAATCCCAATTTTATTTATCCATCACCAATCCAATATTTAAATCAATAGTTTAAACCAACCCTTCATGTCCAATAATAGTTTTTACCATAACTTAAATATTATTCTAGGCTTATAGCTAGTTATTCTATTATATTATTAGGCATGTTTAAAACTAGTTTGCAAAATGACTACTTAATGTTTGCCAGTTTTCTATGGATTGCCTGTGTGTCTTGAAATTATCAATTCCAACAAATATCTGACAAGCTGCGCACACTCAGAGTGCCCTCCAAGCTCATTGGGAGGATAACAAATGTGTACGCACCTTAATATTCTTCAAGAGCGGGATAGCCAGTGTCTATGACCATGTCTGAAGAGCATTCATAAAGATCTACAGATTTAAACAATAAAAATGTGAGATTGATTTAAATTTTTACCATTACAATTGATTGGGAATTGAAATATGGAGGGTAGTTAATCACCACTAGGAAAGATTTTATTTTGTTGCATTTGTTATTTGTTCAGTTCTTAGGATTGGTGAATGATTGTCAATGAAATCTTTAATTTTTGTTAGTTAATTTGATTTCGATTTTTGAAAATTTGTGAACATTAAAATATATTTTTCTTTTTATATTTTTATGAATGTTTTAGACAAACCATTGGCAAAATGTTTCTTCCAGACAAAAAGAAAATCTTACAGATCTTATTGAAGAAAACCAAAATTTAAAAATTGAAAATGTAAGCTTGGTCAATTCTGTGATTAAATTATCAGTTGAACTCATGTCAGAATGGATATTTTTTTTTTTTTTTTTTTTACAGGAGACTTATAGAAATGCATTGGATCATACCAAATGTGAACTCTGTGATGTGACAGGAGAATTAGTTAAATGCAGACAGCACATCTATCAATTAAATAAGGAAAAGGTTAGTGACATTAAATCAATAGTTTTGAGATATTTTTTTTATTTAAGTACTAGGTTGTTACAAAAGTACTTGTGCATTAGTATATTTTATTTCAGATTAAATATTTTAAACATTATTAAATACTACTCTTCAAAGCAAAGTCCATTGTTTTCAACTGCTTTCACCCATCTTTCTGCCAGTAATTGGATTTGATGCTGGTACCACTCCTTTGGTTTTGAGGCAAAGAACTCTTCACATCCAATTTTTACATCCTCGTAATTATCAAAAATCTGACCTTTTAACAAATGAGCCATTGATCTAAACAAACGATAATCTGATAGTGCAATATCTGGACTATATACACAGGATGACTCAAAACGTTTACTCCTTGCAGTTCTGATAATTTTTCCTTGGTCAGAGGCTGATGTGGACTGAGAATGATGTGCAGGGGCATTGTCGTGTTGTAGAATGGCTCAGAATGCAAAATGCCTTCGAAGTTCCACCAAACACAAAACATCACTTTTTTTCCAAACCGATCTTGGTGAATCTCCGGTTGTGCAGCTTCACTGGGCCATAAGCTTATGTTTTCTAGGGTTTTTTAAAAATATCCAATTTTCGTCACTTGTGATCATTTTTTTCCAAACCTGTCATCTTTTAGATTTTGAATAAAAATTTTGCACATATCAACTTGCTGCTGGTCTTGGGGCTCCATTAAGTCATGTGGTTTGGACCTTGGTCTTCAATTCCGGATGCCCAGGTTTTCAAGATGACGAGCCACTGTGGCATTAGAAGCCCCTACTATGGCCGATAAATCACGAGTAGTTGCATACGGGTCCTGGTTCACACATTCAAGAAGAACATCATCATCAATGACAGAAGGGCGACCTGATCTGTATTCATCTGCAAGATTCATATTCCCATTGTTGAAATGCCTGAACCAAAGTGCGGCAGTATTTCGATGGATAATTGACTCTCCTATGACAAATTTCTTCGGCAGCTCCCTTTGCGCTTAAACCTTTTTTCCAGTAATGTCTCAAAAGACCGCGAATCACGGTCTTCTGACATTGCATGTGCATTTTAAAATTTTATGATCCCATAGAGCTAACTCAAGTCTCAAGGAATTAAAGGATTGGTCAAAGTAAACTTTGACATAAATAATAGGAACAAAAACATTCTCATAGGATTATTTATTATAAGAGTTGGAATTAAGGGTTGTGCTCATGCACAAGGACTTTTATTACAACCTAGTAATAACAAGACCAATTTAACTACTAGATTCATGGTTATTATGCTAGTATTATAAGTTTAATCTCAGTCTATGTTATTTGTCTTATGTTAGTAGTTTTGCTGGATGAAATCAAGGATTAATTTACTCATTTTTACTAATCACAATATATAAACTAAACAATTTTGGTTTAATTTTCAATATGTTGCCAACTGATACATTTACTAACTAAAATACACAATTATGAATGACAACCAGCAGGTGTCAACAGAAACATCCTTTCCTTGTCTAACCTAAAAAAACAACAGACTCTCCAAGAAGTTTGGCTACTTCACTCTAGTTTCTTACTGTTTGTTCTTTACGGATGCGAAATGTGATCATTCCAGTTAATTGATGAGCAACACCTTAAGGTAGTGTTTCTCAGTCTTTTAGTATTTGCGAACCAATTTTCATCGTGCCCTCCCCCTCCTCCCCACACAATAATTTTCATTGAAATCGTGTTGTAATCGTAATATTAGTTTCTATTTAATTTACATAATGCATATATCAAATCTAATTTTCAAATATATCGTATATCAGTTCAATATTCAAAATAGACAGATTTGTCTTGAACATTCTAGAACGTCTGCATGGTGGGTATAAATGCTACATCTCTTTCTCCCCAGTCTCAGTCGAGTCGATCCTTCTACCTCTACCATGAATGTATATATTGTAATTTGCATGCTGTCTGCAATTAACGATATACAGTATTATAGCAATAGAATTAAACAGTGTATGCATACAGAATCATGGATAAATTTTTAAATGGGTGTAATCGAGCATTAAAGGATAGTGAAGCATCAAAAGTGCACATACGACCAGTGGTTTCGAAGATAAAATCAAGAAAATATTTTGAAAAATATTTAAATTTTGGGTTTACCAGCACTGAAGTAAATGGAGAAAAAATGCTTTTGTGTGTCATTTGCTCAAAAATTTTGGCAGCAGACAGTATGAAAGCTAATAAACTTAAACGACATTTAGAAACACTTCATAGTAAGTGCATTAGCAAACCCCGAGAATTCTTCGAATTAAAATTAAAATCATATGAACAAGAAAACATTGTCTATGAATGAAAAAGCTTTACTTGCCTCTTACAAAGTTCTTCTTCTTTCTCTACCTTCATAATGCCATTAGGTGTGGAGGTATAGCCTCAGTCCATGTTTTCCAATTTTCGCGATCAGTCGCCATATTCTTTATTTCAACCTCAGCCTCTTCCTCTCCCAACCCTGGTGATATAATCTGTGTACATCTGCCTGGGTTGACAGATTTCCTTCTGGTCTGACCTGGCCTCCATTAACCACTTGATCTTTTGATCATCCTCATTCTGGTCACGTGTCCAAACCATTTAAGTTGTCGCTGCTCCACTATCTCTCCAACTAGTGAGACCCCTAAGTTCTCCCAGATTCTTTCATTGCGAATTCGGTCCCTTCGAATTTTCCTTGGATCCTTCTCAGGAACCTCATCTTCGATGCTGTCACTTTGCTCACATGCCGATCCAGGACGGTTCAACTCTTCACACCGAAGAACAAAACTGGTAGGAATACAGTATTGAATAGGAGGAGCTTTTTCTGACTACTTATTTTCTTCCTTCCTATAATTGTGGAGCGTATCTGAGAGTATACTCCTTTTTTTGACTTTATGTAGTAACTTATGATTTACTTTCCCATCTCTGGATATAATTGTTCCCAAATACTCGTAGGCATCCACAAATTGAAGAGGTACCCCATTAGAAGTTACTGTTCCCTCATTCTCATCCCTTCCAACCAGCATAGCTTTGCTTTTCTCAGCGTTTATAATCATTTCCATCAAAAGAAGTTCTTCACTCTATTCCATTATTGCTACCTATAGTTTCTGAAGGGTGCCTGCTACTAAAAACTACATATATAAATGCTTGTACCAGAACTGGGATGAGGTTCCAATATCCTACTAAGGCTAGACTAGCCGGGATTGGGGGACTTGCACCTGATAAATGCAATGGAGGTAATACATTATGAGGTTTGAAATTGACATGGAAAATTGCTGGGCTTAATAATTAAAGAAACCTAAAAATGGTAATCAACGACAGACAAGCAAATGTCCGAGGTGTTGTCAGAGATGTAGGTAGGAGAGCATTGTGTTAGGTCTGACTTCGTAGATTTGAGTATTGATGGGATTTATTAAACGAAGATTTATAGGCTAAGATTGCTGTTTTTACCAGATGTCTTGGAATATTCATCCTATTTATCTTTCTCCATTTATAAGATATCAAAAATGAAATAAAAAAAAATAATTATCAGGTACTTGTCTGTTATCTTAAATATATACATTTTTTTTTTTAATTTAAAAATCCTTAGCACTAATTTTTTTATTTATATTTTAGGATGAATTCGAAAGTGAAAAGTCAATGTTATTTTACGAACTGGGAAATAATAAAAAAGAACTCAATGAACTGGCAATAGAATTGGGGAAAAGCAAAAAATATATCCATGAATTAAACCAAGAAAAGGTAGGCTAATCAGTTAAAAACTGTTTCAGGCTTAAGAATACAATTTTAATCTTAAATCATTAATAACTTGATTTTTATTGTCCATTTGCTCAATCAATACTCTATGAAATTTAATTTTAAATTAATTTTTAAATATAGTTTTTATCCCAAATGAATTTATAATGATGCACTTGACAACTTAGTAATTTACTTAGCCACCTCTACAGGTAACTTTTTATTATCATTTTACTTGTTATTGACTTTACACAAACCTTGAATCGGGAGAATTGATTATGAATTAATTTTATGATTATTTTCATTGCTCTCTATTAGTATTTATTCACTAATAATAATTATATAAAATAGTCTTAATAGTTGCAAAAGTAGGATATGGTCTGCTAGTTATTACTTTATTGGCCAAATATGCTGTGCCAATCAATGAGAGCAGACACTTCATGAGCTATTAGCAGATACTGAGATTTCAGTGGTATTTTATACATTTCATCCTAGTCCTTGCCTACTTACTTTTCCAGTTGGAGGGTGTGTGATATTCTTAACTCATACAATTTATTAAAAATGGTACTTGTTTTTTGTTTTTTTTACTTGCATCAGTTTAATTTTTCCAATATGTCTTTACATATTTTATCAAATATATATTTGTACATATTTACATATTTTATTTTTACATATTTATTATTACATATTTTTTTTTAAATCTCAAGCTTTCATTAACGATGTCAATAAGATCTTTAAAGAGAAAAACTGACCTTTGATTGCAGTATTCAGTTTAGAATTTATTATTCAGGAGAGAATAATAATCTATTGGTTTAGAGATGGGGTGACTATCAGACATAAATAAAACAAAAACAAAATTAATACTTGAACATCAATGATCTATTATATAAAATTTGGTTAATATCCACTATAATTTTTCTTGCTTACAATATTATTGTGTTCATTTTCTATCTTTAGTTTTATCTATTCCTTGCTTATTAATTTTTCCAGTTTATTACTGTATCATTCTTATTTCTAAATACTATACTCTCATTTTTTTTTTTTTTTTTTTCGTTTCGGCCTACTGTGGACCACATTAATTCAACTGTGTCATTGTGCTTTAATACTTTTTAATTTTTTTTTTCTCCAGTATTCTCGTGTTCGTCTTCTGTAGGTCTCTCTTCTTTCATCCGTCCACTTCTTGCTGCGTTTCAACGTAGGTTTATCTTGGAATCCCTGGTATGTTCAAAGTTTCCTTTGCAGAGAAGCATGTTCCTGGATGCATTTCTGCATAATCCCTATTTCTTTTCCAACTTCGGTGAATCCAGAGTCCTTTGGTGTTGTTATTTATAAAATAGGAAAAGATTCGGTTGGTGAGTCTCTGTGAGTTCATACACACTAATAATGGACTCTTTCTTTATTATTTACATCTATCTATACTTGTCTTTAGTTTTTCTTGGCAACGCTTCGCATCGTGAATGAAAATGTAGACAAAATAAATTTAAAAAAACAACACTATAATTTGTGTTTTATTAACACATTTTAAGCAGGTTGCCGATTATTGCCTTGAGTTTTTGAAAAAAGTTAAATTTCTTTTATTTTTATATATTTTTTTAAAAATATTAATTATCAACTGTTGTCTTATTCTATATTGTATTATTCTGTACCAACTATTAATTTTATTTTAAATAGAATTACCCAATTTTACTTAAATTTTTTGAACCGTTTGCATTTTAGGCACCGATATTTGATGCAGTAGTTAAAAATAACTGCCCACCTATAATGTGTTAATATGCAAGACATTACTTTGGAGAATAATTAAAAAATTAATAAATAGTAAAAATAAAAAATGCAAAGCCTATTTATTATTACCAAAATAAATAGTTACTATTATTAGTAGTTCATTCATAATTATTTAAATAATCTTCAGTCTTCATTGTGTTGCCAGGAGAAGATGCTTCTATTTGTACTAACAATGATAGGAACCTGTTTGAACCCATTGTAATGGAATGAAACCGCAAGAAAGGATTTTATTACTTTTTCAAATATGAATTTGAACAAAAAAAAAAAATAAAATTAATTCCTTATGTAGAAAAATGTTTTTAATGTTAAAGTGTAAGAAGTAGGCTATTTGATTTAAGATGATTATTCATCTATAAACATTCGATCAATACAAAGTTATTGAGTTATTAACAATTAACTACAAAGTTGCATATGTATTCATTCATGCTTACATAAATACATAGATAAATACATACATACTTTAATTTAGGATCATAAATATAATTGGTCATAACGAAATCATATTACTTGAAAACATCATTATTTTCATGTTGATTTAATTAAACACGCATATATATATATATATATATATATATATATAATTATTCTAAAATAATTAGGAATATGTGTGAAAAATATCTGATGTGGACAACACATGACTTCCTTGCACGCCTATTAACTATAGGCTCAAAAATCGGTGGCTCAAAAATTGATCCTGAATTTGGTTACTAATTTCCGAAGATTCCAGTATCTCAAAAATGACACTCAGAGTCGCGACATCCATCTATTCACACACACACACACACACACATATACAAATAGGGAGGAAAACCAGTATTTTACTCAATTTTAACACTTAAAATAACAAGTAATAAAAATGTTTAATTGGATTGGAAATCAAATTGTGTTGTAACTTTTATTACCAAAACATATGATTTATGTATTTAATTTAAATATAATTTTTGATGTAAGCTTATTATGACCTTGAAGTAAAGTACTGTTTTCGGCTCACCAATTTTAACCAAAATATAGTAAATACATTCATATCGATATAAAAGTCCTATTTACCAAATTTGAGATGTTTTTATTATAATTATATTTTAATATAATTTTTGATGAAAGTCTAATATGACCTTCAGGTAAAGTACTGCTTCCGGTTTTCCAATTTAGACCAAAATCTAGTATGTTATTTAAATCAATATATAAATTATAAATACTAAATTTGAGAAGTTTCTCATAGTATTTTAATATAATTTTTGATAGAAATCAATTATGACCTTCAAGTAAAGTACCACTTTCGGTGATTAAGCAGTGACTAAAAAGGGAGGTTCACAACTAGATTTTACAACAATTCTAAATACAAAATTTCAACTTTCTACGGCTAACCGTTTTTGAGTTATGGGAGATACGAACATACGTGACGACGAAACTAGTCAAAATGGATTCAGGGATGGTCAAAATGGATATTTCCGTTGAAATCTGAAAACCGAAAATTTTCGCGATTACAATACTTCCTTTACTTCGTACAAGGAAGTAAAAATATCTCTTTTATATTATTATTTCTATTTTTATTATTTATTTAATCAACGAGAAGCGTTTTCAAATTCAAAATAATACAAAATAAACATTTATCAATGTCAACAACGTTAAGAATAATCTTGAGTGGGGAAAAATGTGATCATAACTACTAACTGTTAACTACAACTAAAGTACTTAAATATTGAATCTAACTACTAACTACATTTGTTGGTAATAGTTAACTAAGTGCAACTACTTTTCCTAACTTGCAGTTAACAGTTTGATTTTTTTAACTATTAACTACTAGTTGGAAAAAAAATAGTTGCAAGTGCCCTCGTGGTTAACAACTAACTACTAATATAGCTAACTATTAACTAAATTTTGTTTTCATTATAATTTTAAAATTTATAAATTGTTTAACTCCAAATCCATATGACAAATAAAAAATCCTGGGTGTAGGGCATTTGATGACTATGACGTTTTGTAATTTATTATCTTGTTTTGTTCCAGTATTTTAATTGACTCTTTAGTAGAGTGACTGTATGATAATTCCCGGACATCAAATGTTTTCAGGTCCTCAGTCAGCTTTGGCATAAAAGTATTAAATTGACAAGAAAAAAAAAGTAAAAAAAAAAATAGAGTAAAACTTTAAACTTCTTTGATGATTGTAATATGTTTGGGAGTGTATAAATTAATCCTTCAGAGACAAAAAAGGATGTATGCAAAACCTATTTATCATAGAAAGAAAAAATGAATAGAACTAAATATTTGTTGTAAAAATTAATTTCAAATACTTACCTCACTAGATAGATAGATAGATAGATAGAAAATACTTTTATTAATAATTTTATAAAAATAATTTTATTAATTATAATTACAAAATTTGATGTTATTTACAAAAGTGTTCAAAGTATTATTACTGACATAGCTACGGCTGTCTGTCAGGAGCGTTTTTAATTTGAAAATCTATTTTTAAATATCTAAATACTTATTAAGTTATTGGCTAATTTATTCACAAACAATACAACACAATAATATCTAATTATATCTTATATAATCCATTATTAATCATTAATTATGTCTTATATAATAATATCCTAATTATATCCTATAATAATATCTTAATTATATCTCAAATAATAATATGTACTTATATCCAACCATTATTATACTATTCATCATACTATTTAATAATACCTAATTACTATCATTTTCATCTATTTATAACATATATTATTAATGTATAATATCCAAACACTTATTAAGTTATTAATAATTAAAATTTTGAATAAGAAAGGAACGGTAGATATAATATAGGCTTCCTTCAAGTAACTCACTAGAGCTGCCCAGTCTTCACCATTTAGATATTTGTCCATATCAGTTTCAGTCATAGTAACTGCACCAAAATATTTTTTCCTTATTCTCTCTAAGACTTTACAACGTCCTAAATAATGAGATACATCTTCATTTTCTCCAATATTACACATAGAACAAATGTAATTCTTTCCCTGAATGAATGATCTGTAGTTCAAGTTGAGACGTTCGCCTCTAATTTTAATTATGACGTCTATATCAGATATAGGTAAATTTGAATTAATATAATCAATATCAAAAGATAATTGCTTATAGATTTGGTGATATTGGCCATTTAAAGCTCTTTCCCTATAACATGTGTCATAATAGATAATAAGGCTAGATTTCTATGCTTTTAATAAATCTTTCCCCAATTGTTCAGCAGAACTGAAAACTGGATTAAAGTTGCATTTGACTTGCTCGGACCAATTTATCCATTCCTTAAACCATAGTAGTTTCCTTCTGATCACTTCTTCTGCAACCAATTTTGTTAAATGACCTCCATCTATATCTAGAGTCTTCAATATGTATTTAAATTGCAATTGAAACGTAAAAACATGAATTGGTGAAATTTTGGTCTCTAAATATATCATTTGGATCAATTTGGAGTAGTTTTTTGCAATTTAAAATTTTTGTTTATGAAGGTCCTGTGGACACTTTCTATTTTATCAGCATATCGATAGCCCCAAACTTTACTCCCATATGTAAGAATTGATCTAGTTACAGATTTAAAAATGTCATTTTTTGCTAAAAGAGAAAAGAGGAATATGTTTATTTAGAAATAGATTATACCAATTAAGACCAAGCAAAGCATGGCGAGCCGTTTGATTAAAGTGATCTGTGAGTGTCAATCTTGGAGACAATGTTATCCCTAAATACTTATATCGGTTGACTACCTTCCCTAAATCCAGCCTGCTCTTCGCATAACAGCTTTTTCTCTTTTAGCCTTTCAGCTATAGTTTCTAGCCTGATTTGGATCTCCTTTCTTAAACAATGGTAGTACAGCAGCCTCGTTTATGCTATTGGGAATTGATCCTTTATCAAAATAATTATTAATCAGTTCTAGCAGCAATTCTAGGAGTGTTTTAGGAGCAAACTTGTAGAACTCATACATAATACTATCCAGACCAGATGCTTTACCATTTTTAAATTTATCCAAGGTGCAAAAGAGTTCATTGATATTGAATGGACAGCCAAGATTAACGTCTTCTTGTAATGGAGTGGCATAATGGATATGAGACACAGTTTGACGTGGATTAAAAAGTTCACTAAAATGATTGACCCAGACATTCATTTCAATATTATTTTAGAACCGCATTTATAACCTCTATTTTTAAATTTATTCATCAAAGTCCAAAATTCAATCGAATTTTTAGAATTTTTAATTGCATTGGCCGTATCCAGATAATAGCTCTTATGCTTCTGTTCTCACAGCCTGTCAAAATATTTTCTCCTCCGTTATATATTTCTCCTGTACAATCTTTGCTCCAGTTTTCCTGAAATGATTTAATAACTTAAATACTCTGGTTCTATTTTTAAAACAATGACGATCAAACCAAGGTTGAAACGATTCGAATGGTTTGCCATAACTCTGCATACACTTAGCACTATCTGTTATTATCTCTTTCAGGACCTCCAAATCTATATTTTCACAAGTTTCAGTTCTCTTTTCCAGATTATTCTTATAATCGATACATTTAGAAGCGTTCGAAATTAGTTTTGTATTGACAGGTACAAGATCTTGTCTTCTTTCTTCTAGTTCTAGTTGTATAATGACATCAATTGCCATATGATCTGACCAAATTATGTTTCTTACAGAGAAATCGTTAACTAACTTGATACTGCAAACAGATATTTAATATATCTTAATAACTAATATATTTAATAACTTTGCTTTACAAAGTATATTACTGAGCTACCCCTAGGGCCCAGATATGTAAATTCCTCTAACATGTCGCTTGGAAATCTCCCATTTAAAATCAAGGTCCATGATCATCACAAAAATCCAAAATTAATTTTCCTTCCAAATTTACTATAGTATCTTTTGAACCTCTAGATTCTGCAAAACAACCCAGATCCAATGTATCTTCCTCAATAACCTGACCATCTCCCAATCTACCATTCCAATCTCCCAACAATAGAAACTGTAAATTATTATTATTTACAAGAGTCTCAAACAAGCAGAAATTTTCTTTCCATTTATTTGGCCCTAAATAAATTGGCAATACATGCAATCAATATTATTTATGGTTATAAATTTATAAATACCTTTAGTTATTAATTCGGCTCAACAACAAATCAATATACCACCTATCGTCCTTCCAAATTTTGCTATTCTAGTGGCTGAAACCCATAACAATTTATAATTTTGAAAATAATTTGAGTAAACCAACTCATGATTTTCTTCAATAAATGTTTCTAATAAACAAAATATATCATAATTATTTAAAAAATCAAGGATAACCTATCTTTAATTCTATTTTTAAGGCCACAAATGTTGTAACTTAAAATATTCAAATTTTTGAAACTTATATTAGAGTAACTGTTTTTTAATTTAGTTTGACAGACAGCTGTATATGCGAAAATGCAGTCTGCCATATATTTTAGTGAAAACCAGAGTTCAACACAGGAAAGCCACCTCCCTGTTTTCCAAGGTTGACTGGATGTACGAGGGGCTGAAGCCTTTTTATTCGTTATAGTAAAACTAATTCATTATTTTTAATCGACACCAGAGTAGATATTTCCGTTGTTCCACATCAAAATATTTGATAGGAAGAAACTAGCTAAAGTAGAACTCTTTGCTGCCAGTGGTATCAAAATTAAAACATATAGTCAGAGGCTTCTTAAACTTGATCTGAGTCTTGATCTTTGATCCAAGGGTATTGATTTTTTATCATACTACAGCCTAATTACTGATACAAAAAACAATAAACTCATCGATGGTGCCCCTAATATCTTCAGCACCCACCTCAATTCACTGTGATTCTAACTCAGTACAGTCCATCAACACACTTAACCGTATCATTTATTATTGTTAAACTTTCCTGGCTTCACCAACCACCAAACACTCTGGACATAAAAGTGAAAAAACACAATGTAGAACATTTTATAGAGACTCAAGAACCTCCAGTATTTGCTGAGCTTAGAAGGCTTCCTCCTGATAAACTCCAGGCTGCCAAACTTCACGCTACAACAATACGCTGACTTTCTTAAAGCTTCTGGACTAGCCCACTTCACCAAGAAAAAGAAAGGTGCTTGGAAATCTTGTGGAGATTATCGAAAACTAAACCAAATCACTGTTCCTGACAGATATCCTTAAGTTTTCTAACAGACTAAACAGAGCCAACATCAGCCACTAGTTTATGGTATTTTTTGGGAATGGTCAATTTTTACAATAGATTTATTCTTAACGGTGTATGTCTACAAAAACGCAAATGTTGAATGGTCACAAGAAGAATAGTTCTAAACCATTATTGTGAACAAAAACCGGTAAACTATCTTTTAGTAAATTGAAACAAGCCCTGTGTAATGTAACTTTACTGACGCATCCAATTCCAGGGGCTGAACTCTCCTGATGCTTCTGACTTACCAATGGATGTTATGCTACATCAAGAAGTCGATGGAATCAAGAAATCTCTAAGTTTTTTCTCAAGGGCACTTACACCCGCACAAATGATATACAGTACCTATGATCGTGAATTACTAGCAATTTATAGTACTAGCAAACATTTTAAATATCTCTTGGAAGGCCGTCAGTTTGATGTTTTTACTGATCACAAGCCTCATGCTTATGCTCTTAAACAGGATCTCAACAAGACAACTCATAGCAGAATATACAACTGATATTCAATATATAAGGGGCAAAGATAATGTAGTACCAGCTCTATAAATTTTCATGAAACTCAACTGACCAATGAAAAATTGGAAAAGTTTAAGGATAATCTCAGCCTAAAAATTGTACCAGTTGCAATTCCCGAATCATCCAACCTGCTTTTTTGCTATGCTTTTATAGGAACGGCACATGGTTATTTACTTTCGTATTTCAGAAAAGTGGCTTTTTCAACTATTCATGGGTTGTCCCACTCAGGCATTAAAATTACCACTAAAATGGTAAATGGAAAATGGTAAATAGTCGGTATATTTGGATAAACATAAAAAAAAAGACAGCAAGAACTGGACTCGAGCCTGTCCGGAACGCCAACGCACCAAAATCCATCGCCACACTCGTTCTCCTCTCGTTGAATTTCTTGTTCCCAATGAACAGTTTAGGAGCATAAATTCGGATATTGTCGGTTTCTGCCACCATGCAAAGGATTTCGCTATGTTCTCACAGTAGTGTACAGATTCTCTCGGTGGTTAGAAGCTACACCAATGGCTGACCAAACTGCCTCGACCATGGTTCAAACATTTGGCTTTCCTGCACAAATAACTATCGGTCAAGGAAGGCAATTCAAAATCAAACTTTTCCAATCCCTTGCGATGTATGTCGGATTTCTTCATACTGCTACTTGTGCCTATCACCCACAAACAAACGGACTGATCGAATGACAACACAGAACAATGAAGACTGCCTCAAATTGCCACTTGTTGAAATCTTCTTCATGGGCCGATATCTTACCTCTGGTATTATTAGGTGTTTGTACTGCTATAAAGGAAGACATTGGATAGTCAACAGCACAACAGGTTTACTGTGCACCACTTATTCTTCCTGGTGAGAGTTTATCCACTTAGTTTTTTTTATCCACTAGTGAGTTTTTATCCTCCTATTAATCCAGCTGATTTCCTTTTTCAACTTCAGAACACCATAAAAGATTTGAAATCTAGACAACCTTCAAGACATCGAACACAGAAGACCTTTGTATCCCAATATTTTACAGCGTGCTCTCATGTTTTTCTATGTTGGGATTCTTCTCATTCTACATTGGCACCACCTTATTCAGGACCTCACCTGAACCACCATGCTCCAACAAATACTTACAAACAAACTGACATAAAGGGCACCAAAACAAGGATTATGATTGACCTGCTTAAACCCACATTTCTCCTTGAATATATTTCAACAATTAATAATTGTGAGGCATCAGATGAGCTCCAGCTTCAACAGGGACCAACTACAGTCATCACAGAAGAGTTCCGGGAAAAAAGATCCTGTCATAATGTTCGATTTTGTCTATGATGATGAACTGCCCTCCAGGTTTTCCTCTGGTGGAAAAGCGTGTAGAAGATATATTTACTATATAACTTTTTGTAACCTTCAGTTTGGTAGATAACAAAAAAACACATGTTAATTAATAGGCAGTACTGAAATTAGTATTATTGTGCTAATGTTTGGTTTGCAAATAAAGTAGTAAAAAGATATTATTATTTGTGTAATTACTACCGAAAAATAGTAAACTGGCATCATTTAGTTCACAAATTTTTAGATTCCAAAAGTTCTAAAAAATGATTGAAAATAAAAGAATATTCTCCTGCTTTGTTGTCCCCCTTTCTTCCTTATTTTTCTATTTAATCATTTTTGATGAGACTTCGGTGGTATGTAGCGTTTAGTTTAGAGTCATAAGGAATATAAACAGTTTTGTGATAAAATCTTCTATGGGGAACCAGAGGCAGTTTAGTCTTTTGCATAATGATGGTTAGCGAAAATCAAATATTATCTTTAGTGGTGTTTATATTTTGTTTGTTAGTTTTTGTAGCTCCCATTCAGTCTTTTGGTCCCTAGCCCGATCTATGTTAACTGTGTGGTCCAAATCCATTTCTTTTTTTCTAACAGCACTAATGAATTATTTCCGTGAATTTATTTTCTGTCCTTTTATTGCTTATATATACATATACTTATATATACACAAAAACCCTTGTTTTATGTATACACTATGTTTAATGCTTCCCACATTTCATTTTTTGTTTTGGAATGTACTCACTGGTGTGAAGAAATATCTGTATTTTTATTGTAGCTGATTGTAAGATGTTTCTCCTTCATTATGAACCAATCTTGAATAAACCTAAACATGAATTGGTTACAAAGAGTCAGATCTATGTTATTCTCTCATCTGACAGATGTGAATGTGGGCAAGTTTTTATTCTTATTCACTATAAATAATGTACAGCTAGTAATCTGTGATCCCAGTATTCTATCTTGCTTATTTATTTAGTTATCAAACCATCGTTTGTATCTGGAATTTGAATCAACTGCAAAGAAGGTTTAGCAACTAACAATTACTGCCTGCATACCTCCATCCGCTGTGTCCCATCAAAACCTAAATCTGCTAGTCCAGCCTAATACAATCCTTTCTCCTATCTCAATCCATCCTGATTTGAATAACCACTGGCTTGAATTTTTTTTCCATTAAATCTTTTTAAATTTTGTTGAAGTCCAGCGAACTAGTCTACTACTTCAATATTTACAACAAAATATGCGCTTACTAAGATAGCAGTTGCACTTCAACCTTGTTCTCAAATGTTATATAATTTATTAAGTCAGATCACTTTTATATAATTTTTACTAATGATAATAGAAGCTCCGGAATTTGTACAACCCTGTTGAAATGCTTGATACCTTTTTGGATAACCACATTTAATCTAACAAAGGCTTCTTGCAGTATGATTTCTTATTTAAAATAATATATAACATGTTCCAGATGGCAGTGATTGATCATTGTTAATTAATTTTTGCAAATTTTAATTTATTGTTCTATTTGAACATATGTTTTAATTAAATGTGTTTCACAATCAACTGATAATATTGAATTTGTTGTTAATGATAACATAAGTGTTACTGGTTATCAAATTAAATATAATATAATAAATATAAACTATTTAATATACCAAATAAATATATTTTTTTTTATTTGAGGTCTAATGTCCTTACCAACTCCAATTAAGGCAGACAGTATGGGTTATCCTACAGATTACCAACCTATTCTAGCCAAGGAATGGGAAGGTTTAGATTCATTCTGTGGGTTCATCACATCAACCTGCCTAGGCCAGATTCGAACTATAGTCACTTATGACTAGAGGCTCCTAAGATGATGTCTTAACACTCTTGACCACAACAGCCTCTAATATACTGAATATATTATAGTCTGACACTGCTATATCAGTCGAGTTTGTAAGTCATGGTCAGTATTTGCAATTAATGGCACTTTAAAAGAAGGGTAATTTTTAGACATAGAGTGATGATTAGTACCATTATTATTATTATTATTATTATTATTGACTCCACTGTTGTAACATTAATAGTTTATGCACCTACAGAGCTCTAATTGTGAGACCCTGGGCAAAGCCACAAATCTATTTGATTGTAATCAAGATATTTCTTCTGTAAGTAAAGGCTGTATGAGATAAAGATTGATAAAACTGTGCCAATCCACGCCAAACAGTACTGCATTTGTTATTTAAATGTTTAGTAAATGTTAATGATTTATCCAGTTCCATGCCTAAATAATTAATAGATTAAGCCCTAAGGATTGTAGAACCATTTATGATTATGTTTTGGCTTATAGATGATCATCTTTTAGTGAATATGATAGCCTGTGCTTCCGATTAATTTAATTTAATCTTCTATGTTGCAAAATAAACACTTAGCTTTTTAAGGAGAGCCTGTAACTTTCACTATTGTATCGATTCTATAAGAGGATGTATAAATTGCTGTCATCAGCTTAAATTGATTGTTCTACAGATGGATGTGAAGGGAGGCCTAACATATACAAGTTAAATAGGATAGGATTGAAAGCATGAACCTTGAGGAAGACCAGATAATAGGAAGTGGGTTGATGAGTTGGTGTTGTTTATTGTGATGAAGACGGATCTGTTGCTGAGATTGGATTGAAGAAGGTGAATAGTTTATAAGTTTGTGGATGAGACCCATGTGCCAGACTTTGTCAAAAGCCTTTTCGATATCAAGGAGAAGCATATCCCTGTGGTTTTTTTCGTTGTATCCTTTTGTGATATGATCTTTAGTTTGGCTAATTGTGCTACGGTGAGTGTTGGTCATAGTCTGATTAGTCTGTAATTAGGATTTTAGGAGTGGAGGAGAATTCATACTAGTATGTGTAGTGGTTTAAGGTGTAATTATGTTCATGGCCCTTTTTATTATTGTGTTTAAACTTTTTATGTTTTCCTCGATATCATTAGGAGTTTTAATCGTTGGATTGATATCTAATTGTTTATTAGTTAATTCTCTAAATAATTTCCAATTAGCATTTTGAAACACATATTTTGGAGACGGGTCAATCATATTAATGTTCTCTTCAATTTGGAAGGTCACTGGGTTTTGGTCCAAGTTGAAGCATCGCAGCGAAATGAGACTCGAAAGATTATTTGTTTTGGATGAGGGCTAAGTCTATAATGCTTGGTCTGTAACGCATCTGATGAACCATTCATCTAAACAAACCATAATCTGATGGTGCAATATATAGGCTATATGCAGGATGAGGCAAACTCCTTGCAGTTTCTTTTTTTTTTTCTTGGTCAAACGAGAAAGATGTGTTGGGGCCTTATCATGTTGCAAAATGACTTGGTTCCTGTTGACTAAAGCGGGGTACTTTAGCACTAAAGCACTCAAAACTGCATAAACTCTGTCTAGCTGTTCACAATAAAGGTTTGAGTCCCGGCTCTGTAAAGGACTGACTGCCCGATCATCAGGAACAAGCTCAAAATGCAAAACGCTTTCGAAGTTTCACGAAACACAAAGCATCACTTTTTCCCAAATTGGAGAAGCTCCGGTTGTGCAGCTTCACGTGGCACTGCTTATGTTTGCCAGGATTTTTTAAAAATATCCATTTTTCGTCACTTCTGATAATTTTTTTCCAGAATCTGTCATCTTTCGGATTTTGAAGCAAACATCAACTCACTGCTGGGCTTGGGCCTCTGTCAAGTCATGTGGGTCGAACCTTGGTCTTAAATTCCGTAGACTCAGGTTTTTAAGATGCCGAGCCACTGTGGCATTAGAAGCCCTTACTACGGCCGATAAATCACGAATTGTTGCATGTGGGTCCTGGTTTACACATTCAAGAAGAAAGTCATCATCAACGACCAATGGGCGATCTGATCTGGGTTCATCTGTAAGGCTCATATTCCCATTGTTGAAACTCCTGAACCAAAGTGCGGCAGTATTTCGATGGATAATGGACTCTCCTTCTATGGCACAAATTTCTTCAGCGGCTGCCTTTGCGCTTAAACCTTATTTTCCAGTAATATCTCAAAAGACTGTGAATCACGATTTTTTGTTCTGACATTGTACGTGCGTTTTAAAGATGTAAATGACCCCATAAAGCCAACTCAAGTCACAAGAAATTAAAGGATTAGTCAAAGTAAACATTGACATAAATAGTATGAATAAAAATATTCTTATAGGATTAATGCACTAGGACTTTTGTAACAACCTAGTATTATTCAGTATTATAACTGATAGTGGCAACTTTCTTTGCTGCCAGATTTTCTAACTATTAGAAACATTTTGTAAATGTCCTTGGTGATTAAAGTCGGCCAGTATTTGTTTTGATAGGATAGTCTGGAGGCATCCCTTTTAATAGTACTTAACGTTTGATTTCATGTTCAGAAGTATAAGTGTGAAAATTCTAATTGAGCAATTTTAATTCATTTTTTAAATTTGTAAAATACTCATTGTTGTAAATGTAAAAAATAGTTTTATTTCTTCCATCTTTTATATTTAATTGCTTTATTGAGATTTTAAGTCTTGTTAATTCCTCCTTATGGTTTGTGACGGAAGAATTCACCAGTACTGGAGGAAATTGGATTACGGTTTGGTTTTTTTGTTGTTGAAATATCAGTCTCGTCCTCTTTATCTTCATCAGAGAATATCGAGAAACTGTTTTTAGTTGATAAATTATATAAGGTTGGCTCATCTCTTTTCTTTTTAGTGGCTAAACCACTTTTTTATGTAATTTTTGAAGTGCTAGTAACAACTTCATTCGCCATTATCACTAAACTCTCTCTGGAGGAATTCTTGATTATCTGTTCATTTAAGGAAATAATATAAAGCCAGAAATGATTTTAAAAAACTCTAACCATATAAAGTTATAGTGTTCCACTGAATGAAAACAAAACAAAAATAAAATAAATCACTATAATAGCTGTAGGTGATCTTTACTCTGCAGTTGCTAGAGCTAGACTGACCAATGGATTTGTTTGAATATAGGCCAAATGGAATAACCATTTGTATATCACTTTGATGTTTTGACATGCTTTTTAATCGCTTCTTCATTACTAATTAAAACCATCATTTTAGTCCATCACATTGTATATGCAAGAGCATTGTAATAAACTTAAAATTGATTAAAACAGTAATTACAATTCATGTGATCCAATACATAATGTATATTTTCTATTCTAAATAACTTAAGTTATTCATCATGTTCGTAATGTATTTTTAGATCTGTTTAAGACAATAAATAATATATTTTAAATTTTAGTTATAAACTGTGAAGGTCAAACATGTTAGAAATAAAGTTAGGTATCAATTAATTACTTAAAATGTATTTTTATATTTTGTAATAAATGATATGAACTATTGCAGTGTAACTTACAAAATGTAATTGCCAATTTGAAGCAACTTTTGGCAGGGAAAAGGACATCAGGACATGAGTACAATTTGAATCATGAAAGCTTTACTAAGGTTTGGATATTTTGAGTATTAATGATATATGACTATTGACTAAATTTTATATTTAAGACCGACAGATTTTTATGAAGTGGAAATATGCAATGGAATAGTTCAAGTATACAATTATTTTTAAAGTAGTATCCATGTTTGTAATTGAATGTTTGTTTATTTTATTGGTTTAACGCCCTTTTAAGGATGCCCCAGGAGTAAATATCAAAAGTTGAGGGAGGGATAGTCTACCAAAAATGCAGTTCAGCACCATCAACCGCACCTTCCTATCTTAGTCCGTTGTCGAGATATGATATTTTAAATAATTTTTTCTTATACAAACCCACATTTATCTACTGTAATTGATTATTTCTCAGCATCTGTCACCGTTTTCAAAATCTATGATGAACTTCCAAAAAGAGAGCAACCAATTTGTTGGAAAATATCGCTTCATCAGGCGGTCATAATGGACAAAGCAAAGTAAACAGATAAATGTTAAGAAATACCTGATAGAATCTCATGTAATGAATTTTCGAGCAATGATCTTGGGAATTTAAAAAAAGTTGCTTCATTTCATCAGTTTTTCAATTGTATATCCAACTTTGCAAAGCTTGTATAATTTCGAAGAGATATCGTTGGAGAAATTGATTTATTATTTCTCATTGCTTGTAATGTTGTAAATATAATAATAATAAACTAAACAACACTGTTGGTGGCAACACTGGTACAGAAATATCTGGCTTTAAAAAGGATAGCGTCGGTTGACAGGCTGTAGCTTTGTGCCCGCCATTGGTGAAGTCTAGCCCTTTACTTGTTTGTGTTTTTTGTTAATAAATCCTCTGATCCACAACAATTTGGTAGCAGAGCGTGGTTTTAGAGTACAATAACATCAAGTTAAGAGTAATAAACACGTTTTTAACAGATCGTGTGCTATATAGTTTTTTTTTTCGGACTAACTGCCGTGAGAGATATATAGGACTTTGTTTTACGGACTAATTACCCTAAAACTTATAAAACACAATGGACGTGGCGAATTATGGAATTGAGAAGCTAACAGTGGAGAACTACGCAATATGGTCAATGAAAATCGAAGCATACCTCGAGGCAAAAGGTATTTATGAAGATGTAGTGGAAATGGGAGTTCCGCCAGTGGAAGAAGCAGCCTTGAAGGCCTGGGAAAAAAGAAATAAGGAAGCCATGACTACCATTATCCTAACGGTGAGTTTATTTTACCATCACTTAGAGGGGAGAAAAGAGCAAAAATAGTTTGGGACAAATTAAAGGAGAGGTTTGAGGGCATCCCTGAGGAAAAGGTCATAGACCTCATGTTTGACCTAAATAATATCAAAAAACATAATTCAGAATCTGTTGATGAGTATATCAACAGATTCTAATGTTTGGCCCAAGAGATAGCTCAACTTGGGAAAACATTAACTGATAGAGAATTAATTAGGTACATAATTGAAGGCTTACCACCCTATTATGACCCAGTCGTTAACCCCATCCTAGCGAACAGGAGCATCAAATTTGCCGAATTGAGGCAAATGCTTTTGTCGTTTGAAAGGAGAAATGCCTCTAATAAAAATGATCAGGCATTCAGAACTCTTCATAGCCGGCCCAATTCCAACACTAAAGTGTGCTCTATTTGCAACAAACCAGGCCATTTAAAAAAGGATTGCTGGTTTAATAGGGGTAAAAGTAAACAGCCCAGTACCAGTAAACCCGCCTATACAAGTAGACCTCATCCCTGGAAGAATAAAGCTTCTTTGGTGCAAGAATTTGCACTATGTGCAACTGCACGAGTTGATGATAGTATGTGGTATGTAGATTCGGCCTCCACCTCTCATTAAACCCCGGACTCATCTGTGATTGAGGAAGGAGTCAACATAAAAGATTCATCACCATTAGAGACAGCTGTGAAACAGGAAGTTGTATTTTCCCAGGAAGGAGCTGAAGTAGAAGTTAACCAGAAATATATAATAAACAAGGTAGAAGAAATGAACCAGAAAGATATAATAAACAAGATAGATGAACTAAACAAGAAAGAAAAAATAAATATTGAAATAGAAGTAAACAAGATTAACGGAATAAGCGAGGAAGAAGAAATAAAGCAGCAACAAGAAATAAACAAGATAGAAGAAATAAACCAGAAAGAAAAAGTAAACCATGAAGTAGAAGTAAGCAAGATAAAGGATTTAAACCAGAAAGAAAAAGTAATTCAGGAAGAAGAAAGAAAGCAGCAACAAGTAGTAAACGAGATGTATGAAATAAACCAGGAAGAAGATTTAAATCAGCAACAAGAAGTAAACAAGATAGAAGAAATAGACCAGAAAGAAAAAGTAAACCACGAAGTAGAAGTAAGCAAGATAAAGGACTTTAACCACAAAGAAAAAGTAAACCAGCAAGAAGAAATAAACTATAAAGAAACTATAAACAAGATAGGTGAAATAAAACTGAAAGGAAAAGTAAACCAGGAATCTAGCCCTTTACTTGTTTGTGTTTTTTGTTAATAAATTCTCTGATCCACAACAGATATTGGAGGTTGGGAGGTAAAAAAATATTAGATAATATCTACAACAATCCAATTACCTAGTATTTTTTGTCTTTGGTTTGGTTTCTCGTACCTAAGAGTTGAGGGTGGTTTATTGCTTCCAACATTTGGAATGGTTTTTATTATTCTTCCAGCAATAATACATTGCCTTTGTAGGGTTGAAAAAGTATGATATCGGCAAAATCATATATAACACTAACTTTGTGGTTTCTAACTACCAACTACATCACAAAACTGCTTGTTGTTGGGTTATTTTTGAATATCTGTAGGCCACGCCTCATTACCATGGACAACTTCAGTTGAACTGTGTCTGTCTTCCTCATGGTTTCTTGTGTATGTTGTATTGTTTGTCTCTCCGGTACTAGTCAATTTGGAAAAAGTTTCTCATATACTTGAATTGATAAAACTGCATTGCTGTATACAACTTCATATGCATACACCACTACTACAGATTCTGCGTCCGAACAGTAAAAAGGCATTATTGTATAGTAATGTTGCTTTTTAATATGGAAAAAGAGATAAGCAGTGCAAACCTTGACTTTATGTGTTTACAGCCATCTGTCAATAGCCAGGTCTAATTTGAACCTTGAAACTATCTTCAATAGCCACTACCAGGCCCTTTTAGCCAAATGAAATAATACACCCAAACTTCAAACTGACAGAGATTACTAAATGGATAGTAGTTCTAGTATTTAATTCCACTTCATTTTCTAATTACCGCATTGTTATAGCCACCTTTCTCTCCTTAAAAAAAGGAATTAAAAAATAAATACAAATTTCTAACAAAATAAAAATAAAATCTTTGGACAAAAATTTCACTATTCAGAATATCTAGAAGTGGTATAGGCATATGGAGTAGCATGCGGCAATACAGTTAAAGTGTATGAGGAAATTTTTCCTAAACAACAATCTTTCCAAAACGAATTAAACTATATTTTGTGCAGTAAGCTACTTTCGAAATTTATTTGGGAAGAAAAAACGTAGGCACAAGATAGCATAACCAGGACATAAAAATACTAGGCACTCATATTAATGTAGGTATATAATGTTTTTTGACCTCCCAAACTTAATATCTTTTTGAAATTAGATTAGTTTTCTAAAATTGCGTATACCATTGGAAAGCAATGATGAAACGAAGCAATTTGCTTTAATTTCCCAAGGTTGTAGCTCAAAAATTCATTGTGTCAGATTCTACCGAGTATTTCTTAAAATTATTCATTTTTACTTGTTTAATTTGCTTTGGCTACCATGATTGCCGGACAAAGAGATATTTTCCTACAAATTGGTTGCTATCTTATAGGAAATTAATTGTAGATTCTGAAAATGGTAATAAAAGTTGAAAAATAATCAATTATAGTAGAGAAATTTGGATTTGTTTGGAGAAAAAAAAAATTGGTTTTCTTGGACACGGTTTAAAATATCATATCTTGACAATGGATTAAGATAGGAAGATGCAGTTGATGGTGCTGAACTGCATTTTTGGTAGAGTATTCCTCCCTCAATTAATTGACATTTACTCCTGGGATACCTTGTATATTCAGTTGACATCTGCATGATGGTATAGAAGGATCAATCTAATTAGGGATTGATAAATTATTTGCCACTTCTACAATTTTGTTTTTATTGAAAACTAGTTTCGAATATTATACATTCATCTTCAGTTCAAGATTTAACTAAATAATATCAAACAAAAAACTCTGTATTGGTTTCTTCTCCCACCCTGTATATTCCTTGTATATCAACAGGAAAATATGAAGAATAAAAAACTTTTCTGTGTTATTAAAAACTAATAAAAATTAAAATATAAAAAAGTGTACAAGAACAATATGAAATGTAAAAACATTTAATAAATAAATAAGTAAAAGTTAATTAATTACTTATCTATGTTCAAACAGTTTTTCATTAATTTTTACTTTCCCACTGCTAGATAAGTTTCGATTTAAAGTTTACAACGGATCTATGCATTTGAAAAAAGAAGCATTTTCGGCCATTGGTCTGCGCGTGCTTTTATGTGTGTGTGTGTGTGTACACAGTCTCTAGACAGTAACTCTAGACAGCAAAGCTGGCTTTAACAATTTTGATGAAACTTGCCTAAAATATTCTGCTTAAAACTCTAAATATTCCTTTAAAGTACATCTCCGAGAAAAAGTAGGAAAAAAGTTATATCAAAGAATATATTTTATTTGCGCATAATTCGAAAATATGATTTTTATGGTAAATTTTGTGTATGGTAATTTCCTACAAAAAAAAAAAGAATGATCGCTATCAGACCATCATTAGCAAAGAAACAGCATATTGAACATTGTACACTTACTTGCTTTTGCTTTCCTGCCACTAGGTAAGGAAAGTATTGTAATCGGATCAAAATTTCAATATGTAGTTTTCAACGGATCTAAGCGTTTCAAAGCCCCTTGAGTCATAAAACGTGGCTTTTGTCAAGACTACTCGAAAGATAATTTAAAAAAAAAATCTAAATCGGACTAGTATTAGCATACATACAGCACACTGAACTTTATGCACATGTTTTTATAAAGTATTCTGTACATATTCCTTCAGAAACCGGTTCATCTACATTTAGTTTTTTTTTTAATGATTCGATAACTATTCATCTCCCGGATCAATCTAGATGCTCATTTGAACGATAATTTAATGGTCAACAAACAAAATAACATGATCAGACTACTATTATTGAAGATACAGCAAACAATTTTTATTTTGGACTTTCACCCAAAGCGATAAGGAAAGTCATGTGAATGGTCTGGGCACACTTGTCAATTAATGGTATTGACAACCAGTCTAGCATTAAGATTAATTATGAAATAAATATTGATATTCAATTCAGTTGTATTTAAACTTTTGTCACTTAAACAATTTTGTAAGTTGGAAAAGGTTTCTTTAAAACCAAGTGAAGCAAGTGGAACATATCTGTCCCGGAGAATTACGATCAATATCATATTCAATTTTTAAAAATTACAAACTTAAAACATGACATTTTAGGAAGGGTTTGTGTGAGAAAAAATATATATTTTGCATATAAACCAAACATATTTTAGTTTCTTAAAAGAATTACTTAAATTATATCTCTGAAAAAAATTGAAAACCTTTTAATGGAGGGAGTTATTGTTGACCGTATATTTATATTTAAAGGGAGAAGTTGATCGGGGGGTGCGGTCAAAGAAATAGACTTAATAAGTGTGGTCTATATAATTGTGCCTACGTTTCGGCCTAAATTTTAGGCCATCTTCAGGGCAGCGAGGCGTGTGGTATAGCGCCAACTGAGTCATAGAAACTGAGTCATTGAAACGTAGGCACAATTATATAGACCACACTTATTAAGTCTATTTCTTTGACCACACCCCCCCCGATCAACTTCTCCCTTGAAAACCTTTTAACATTTTTTTTCCACAAAAAATTGATATTGATCGTTTTTTCTCTTTATTTGTATAAAATCAAAGCCATTTGGTCGAAATGAGAAATTACATAATAGTTTTTTCTTCCTGGTGTTTTTTCTGTTAAAACCTGTTTTGCTCCTTTTTCTTGGCATTTACATAAACTAAACTTAAATCAATTTTGAAGCCTTTTAACGTTTTAAAAAAAAAATTTTAATATAAAATGCTTGTTATCCTGGACTTGTTCCCCCTCCTTATTCTAACAATTTGATCCTCATTTGTCAAAATTTAAATTTCCAGCCAGGGTCTAACTAGTCTACTTTTCTGGACTGACCACATTCCCAGGATTTTGGGCAGTTCTTGATTTTCAAAAGAAATCTTGGTCTTTTGTAAAAAATAATCAATGTCTTTTTATTAAATAATGGGATGAGTCATAAAAAATTAAAAAATTGCTTGCTAAATTAAAAATAATTTTATTTTAGCGTAAAAGGTTTCTCTAATGTATTCAATTTTCATCGCAAGTAATAATTGTTTAATGAAACTATGTTTATTTGGGCTTTTAAAATGTCATTGACAAATTTCTACTCGACTTCATGCCTTTAGTAGTCATTCATGGGGAACCACTCTTGATGAGTGATTCACTTTTTCTAATTTCTACAGTCTGATTTATATTGGATTGGGAGATTCCAAGCTCTCTTGCCTTCCACATTGAATGATGATTTTCATCCAAAACTCTCTTTCCTCTCAAGACTTATGTCACCAGTTTCAAATTTCTGAAACCATCTACTCACAGTTCGTTCAGAAAGAACATTCTCTTCTTCAAATTGATGTACCAAACGGGTTGTTTTGGCAACGGAAACTTATGTTTCCAATAATGGTCTCTGATATTACCAAGATTTCAGATTTTAATGTCTTTCTATTTAACTGAATGCTAAGATAAAACTAAATTCAAGATGTCATTTTGTTAAGAAATTTGTTTATAATAATCTAGAGATGTAAGTGGTATCAATGTTAATTGGCTTTGAAAAACAAATAAAGCCGATCAGTGGATTACAATTCTCAAGAAAACAAAATTGGCCATTTTTTATGACCCACCCCATTAATTATTTTTGTTGTTTTGTTCAGTAATAGTAATTTATTGGAGCATTTTCATAAAACAAGGATATGTTTGTTGGGGTATGGTCATGGTATAAAATATTGCAAACATTTCATTATGTTTTATTGTCAACTTTACCCAGACTAAAAAGTAATAAAAAAATATCAGATGTGGACAACACATGACTTCCGATAAAACTATAAATCGGTGGTTCAAAAAGTGATCCTGAATTTGGTTACTAGTTTCTGAAGACTACAGTATCTCAAAAACGACATATGGCGTCGCGACATCCATCTATTGACACACACACACACATACACACACACACACAAATGGGGAGGAAACCAGTATTTTACACTCAATTTTAACACTTAAAACAAGCAATACAAATGTTTAATTGGATTGGAAACCAAATTGCGTTTTTAACCTTTATTACCGAAACATATGGTTTCTCTTTTAATTTAAATATAATTTTTGATGTAAGCTTATTATGACCTTCAAGTAAAGTACCCTTTTCGGCTTACCAATTTTAACCAAAATATAGTAAATACAGTCATATTGATATATTTTGTTTACCTATTTACCAAATTTGAGATGTTTTACATTATATTTTAATATAATTTTTGATGAAAGTCTAATATGACCTTCAAGTAAAGTACCGCTTCCGGTTTTCCAATCTAAACGAAATCTATTATGTTATTTAAATCAATATATAAGTTATAAATACTAAATTTGAGAGGTTTTGCATCGTATTTTAATATAATTTTCGCGATTACAATACTTCCCGTTACTTCGTACAAGGAAGTAAAAAATCCACTGGATAAATTTTTTCCTAGTAAAGATGGGTATTGTAGATATTCTTCAACTTCATAATAATACAAATGCATAATAATTGGTCTATTACTAAATAATTATTCTATGTAATAAATTTTTAAAACCCAATGCTAATTCTATATCATTCTGTCATGTATTATTTATTTATTTTCAGAGTATAGTGAAAGAACAAGAAAAATTCATTGAAATTCTTGTTCTTAAAGTTTGCCAGTTGGAAAAGTTTCTATCTGATAAAGAAGAAATTATCACTCTGCTTGAAACTCAATTAAAAACTGTGAGTGACTACAGCTTATATTTATTAATGAATTAAATATTTCACTTTATGTGCTGTACTAGTAAGTTTAGTCTATTCACTCTGTATATACACTACCATTCATGGAAGTATGGATACCTTTAAAAATTCAGCTACTATGTGTATAACTACAATTTCCATTATAAATGTTGTATAGAAATCTTTACTACCTCATTAGGATATTATTATTGTTTTGAATGAAAACAATAAAGTCACTTTTATATATTTTTATCACAAGGAATTCAACCATTCTCACATTACATTGGAAAGGCTATTAGTCCGCAATATTAGGAAAAAATCCACAGATATTATTAGCCAAAAGCTCAAAACCGGTTTTGTACCAAATATAAGCTTCTATCTCCCTCTGATGCCATGTATGGGTTATCATTGGATTCAGAATTTCATGGTGGGTTAGCGAATCGCAATCAGAGTTCTTATTTTGTATCAGAAATAAATAAAGTAGACACAATGATCATCGAAAAATGTTTTTCTGTTGGAATGATCCTTTTTTTCAGAGGAAGTACTGTACAAATGAACAAAAGGAAGGTACTATTTGTGCGAGAATTTAATCTAGAATCGGCAGGTGCAACTAAAATTGTTGTCGATACTTACAGTATTTTTTAATTACTTAAAAACATAGATATATTCTTAAAAATATATATATTAAGACAGATTTTGGTTTACAGTTAATTAATCTCCCTTAACTTGATTAAAGTTAATGGTTTAAAGTTAAGTTAATATAAAATATATACCTCGATTCTAGAAAAGAAGCTAAGGCCTTTAGTTAAGGAAAATTTGGAAGATGAACAAGCAGCATTCCGCCCAGGACGCCAAACCCACGACCATATCTTTGCTTTAAGAATGATAATTGAGAAAGCCTGGAATCGAAATAAAAGTTTATACCTTGCTTTTCTGGATATTAAACCTACATTTGATTCAGTACCAAGAGAAGAAACATGGAAAGACCTGAGAGCAAAGAATGTGCCAAATGGTTTGTTACTCGTAGTACAATCAACTTACCAGGCACAAAAAGGCATTGTGAGAATTAATGGTCTGGAGTCAAAGAACTTCCCGATGGAAAAAGGAATAAAACAGGGAGATAGCCTTAGCCCTCTACTATTCGTCATCTGAAATAATAAAAATATGTAAGAGAAGAACATCAAGAACAATGATTGGTCATTGGAACATGAGAACTATACTGGCTCAAGTAATGGTATATGCTAATGACAGTCATCATTGCTGACTCTACACATAACCTCCAACAAGCTCTAGTAGAGTGGGAAGCAGAACTCAGAAAAGGGCCTGAATATTAAAGCAAGAAAAAGCAAAATCCTACAAGTAGGACAAGAGCTCGAACAAATCCATCTAACGTGTAATGACGAGGAACTTTAAGGTGTGAATAAGTTCTTCTACCTTGGAACTGTGATCAGCAGAAATATACGGGAAAAGTACAACCAGAAATATTCCACAGAATAGGAAAAGCTAATAATATATATTATTCCATTAGCAACATAATCATGGGAAAGAGAGAGATCAAAAAGATGTCAAGCTCCACATTTTCAAGGCCTTATATATGCCTGTTCTGCTATAAGGAGCAGAAAGCTGGGTCCTTCCAGACAACAAATGGAGCTGAATAACTGCTGAAGATATGAAATACTTGCACAGAGTGGCTTCAAAAACATGCAGGGATAGGATTAGGAATGAAATCATAAGGGAAGAATTTAAATTCCTGTAATAAAGGGGACCCTATAGAAGAGACAGTTGGGATGGTACAGGTATGTGTGTAGAATGAGTCCTGATCGAGATCCACACAAACTTATGGAGGTGAGACCAGTATGCACAAGACCTAGACTTAGCTATAATAGCTATATTTCCAAGTTGGGTCAAGCGAGAGGAAAAACATTGCAGGAGATGACGACTCTTGCGAGAAACAGAGATAGATGGACATCCTGGATTGAATATGCTCAACGCTGAAAGGAACTAAGAGGAAGTTAAAGAAGAAGAGAAGTTAATTAAAAATGGGAAGAACTATTCCTTCCTGAGAATTAAGCAAAGTAATAAAACCTTCATCTGACATTTAAAGGCAATGCTTAAAAGCTTTTGTTAAGTTTTGATAATACTGTCCTAGGATAACTAATATTTTAATAAATATTAAAAAGAAACAAGCAAGGCTTGATCTATGGTAGAGTGTAGATTTTATCTATTAGCTCACTAAATAGATGTATTAAATTTTTGTGTTTACAATCATTACTGAATTTAAATAAATTAAGTTGTGCTGAACCCCTTATATTTTTCAAGCTGAAACTTGAATTCTGAAAAAAAATGTCTGAAGGTTCTTAGACACTTTTGCATTGCCATGCTTCAATTTTTGATAATATTGTGCTGGGGGAAAAAAAAATAAAGTAACATTATAACAAAACAAGCAAGGTTTAGTCCATGGATGAGTAATGATTTCATTTATCTACTTATAGGTTGCAAAAAGAAGTATTATATCGTAAAAAAAATATTACTAAATGTTTATAATTATAGTAGTTCTGAATCCTTAATGCATTAAAATCAAATACAAACCAATAGTTTGTGCAGTTTCTGCACGGGACCAGCTAATTAAATATTAATACTTAATTAAGCATAAATACTTAATTGATTTATTAATTAATACTATTTATAGACTGAGCCTTTCTCGATGTGAGAGTGGCTTAATGAGTTTTGGCAGAGAGAGGCTTAAAATGGCCCATTGAATATAAAAATTCAAAATCAAACAGGTAAGCAGCATGGGGTCTGATAATAAACTGAGAGAAGTTTCTTTAATGTTAAGAAGTTCAGAACACAACCGATAGAGACATAAAATGATTGTCTTTATTTCTCTTTTTTGACCCAACTAATCCTTGTGATAAAAATCTATATAAGTTAATTTATTGTTTTCATTCAAAACAATAATATTGTCCTAATGATCTAGCAAAGTGTTTTATATAACATTTATAATGAAAATTTTAGTTATTAACTTTTTAACTGTATTTTTAAAGGTGTCCATACTTCTATGAGTGGTAGGGTATATTCCCAGGAATGGATTCATTATTTCTCTCCCTTTCAAGACTCAGTGGGCGTTAGTACAAATGCCTGCAACTTCAAAGGAGAGGTTGTTGCAATTAAATGATCTGCTGGATGACTTGCAGAATAGGAGAATGTGTGGACTATGCACAGAGTCATGTTCTTAGTGGATATCCAATCCCAAAGATTGATCAAATGCGATCCAATGTGGAGAATGCTTCTTTACAACGTTAAGTGATGGCTCAAGCATCATCCATCAATATATGCCTATTCATGTTATGATGTCTGGCAATGCGATAGCAGATCAGCATAATAAGCCTGCATCATCGCTAAGACAAACAAAAAACCTCATCCTTATGAAATTATACACTTTACAAGAGGAGCTAGTCCAGGAAGTGTGCCTGTTGATCTTTTTTGCCAATTTCAGATGTCTTTCTATAGTTTATTGCCCTGTTCTTACTAGGATGGGAGTGTCAAGATTCATTTCATGTGACAGCTACAAAAAAATATTTACTGTCCCAGCTGGAAATCGAACCCATGCCAAACTGTGATCCTCGCACCAACAGCCATGGCCTCGATTTCTTTATTATAGTTAGGCCACTGCATAAAAACCAGTTCTTTATAATTTCTACATGTCCTTGAATCCTAAAATATCTAGCTGTAAAACTTTGGTTAAAACAGTTGGCTGCCTTTAAAAATCTCCCCACATTATACTTTTATAGCTTTCAGGAAATTTCTCCTTTGTATGCTCAAATTACCACTTTCTAGGAACTGCTTTATCCAGTGAGCCTTAATTTATATACTTAAGATTTATGAGCAGTCAATAAACTGAATTGGAAATGATTAGAAAAAAAAGAGAGATTTTTTTTCTCACAAATTTAAGTCAATGCAAATCCTTCTTTTTTCACCCAAGCATAACATTACTAATAAGCTTCTGGATCATGATTTTTCATGATGTTGCAAATCAGCGCACTGAAGCAACTGTGGCCATTTTAGCATTTGTAACTGCTTTGGAATTATGGATTCTGTACTTATCATTTATCCCTAAAATTTAAATATCCCTGATACCATTATCGTATTCTGTAGTACTTAACGCAATACTAATGCATCATCAGAGGGTATCATGTAGCCGAATAGTTAGAACTGACATTAGTAAAGTAGGTCTCATGTCCGTTTATAGATTTTGGTTTTGAAGGGATTTAATAGAGGGAGGTATGGGCCTGAAAATTGATGGTGCAATGGCCAGTTTAAAATACCTAGTTTTTCAGCATTTTGTACCTTTAGAATATTTTCTATTTCTATTTTTAAATCCATATTTTTTCTCTGATAAACTCTAGTTCTCTTAATGATTTAGTTTGGCTTACTTTTTAAAAAACGTTTGAGACCATCGATTTTTCATCTAGTTGTGATCTTTAAAAATGTTTTTATTTTTGTTTAATCTCTGATAACGAAAACATTTGAATCGATATTTATATATTGATGATGTTTGCACATGTGTCAAGTGTAAATTTGCCAAAATATGGTAAGTGCTTTTATAATATTTTTGCTCAACATCATTCGAACTATATTGTAATTAGGGATTGATGATTATGAAGCAAGCCAACTGATTATATTGTGCTTGTCACACTTGAAACAGTCTGTTTCAAAGACAAGAATTTAGATATCACTTACCAAAGTGCATAACATTCTTTACTCTAGATTAATTGCTTACATATTTTCGATGAAAATTGTATTTACTAAATCGGTGCACAATATCATCGATATTGCATTAATAAATGACTAGTACCACACATGGAGATGACATATTATATTTTGTATAATTATAATATGTTTAGGTAAATAGGTGCTAAGGTATAATTAGGTATATGCTGCTGCTATTATTTGAAATTTACGATCATGTGTATTGGCTTTATAATTTTAGAACTTCTTTAAATTTAATTTTTAAAAAGTAAGGCCGACATGTCAGCACACATTAAGAAATAAGTTTTCCACTTATCGGTGTGTTTTCTTCTTTGATCACATCCCCAACCAACATGTTAATAGTTCTCCAAGTTCTCCTTGTATATATATATATATATATATATATATATATATATATATATATATATATATATATATATATATATATATATATATATATTAATTCATCTATTTGTCCTTGTTAAATTCTCTTGAAATCAATTGTATTAAATATTCCTCAATATCTTATAATTCTTCTTTTATATTTATAGAGTACAATGTTAATGATGGACAATTTAGACCAATATGAAGAAGGTGAAAGCCAGTTATGTGTTGCTATAAATAATGCTGAGGACATTACTACAGTCACTCGAGAAGCAGCTTACAAAATGAAACTTTGGCAGTCATTAGAAATAAATAGGTATGTTTTTAAGATTTACTGTTTATGTAGTAAATGATTCATTTTATTTTATAAAAGTAAGATAGAAATGTCAACATACATTAAATAATTAATTTTTGTTAGTAAGAGGAATAAAATGAAAGATAATGAAAGTATAGTACTAACAGAATTAAAAAACGATAACCCACAATTGAGTATTTGTTGCGGGCATGATAACTCGAACCTCATTAACTCGAATTCTTCTTAATACAAATTTTTTTCTGTTCCTCTGTAAAAACCTTGTTTAGTTGAGAAAAAAAATAAGAGGATAACTCTAAATTAATTTCAGGAGAAATTTTACCTCTACAAGTCAAAGGAATGTGCTATTTACATCTGCAACTCAAAGATAGGCAAATTTATTAAAAAACATGACCTGTATTTGTCACAAGTTAAGATTTGCAGGAGTTGAGTGTGGTTGGTGGTATAATGATGCACTTTCTATGAATGGCGTTGCAGCATTCCTACCTCTTATCTTATCAATTACCGCGTCATATGTAGAGTTTTTGATGTATTGACTATTAGATATAAATTGATTGATTCATTATATTGAACTGATTTAGAGGACCCGGTTATCTAGGCAACTAATCGTATGGTGATATATATTGTAATTGGATTATGAAGTAAGTAATTAAATAAAATGCAATATGTATCCTGAATTACTAATATAGTTTATATGTAATGTTATGTTTTTATTTTAGAAAATTAGTTGCTATGGTTAATTCACTCCAACATCTGAATCATGCCCTTCTTCAAGAAAGAAAATAAAAAAACTTTAAAGTAATTAAAGTAAAATAAATGTTTCAGCATTATGGTAAGCATTCCTCAATGAATTTAATAAATAATTATAAAATTATTAGTTTCATACAAGTCTAAACCATATATATATATATATATATATATATATATATATATATATATATATATATATATATATATATATATATATATATATATACATTTCTCTGTTTTAATTACATATATTTCCTTTATGATGATCTTGAAAGCTCGTTAGTTGTGTCATGATCAATATTATGATAGTAATTACTTTCTCTTTGGATGCTTTAAGAGGTCACTAATGTGTGGTCCATTATGATAGAACATTTTCTTGGCTGGAATTAATTCCTATCCATTTTAATTTATTTTATTTTTTAAATGATATGATCATCAAATGATTTTTTGTTCCTCCCTCTCTCCCTTCAACTCCAGAATCATTGCTCCAAAATGGCGGAGGCCTACAATATTAATACCTGACTGTACATCGAATGTACCGAGCACACCCGAGTTTGTCCGAAGTAAGGTTAGTCTTGTATATTGAAATAAAAAATACAATTTACTTCACTTGTATTAGGAGCTTGACTAGGTTATAGTTTATCTATGCTTAGAATTTATGATAATATTTTTGGTGTTTCTTATATTTATTTTACTTAAGTTATTGTTTTTACGTATAAATTATTAACTTACTATATATAATTTATCATAAGGCATTTATTTATTCTAAAATGGATTTTAGTTGAGAGGACTATTCTAATTTCAGGCTCTTTACCTTAGATTAATAAATTATCAAAGTTTAATACTAAATAAGTAAGAGGAATAAAATGAAAGATAATGAAATTATTCATTCAATATTCACAAATACTAACAGAATTAAAAAAAAAATAACACACAATAAATTGGGTATTTGTTGTGGGCATGCGCAGCTCGAAGTACAGGTATTATAATAATTATATAAGTACAATACAGGTTTTAAAAATCTAGACCTCCGCCATGTTGGGGTCACAATTCTGGTGTTTTATCATTTTTCCACACTCTTAATGCCTTGGAAAAAGCACCTTTTCACTCATCCATTTTTTTTAAAAAGTGACTTTTGGTTTTTCCCCCTTGCCCTTCAAATAAACTTAAGAGTTTAGGACCACCAGAACGATCACTTATAAGACTGAACGATCACTCACCAAATTGAAATAAAATAGGCAGTACTATAAATGTAAGTATATTATTGCATATATTTATTGATTTAATCATTAGTTAAAATATAGACATTTTAATTTATGGATATAGTGGAGTAAATATGAGAATAAACAATATTTAATTACCAAACAATAGGTAGTAAATAAGATTTATATACAAATAATGTTAAGTAATCCTGTGTAAAGAGAAATAGATAATAATTATATAAATGGTGATTGCACTGAGTTTATATCAGATGAATTACATGTCTTTAGATGAATGGTTTGAGAATGAACAACAATGTAGTTGGAAATGTTATAAGATAAATACATTTTTTAGATGCTTGAAGATTTTATTGAAAAATTTGAAGTTAATAAACATGGCTAAAAGTCTTGAAGATAAAAATGTGTTACTTTTTTTTTGCCACAGTATAATTCTTTTCTAATGTTTTTTATAATGATTCATGGTTAATTAAAATATTTAAATAGTAATTATATTATGTCATAACCTTCTTCACAGTTTAACATTATACTCATCTAATGCACTTTTTTTTGATTTTTCATCCATTTCCTTTTGATCTATCGATATTTTTCTAGTGATTATCGGGCTCAAGGATAATGACAATTCAGTCTTGATCCATGGATTATGGCTGTTTGGGTACAGCAGGCAGACGAGGACCTATATTTTTCTAGTGATTATCGGGCTCAAGGATAATGAAAAATCAGTCTAGATCCATGGATTATGGCTGTTTGGGGTCAGCAGGCAGACGAGGTCCTATATTTCTTTTCCCAAAGCAGACCGTCCATGGACCAAACCTCCGAGTGGCTATTTGATATCCTGGAAAATTTGTGATTCACAATTTAGGTACACGGTGTAGAGTCATCAATCCTATCCCTATAGGCACTAGGTTGCCTCCAGTAGGCTGATGGGCCTCACATACCTGGAGGAGAAGGGATAATCGCTTGAAGAATCGTGGGCTGCATGATTTTTCCTGGTAGATGGTCATCCAATTCGGGCGGTCACCCATCAAAATACTAATCACGCTCAACATTGCTTAGTTTTGATTACCTATTGCAAGCACCTCACCCGTTGATTGGGTGGCCCCCTCCAGTTTGTCTGTGCTTCCACAAGCGATAAAATGTCTATAAGAAGACATATTGTGCGGCCAAAGATCTGCATGGTCTTTAGTGCCAACAGGAAAAAAAATATGTGTGTGTGTGTGTGTGTTTTGCAGCATATTAATATACTGTTCCATAGGTGAATAGGGGAAAAAATATAAATGTATGTGTTAGTGTCTGTTTTTATGCGAGATACACATACAAATACAATTGGTACAGTTTTTATTATTATTAAATTTTTTTTTTCTTGAAGAAAAGGTAGTGAAAAAAAAGTCTTCGTTGAAATAAAGTTTATTAATGATCAAATTAATGCATGTTCAATGTTTCGGGTTCTTCCCCATCATCAGGACTAAACTGCAATGTGATATATCAAGGTCGTCAATTTACATGGCTAACATTTTTTTTCTTTGAAAATATATAAACATTACAAGATAACAATAATTTTTATTTTGTTACATTTAAATAAATGTCCTGATTTAAAAAAAAAAAATTATATTTACCTTAATATATGGTACATCTCCAAAAAGGCTGCAAATAGTGTGTTTTCATATATATATATAATAATCTGTATATAAATACTTTGCCAGGAAACATTTTTCTTATTATAAAAACCACCTGCACTATTTCAATGTTACAAAAAGAGAGATTCTGTTGGAGATTAAATTAATCTCCAATTCCTAAGCTTTATTTACTTCGTCTGTTATTATTTTTCCACCTTGATTTTGTGTCTATATATTCCTATTTCAGTGTTTTTCTGTATATATATATATGTATATATGTATATATGTATATATATATATATATATATATATATATATATATATATATATATATATATATATATATATAAATTTTCAAATTAATTTAAAGGAGGTGGAAAAATAATAACAGACAAAGTAAATAAAGCTTAGGAATTGGAGATTAATTTAATCCCCAACAGAACCTTTCTTTTTGTAACATTGAAATAGTGCAGGTCGTTTTTATAATAAGAAAAATGTTTCCTTACAAATTATTTATATACAGATTATTATATACCAGGTGTGTAAATATGAAACCGGAATTTTTCATTTAAAAATAATCATTTATTAATTGAAAATTATGAAATGGCCTCTCGTGTCACATTTAACTGATCTGCGAGTTGTTGTTGGGTTTGAGTGTCATCCTCATCCAACAATGCTTGCAATTCATTGTCTTCAAATTTTTTCGGTGGTCTTCCACGTGTCTCGTTTTTGATGTCAAAATCACCACTTTTAAATTTTTTGAACCACTCAAAACACTGTGATTTCCCAAGAGCATACTCACCGTAAGCTTCAACAAGCATTCTATGGGATTCTTTCTGCTGCTGTTTTCTTTAAATGGTAACAAAAAATCAATGCTGTCCACAAATCGTAGTTTTCAGGCTCAAAATTCGACCTGTTTAATGTTGTTTCACAAAATACATGGTTGTATGACAACTGAATTGTGAGTTGAAACACTTTCACAGATGATAACAAAACAAAATGGTGCCCCCAGCGGGACTTCACGGTTGCTAAATTTACAGCTAGCGCTTTCTATTGGCAAATTCCGGTTTCATATTTACATACCTGGTATATGAAAACACGCTATTTGCAGCCTTTTTGGAGATGTTCCATATATTAAGGTAAATATAATTTTTTTTTAAATTAAGACATTTATTTAAATGTAACAAAAGAAAAATTATTGTTATTTTGTAATATTTATATATTTTTAAAGAAAAAAAAATTAGCTGTGCAAAGTGCCCTTGATATATATAGGCCTTGATAGCAGATTGGTTCTGATGATGGGGAAGAACCACAAAACGTTGATCATGCAGTAATTTGATCATTAATAAACTTTATTTCAACGAAGACTTTTTTTCACTTCCTTTTCTTCAAGATCATATCATAAGTCTTCTATTTCAATTATATTTATCTTAAAATATCTTTTTAATTTACCATTTTTTTTTTTTTTTTGCAGGAACAATGATTAGCAATAAGAAAATATTTAAAATATTTTCTTTAAATGCAGCTCATGCTCATGAAGACCAATAAAAAATAGTTTATTTGTCTGAGAAGTTTATGATTACTTTTTCTCTAATGACAAAATTTATGATGATTTTCAGGTTTAACGCCATGAATAACTGTAATATATTTAAAATATTTTTATTAATCTCTTGGTTTAAGTGGAATGATTATGCAAAATCTATTACTTAAATAATAAAGTTGATATCATTAGGCAGTTGATGTTTCAAACGATAAAGAATATTTATTACTATTCAGCGATAGAGGAGTGGTTATTAAAATTTTCATCGATCAGCATTCCCTTGAAAATTTAATTGTTGAAAGCTGTTTATGATGGCATCTTTGATATCTTGCTTTCCTGTATCCATTAAGAAATATAACTAGGTTATAGATAATCAGGAATCAGTCAAGGTGACTTAAACAAAAAACAACTTAAGTTGAATTTTTTATTATTATGAGCCAATGCTTGGGCCCAAACAAGTGGGCCATCCTCAGGACTAAAAAAAAAAATCAATCATAGATAGGAGGAAACAGAGATAAGCAAAGTTAAAGTCAAAAGTAATAAGAAAATTGATAAATAATAAAAGTAAAAAGATAATTGATGAAAGTAAATATTGGTAAGATGAGAGAAAGTATGTATACAATTAAGTAGGTCTGAGAGAAAACCGAAGAATTATATAATTAAAAATGAAAGATGCCGTAGCAATAGCATACAAATATAAATTAATAAAGGAAAAAAGAAGTGATGAAGCAAGTGTATGAAGAACATATAAAGTAATATTAATCTAAAATAAAATAATGGATGAAATTTCTTAGAAAAAGTTATTACAGGGTGAATGGTCACCCATTCAAGTATTAACCACACTCCACATTGATTTTCTTTGATTAGCTATTGCAAGCACCTTAACCTTTATGCCACCAACAGCCTCTTATGTAATAATATATTGAAAACAATATATTGTGATATATTGATAAAACAATATATTGTGATATATTGATAAAACAATATATTGTGATATATTGATAAAACAATATATTGTGATATATTGATAAAACAATATATTGTGATATATTGATAAAACAATATATTGTGATATATTGATAAAACAATATATTGTGATATATTGATAAAACAATATATTGTGATATATTGATAAAACAATATATTACGATATATTGTGATATGTTGATAGAATAATATATTGTGACCAGGTGATTTAGACAATGAAAATACACTGACATGATGATTTAGTTGGCAGTAGAGATTGGCATAATCATAATCATGATAACGATTTCGATCACGATAACGAGTCTATTATGAACTTCAGCTAAAGTACCACTTTCTGTTATCCAATTTTACCAAATTTGAGAAGTTTTGAATTATCTTGGGCTACCTTATGTCACTTGGGCTATAGGGAAAATGAGTTTTGGCAAAGCAGCAGGCAAAGATGGTATTGCTCCTGAACTTATAAAATTTGGTGGTCTACAATTACATAAAGCTTTGCAGGACCTGTTTCAAAATGTTTTCTCTTCTAAATCCATGCCTGAGGAATGTGGATGCAACATCATCATACCGATCCACAAGAAGGGTAGCTCAAGTGAATGCCAAAACTATAGGCCTATATGTCTCTCCCCTGTAGTCTTTAAACTTTACTCCTCAATACAGAAAAGGAAACTTCGATCAATCGTTGAAGACAAATTGGAAGAGGAACAAGCAGCTTTTAGACCCCACCGACAAACACAGAACCGCATCTTCTAGCTGAAGATGATTATTGAGAAGACATGGGTTAGAGGAAAGAGCTTGTACCTAGTGTTCCTGAACATAAAGGTAGCATTTGATTCAGTCCCTGGAGAAGAAATTTGGACAGCTCTAGCCGCTAAAAATGTGCCCACAGCACTGATAAATGCCATAAAAAGCACATCATGATTCCAAAGACATAGTTAGAATTAATGGAAGAATGTCTGTGGCTTTCACCATAAGAAGGGGTGTTAGACAGTGGGACAGCCTTAGTCCTCTTCTTTTCATCACTTTTATGGACGAAATATTGAAAATCTGTAAACGGAGGACAGCACAAATGGTCATGGGAAAGTGGAACATGAGGACAATACTAGCGCAAGTAATCGTTTTCGCATATTAAATTGTCCTCATTGCCGATTCCAAGGAAAATCTACAGCAGGCGGTTATGGAGTGGGAGGCGGAGCTGGATAGGAAGGGTATGGCATTGAATGTTGAAAAAAGCAAGGTGATGCACATTGGACGTGAAGAAGAGGAGCCTTTGATTCAATGCAGGGGAGAAACCTTGGAGACAGCGCAGGAGTATACCTATTTAGGAGTAGTGCTCAGCAGAAATGGAAAAATGGACCAAGAGCTCTCAAACAGGATTAAAAAAGCTAATAGCATATATTATCAGTTATGCAACACAGTGGTGAGGAAAAGGGAATTGGAAAATAGTGTAAAATTACATATCTTTAAGTCCATATACCTACCTAACCTTATCTATGGAAGTGAGAGCTGGTAGCCATACTCCAGTCCTTATCTATGGACAAGTACAGGATTAGGACTACCATGGCATTAAATACCTCCAGAGAATGACAGGCAAAACAAGGAGGAACAGAGTTAGGAATGAGAGGATAAGGGGAGACCTGGGGAGTGAATGCACTGAGGGGAACAGTGGAGAGGAGACAGTTGGGATGGTTTGGTCATCTGTGCAGAATGGATGAGGACCGGGATCCAAAGAAGTTTTTTGAAGCCAGGTCTACCGGACGCCGTCCTCGACCGAGATTACAATGGATGGACCACATCTCAGGGATTGGTGAAAGGAAGGGAAGGCCTATGAATGTAATGAAAGCGCTGGCTGGAGATCGAGAAGCCTGGCAGTCTTGGATCGGGGCACCTCCATACTGAGAGGCACTAAAGGAGGATAATAAAGAAATTATGAACTTTAAGTGAAGTACCATTTCCAGTAATCACTACTAAGATTATTATTGCAATCTTATATTCTACTAATCATGTTCTTTTTTTTAGTTATAATCATGATTCTGATTATGCCCATCTCCAGTTGTTAGTAGTCATTCTAGAATGTTAAAGCTGGTACAGTTCCAGCGCCCTAGTGCTGTTGAGGTCCATGCATATCACTTGGATCTAACCTCAGCAGCCACCCAATTGGGTAAGGGCAGCGTTGCACTGGCAAGCTTCCGACCTTTTCCTTCCTTCCTAGGGTAGTTGGGCTTCTTCCCCGACTCTCGGTCTTTCTTCCTTCCTTCCTCGGGTAGTCGGGCTTGTTCCCTGGCTCTCGGCCTTCCCCTCTTCCAATCGACCTTTTTCGCTCAAAAACCCAGGAGAGCATCATAAAGACTAGACGAGACGAAGAGCTGTCCCTCTCACTCATACAGTAACTCTGGTGTGGGTGTCCGCTATGATCTGAAGACTGAGTCATCGACATACGAAGGTACGGCCATTCAACAAAAATTACATTTGGCATCCCGTGTGGGGAAATAAATAAAGAATGGAAAAAGAAAGGAAATCTAGTAACTGTGCCGTGTGTCCGGTATAATTTGAAGACAGAGTCATCCAGACGGCCACTAGCGGAGATTAATATATATATATATATATATATATATATATATATATATATATATAAGTTAAGTTGGGACTTACATTAGTATATCCACTAATTCCAAACCAGCATTATAAACATTGTAAATTGTATATATAGAGGATTAGAATCTGAATAAAGTCAGTGTTTAATCAGCCTTCATGCGTGTTCTTATTCTCCCAATTTCTTCTTTTTTTTTATGTTTTGCGTGGTGAAGCTCTTAAGTGGTGCCGAAACCCGGGAACTTTTTTAGCAGTTCACAGTGAGAATTTTTTTTTCTTTTCCCTTTTTGTACGGAAGAATATTTTGATTTTGGTACGTACCAATTTTATTTTTTAGTTTTACTTGTATCGCATTTGAAAAAAATAAAAGTGTACCATTATGAATGAACAAGGACAGAGAGAAATCCTCAGGCCAGCGACGTTAACGCTGGAGCCTTCACAGCCGGAACCGGGGAATCCCGAATTCCCGCCATTGTCATCGACAACTCTAACAATGGCGCGGGCGGACTTAGCTGCGCAAGAAGCGAATAGAATCGCACAGGAAACAAATGAATTAGAGAAAATGAAGTTGAAAAAGGCGAATGCACAAGACATCAGAAGGGAAATTTCGGATTTAGAGAAATTCAACGGAGAAGTGGGTGAATTGAATCATTTCCTCAAAGATGGGGACGGAATTATGAGCAGCATACAATCTCAGGTAGCTGTGAACCTGCTCGAGGAATCAGATGCCAAAAGATTACGGGTGGCCCTAGCACGTCGGGTCAGAAGGAGCGTCCTAAACCTGATCCAGGCGGATGAGGACACCTCGTGGCAGGTAATCAAGGAAAGATTGAAAAAAGCCTATGGAGGGTGGCGATGGGCCCCAGAGGAAGATATGCTCCAAATGTTCCGGGAGATGAAAAAAATGAACCAGACAAACGGTCAGTACGCTGCAGGCCTACTTGTGAAGCTAAACAAGATTAACGAGAAATTGCGAGAGGTAATGGACACAAGCGCAGTCGAGGCGTGGATGATATTTATGACCACGGTTCTGAAGGTACAATTAGCCAGAGATACGGGGAGGAAGGACGGTCTACCCAGGGACAAATCATTCATTGAATGTGCACAGGAAATGGTGGACGCGAGTGCCCGCGATGAAGAAGAGAGAGAAGAGTTCGAACCAGGGTGGAGTAAAGTGTCTTACCGGAGGAACGAGGCAGGAAAGAATAGAGCAAGACAGGACCTAGGAAGAAGGAGAGAGGGAGAGTTTGGGAGAAGAGAAAAAGGACCAAGAGAAAGAAGGCAATTTGTGGATAGGAAGAGTGGCAGAAGAGAGGAAAGGAGGTGCCATGAGTGTGGCAAGACAGGGCACTTGGTAGCTCAGTGCCCGCGTACGCGGTGTTTTGAATGCCATAACGAGGGACATATGGCCAGACAATGCCCATATATACGGCGCAGGGAGCACGACCGAGGAGAACCGATGGAGGTCAACGCTCAAAGGATGTGGCGGAGGAGCAGAATACCGTCGGAATCGGCCAGATCTTCAGAGACTTCAGGATCCGAGACGGAGAGCAGCGAACCCGGCGGCAGAGGAACCCCTGGAGGAAGGAGCAAGCATCGGAGTGCTGGACGGCGAATAGAGCAGGTAAAGAGAGAATGAGGATCGTGTGAACGGAGGGGCAACCTTTTTTGTGTAAATACCGTTGTAAAGAAGTGTGATCGGTTGCCTGTTATAGAGTTTTGTAAAGGGTGGAAGTGTTTGGTGGATACAGGAAGTTCCTGTACATTAGTGAGTAGAGATAAGTTGGAGGTGCTATTTAAAGGAAAAGTTAAGCCAGACGTGAAACCATGTCAATGTAAAGTAGTCACTTTGAGTGGGCCCTGTACGATAGAGGGAGAAATAGATCTAGCCTTAGACAAGTGGGGAAAGAAGGGAGAGGTGATGACGCTGCATGTTGTGGAAATCATGCCGCGTGAGTATGGGGGAATTTTGGGATGCGATTTGTTTAGCAAATTAGGGGCGAAGATCCGTAGTTCAGGAGGTCAATGGGTAATTAGGATCGGGAAAAAGAGGTACGAAACGTCGCAAGACGCGAAGGGGAGTGTTAGGTGTGTTGGGGTAATCACCAAGGGTGCAGATTGGAGACAAAGCGTGAGGGAGGAATTCACGGATATTTTTTTTCGCGAGGGAGATCCACTGAGCGCAACGGGAGAGACTCTCCACGAAATCAATTTGAAATCCGACAAGGTTACCCACGTGAAGGAGCGGAGGTACCCACAAGCATTGAGGGGACACATTCGCGAGGAAATCGAGGAGCTAAAGCGTCAGAGGATCATCGTGGATAGTACTTCGCCCTTTAATAGTCCACTATGGGCAGTCAAGAAGAAACCCGTCGACGGGGAAACAAAGGAACGCTATAGGGTAGTTGTAGACTTCCGGCAATTAAATGAAAACACGTTAGATGAAAAGTACCCCATTCCTAGGTTGGAGGACATCTTGGACAGACTGGGTGGAGCATCGGTGTTTAGCACACTTGATCTGAAATCAGGATATCATCAAATTCGCATGCACCCCAGAGATCAAGCCAAAACAGCGTTTACTTTCGAAAGGGGGCACTATGAATTTACCCGTATGCCGTTTGGCTTAAAGAATGCACCCATAACGTTCCAAAGACTGATGGACGAATTTTTGCGTGGTCTGGATGAAAATATGTGCCAAGTGTACATGGATGATCTCTTGGTTTTTAGTAAGACAGAGGCAAACCATATAGAGGATCTGCGACAGGTATTCACTAGAATACGACAGTTTGGACTGAAACTATCGAAGGAAAAATCGATATTGGGTCAAACGCAGATTAATTTTCTCGGACACGTGATTTCGGCGGATGGGGTACGGCCAGATGGAAAGAAAGTAGAAGCAATCGGGAAAATGGCAATGCCGAGTGATGTGAAGGGGATCAGGAGATTGTTAGGAACCCTCAATTACTACCGGAGATGGCCGACAACCTGGTACCTTTGAAAGAACTGTTGAGGAAGGGACGCACGGTTAAGATTACGCCAGAGATCGAGGCGAATATTAGGAAGTGTATGGTGCGGCTACAAACGGAACCAGTCCTCGCATTCCCAGATTTTTCCAGACCATTTTCAATCACTACGGATGCCAGTGAATATGCATTGGGGGCGGTTTTATCGCAAGAAGGCGAGAGGGAGGAAAGGCCCGTGGCATATGCGAGCAGGAGGCTTACGGACGCGGAGTCCCGGTATAGCGCACTTGAACGAGAACTGTTAGGAGTTGTATGGGCAGTGCAACACTTTCGGCCGTATGTATTTGGAAGAAGGTTTAAAGTGCACACAGATCATCGTCCTCTGTTGTGGGTGGGCAATTTGAAAGAGTCCTCGGCTAGAGTCACACGGTGGAAGGAGATTCTGAGTCAGTATAATCTCGAAGTAGTGTACAAACCGGGAAAGGAGAATGTCGTAGCTGACTGGTTATCTCGCGCGTTACAGGTAAATATGATGGAGACAGAGGTGGGTGAAGCATCGGGAGACCTACAAAGGTTCATGCGGGAATGGACACCAGACGGGGAAGGAGAACGCGGGGCTGACCGCCAAGGCAATGGGGACCCCTCGGATGACGAGTCAGGGGACGAGAGACCAGCAGAGATGGAGGAACTTGACGAGATAATTAACGACAAGACTCCACAGGTCATCTGGAAAACAAGGACTACGGGGCTTGTAAAAATGGACTTTTCCAAATATGATAGGCAGACCATCGTCACTATTTGGTCCCAACCGGGAGTCAAGGAGGAGCAAATCTGCCGAGTATTAAAGGACGCATCCAAGGCAGGCGCGACCCATTATTTATATGTCGGCAACGCGGCGGTGTGGGAAAAGATCCGTGTCTTATGGAGGAATGAAAAAATAGGGATAGACTAGACTTTTATTCGTTGTCGCTCTATCGTGGAGACTATTCGCGATCACGAACAGCAAAAAGAGGTAACGATTGCATACCATCAAGGGAAGACAAACCACCGGGGAATCAACGAGACGTTGGCGGCCTTGAAAAGAAGGTATTATTGGGTAGGGATGCGGAAAACGGTAGAAGAGGTAATGAGGAGCTGCCACATTTGCCACACGGCTAAGTATGACCGGCACCCCCCCGTAGGACTACAGACAGAGACGAGGACACCTACAGTACCGTTAACGGAAATCCAAGTTGATACCTTTACGTGGAGAGGGTTTAAATGGGTGACAGTAGTGGACACCTTTAGCAAGATAGCGATGGCCCACCCCGTGAAGGAAAAATCGGCGGCATCGGTTTGCAGCGCCCTCCAAACATGGTTTCAGTTTTATGGGGTGCCAGATACGATCTCCTCGGACGGGGGCAGGGAATTCGACAACGCCCAGTTACGACAAGAGACGAAAAGGCTAGGAATTTCGTGGCACTGGAATACGGCCGGACATCCCAAAAGTAGAGGGGGGATCGAACGGCTCCATAATACCCTGGGTGAACATCTCCGAGTATTCCACGCAGACAAGGGATTGGAAGCTGATGAGGCGATGCCCCGAGCCATAGCAGCGTATAACCATTCTATACACATGGCTACTGGGGTTTTCCCATTTCGAGGCCCTTTTTGGTTTACGCGCACGAAGGAGGGACGAGCGAGATACGACTGTGGATGAGGACATGGCGGAAAAACTAGCCGCGAATAGAGTAGAAATCGAGAGATTGTGGGGGAAAGCGCATAGGCGAATGGTAGCGGAAAAGAGTAAGAGAGTAGCGCGGGAGAACGAGGGTGTAAAGGATATTATGGGGAATATGAAAATAGGCACTATCGTTTACAGGAAAATTATGTCGAATCGCGCAAAGGAAGTTCTGAGGTATGAGGGCCCATTCAAAGTGATTACGATTAGGGAGCACAATCTCGTCACTATTCAGAGTCTGGAGGAGCCCAGGAAACGGAGGACTGTACATATCGAACAACTTAAGGTCCCAGTGGGGGAACCCAGACCATAAAAGTGTATTTATTTGTATTATACTTTTTCTGGAAGAAAAACATGTATTTTTAGTTTCTGTATATAGAGTTTTGAGGAAGTGCCTCAGGTTATACTTTTTATACTATGTGAAGTAGATTAAGTTAGTATTATGTTAATTTTTATATATAGATTAAGTTGTAATTTTTGGTTATTTACTTTTGTTTGCAGTTTTATTTTTGCTTTGTTTTTGTTATTGTTTGTTTTGTTTTGAGTTTACGAGGATGTTCGTAAACTGGCAGGGGAGAGTTAAGTTGGGACTTACATTATTATAGCCACTAATTCCAAACCAGCATTATAAACATTGTAAATTGTATATATAGAGGATTAGAATCTGAATAAAGTCAGTGTTTAATCAGCCTTCATGCGTGTTCTTATTCTCCCAATTTCTTCTTTTTTTTTATGTTTTGCGTGGTGAAGCTCTTATATATATAGGTGATAGGTGATATAGGTGATAGGTGATATAGGAGGTGAAGCTCTTATATATATATATGTATATGTATATGTATATTTTAATACCCTAGAAAAGGGCCCTTGTTTTTTATGGTATAATACCTTCAAAAAGCCCTTCTTTTTATTTCATTAGCAATTAATATGTAATATCTTTTAAAAGGACACTTTATTTTAATTGTATACTGTAATTCAAGATAATTAAAAAATATATTTCAACACGCGGAACACCTGTAAGGTTTGTGAAATGCTGTCACCAGAAGAGACGACTTCTCTGCTCAAGGACCGGTATAGAAATGCAAGAAACAATGGAGCCTGGGAGACAGACGCAAGCGCCAACTACGACCGGCTAGATGAACTAACCAACCCTCTTCACACCCAGTTTCAGCGCATTTTCTTATTTGATCAGTAACTAATGTATTTATCAATATTTAATGTTTTAAAAAATATACAATTATAACAAATAACATTGGACTGACAGAGAAAATATTATCAGACTTTTAGAACAAAAGATCGAAAAATTGTCTAAACAGGTCGGCACAAACCAACCACGAGGCCGACAGAGCGACAAAAGTCCTCACAGTGGGAACAACAGATCTAATAGCCGGCAAAGAGTAAAACCCAAATTGGCTATGCTTTTACCATTACAAATTTAAGGAAAAAGCCAAAAAGTGTGAGGAGCCATTGTGCCTGGAAAGATAATATTAAAAATCAGCGGTAAACTAGATAGCGTATCGGAGGTCCCTGCAGCCAAATCCGCAGAAGCCCAACGCCGCCTTTTTATCAGAGATCAGCGGATAGGTTAGGCATTTATGTTTTACCCCTTGGTCCAAAAAGGAATTCCAACAATCCACATGCATTTCACCTTTATGCGGCCAATGGAACGAATATCAAAACCTATGGAGAGAAGTTCTTAAAGCTCAATCTTGGTTTAAGAAGAGATTTTCCATGGACATTCATACTGGCCGATGTCCCGAAGCCTATCATTGAGGCCGACCTCAAGTATCATTTCAATTTGATTGTGGATCTGAAGGGGAAGCAACTAATCGACAAGAAAACTGGTCTTTCTTCGAGAGGAAAGGTTTTTAAAGAAACATCTACGGACATCTTTTCTGTTCCTTATGGACATCCTTTTGCTGACCTCCTTCATTAGTATTCAGAGACAACGAGACCAACACCAACAAAGGAGTCTGCAAAACAGAACATATAATCGAGACCACAGGACGCCCTGTTTTTGCAAAGGCAAGAAGATTTCCTACCGAAAGGTACAAAAAAGTAAAGGAAGAGTTTCAGCGGATGGTCGATCAGGGCATATGCAGACCTTCAAAAAGTCAGTGGATCAGTGCCTTTCATGTGGTTGATGAATCAGACGTAGGAATCCGTCCTTGTGGGGATTACAGACAATTGAATTCACAAACTATTCCTGACCGCTGCAGGGTCCCTCACATTATGGATTTCAGGAATAACCTTTACGGTAAAAATATATTCACACGGCTAGACCTTGTAAGAGCTTATTATCATATCCCTGTGCGCGAGGAGGACAAACCGTCATAACTCCGTTCGGATTGTTTGAATTTTGTCGGATGTGTTTTGGGCTGCGTAATGCTGCCCAAACCTTCCAGAGATTTATGGATGAGATCTTCAGAGATTTAGACTTCGTCTGGATTCTCTTGGACATGTTAATCGCCTCGAATTATCTGGAAGAACACATGGATCGCCAATCAAAAAACCTCTGAACAATTACTTAGGGCTGAAGAAGAATGATAAGAGAATTATTGTGTGGAATGAAGTTAGTGAACGGGCGTTTGAAGAATGCAAGAGTACACTGAAGGAAGCATCTCTCCTTTCTCATCCCAAAATTGAAGCCGAACTGTCCCTTACTTGTGATGCCCCAAATCCCTGTGTAGGAGCTGTTCTTCAACAGTGGGAAGTAGGAAATGGACACCTCTAGGATTCTTTTCAACGGCTCTGACGGAAGCACAGCAGAATAAGCACAGCTCTGCTTATGATCGCGAATTACTGGCAATATAATTGAGCGTAAAACATTTCAGACAAATCTTAGAGGGGAGGGAGTTCTCTATTCTTAAGGATCATAAGCCATTGGTTTATGCATTTCATCAAAAAGCCACATCTGCAACTCCTATCAGAATCAGGTGGCTACACTATGTGAGCCAATTCTCCATAGATATTCGATACATAGAAGACTCAGAAAACCAAGCAGCTGATCCTCTCTCGAGGATTGAGGAAATCAGTTTCTTGAACAATCTGGAAGAACTAGCCAATATGCAGAAATCTGACACCGAGATTAAGACATTAAAGATTAAAATCTCAGCCTAACCTGAACCTCAAACTTCTCACCCACCCAGGAGCAACCCAGGTGATACTCTGTGAGACGATGACATTTCAAACACGAATTTACCTTCCGCAAGGATGTAGGAAGCCAGTCTTTGATGCTATTCATAGATTAAGTCTCCCTGCGATACGCGCCTCTCGGAAGTCGGTAACAAAAATATTTTTGGTATACCATGAAGCATTGTCCAACCGTTGTTGCATGGGATGTCAGCGTACAGTTTCGCCGCCAGGGAAGTTTGCAGAGCTTGGACGACTGGAACACGTCCACCTAGACATGATTGGCCCTCTGCCCCCATCTGAATGAATGAAATACTGCGTAACACTTATTGACCGCTACACTCGGTGGGCAGAAGCCATTCCAGTGGAGGACATAACCACACACACAGTGGCAGCTGTATTTTATAATGGATGGATCAACAGATTTGGAATTCCCTGCAAGCTAACCACAGACCAAGGCAGGCAGTTTGAAAGTGACCTATTCAGACCTGGTAAACTACCTTGGAACTGATAGAATTAGAACTACACATTATCATCCGCAGTCCAATGGGTTAGTTGAGAGGTGGCACCGATCATTGAAGAGTGTCCTTAAGTCTCATCTCGACACTGATTGATCGTTGGACCAAATAGCTGCCTACAGTGATGCTTGGTCTCCGGACCACAATTAAGGACACGGATTACAGCGTGACAGAAGCTCTCTATGGTCAATCGCTTCGACTTCCAGGAGATCTCTTTAAACCAGTCGCACTATCTGCAGATTCGGGATGCATCATGAGGGAAGTGAAAGATGCCATTGACCAAATTCGTCCAGTTCCTTTTAGGAGCATCAAGAATCAATGTTTGTTCATCATGGAGAAATGCACTCATGCTTTCTTAAGAGAAGACAAAGTCAAGAAAGCCTTGTCAACACCATACATAGGACCTTTTCCTGTCACCAGCAATACCGACAAACTCCGTACCTTGCAGCTTCCAAATCGAGAAATCACCGTGTCCTTAGATAGGGTGAAACCAGCTTTTCTTCTAGCCCTTGACATTTCTACGCCGGAGAAGACCAGTATTCCCACAGCATCTACCTCAGATGAAGCAGGCGTTCCTATGCCTCCTACACTTCCTCAACCTCCAGGACCTACCAGCAGATTTGGGAGTAGGATAAAGCCTAACGTCAGGTTCCTCGACACCGTTATTAGAGAGGAGCACTGTAGCGGAAGGAAACGGTGACGCAACCGTCATGAGTTAATAACGGTGTCAGATTGACTCACTTCTAGTTAGTGTGGAGAGAAGGTAACAGAAAGAGTCTCTCTCTCTCTTTCTCTATGTCGTGGATCTTGGTTGATTAAAGAAACTGTACTCATGAATGGTACCATTCCTAATAAATTGCGTATTATCTAGTATGTCTGTATTGTGTGATATCTGGAAAGAGTTTTGATGTCAACCCCACGAGGCTATTGTTTACCTGATCAGGTTAGATATTTTTATTAAGTATAAATTAAATGGATATCCATGACAAATTTGTTTAATTATGTTTAATCTGTTTTATATTCATTTCTAAGATTTGTCTTTTAATAAATTAATCGGTAGAATATTGTGTGTGTTTATTGCGTATTCTGGGTGATTCAATTTCCAGGAATTAAATAAATTAACCGCCAAAGGTTAAAGACTCTTTTGGCTCTACAGAGTAATTGGGAGTTTAAAGGTATTTTGTGAGGTTCAATACAAGACTTAAAAATAATCTGTTACTTTGACTGACCTTGGTTTGAGAATACAACTTCATTGCCCATTAAAATGCTTAGACGTTTAAATTGGAGTACACCAGACATTCATAAATCAGACCAAATTTTAACTTACATAGTCCAGTTGATTTATTTAAAGAGAAAAAGATGATTCGATTAGTCATCTATATATTGGGAATCACCCTGATCAGATTTATCGTCTTCTTCTTCGCCAGAATCTTCGTTCCTAACTGATTGTCTGAACTCTCTTTCTTCTGTCTCTTCTTCAGAACCTTCTGTGTTTTCTTCTTCATCAAATAATTCAAAGACGTCCTGGAATCTTTGGTCTGACAAATCCATTTTTTCAGCATCGTAAACGTAAGTGCGATCTTCCTGCTCATCGGATAAGTCACTCTTTTCAATGATTTCCCACGGATCCCAATCAGAACGGCCCGTGTAGACATTAGGTTCGATTTTACATCCACTCATATCAATTTCCTTTTCTTCAACTGATATTTCTGGTTTACATTCGTGCCAATACATCCACAACCTTACATTTGGAAGTATGGTTTCCCGTATCAGTGGTACAACAGGTAGGTATAAGCTTGTGAAGCGCTGGAGGATAGTCTTTACGTCTACTATACTGAAGATTTGCACAGATTCCGGCGGATCCTTTTTTTTATATAGAGGTTAGCAATTAATTATCAATATTACCAACAACTTAAAAAGTCTTTCTTACTAATACCAACAACTCATACATACCAATAATTTAAAAATTATTTCTTAATCTAAAATGCCCTTTCTGTTCATTAAACCGTTATTTGGACCAGACTCTCAAATAAGTATGTTATAAGACACGATATAACCTTCATAATAATAAAATACTTACCCACCCAAATCTGCAAGGTCAGACTTGACACTTGACACCGACTTCTGGGTTTTGGACGCTAACCCGTCGGCTCAGCGCTGATTATAATTCGAGGGATTCTAATATTATTCAGCCGGATAATGTGCCATGCTGCCAATTCGCGACGCTATTGCTTCAATTATTTTTATGTGATGTATGCCTAGCAATTCCGCGTTATGAAAGCCTTAATTCTCAATAACATAAAAAAGGGAAAGGAAAAAAAAAAAAAACTACAGGGCGCAATGCGCGTTGCAATTATGCATCTTGCTCGTTTCAATCGTGCGTTTCCAAAAGCCTATGAGGAATTAATGATATTCATTTATCAACCTTTTTTAACTCAAAACTCTGGCCTTCAACTACTGAAATGGGCAACATAGTTCCAGTTTAACCTTCACAATGGCAACATAAAATGACAAAATTTCGTTGAGTATATAATTTGTACATTATGATTAATCCATATCCTCTGATTCTTTTGATCATAGGCTTGTATGATATATATTTATGTACTGTAAAGTGAATATAGGTTGCTACCAAATGTGGATATATCCACTTTCGACCGAAACAGATTACGATGAGATCTAGTTAAGAGTATCCTGAAGCTAAACTTAATGCCTCCACTTCTATCAATAATGGGTTTTTTCAATAGTCCAGAGAATGGAAAAATTGTTTCAAAACAGGATATTCACGAATAGTGGATAGTGGAAAATCAGTATTTACTGTTACTTTGCAAGCAAAAGTGAACAAGGAGGTGTCCACTTGTGGTAGCAAATCTTTGTTTCAATATTATAAATGATATATTGAGCAAGTAAATGAAGTTCTCAGAACAAAACATACCTAGAGTCTTGTCTCTTTTATGATACGTTTTTGCTAGGTACTTTTGTTTTTCTTTTTTCTTTTCTTTTATTTTTTAAAAATAATAATGTCCTCAATTCCTATTTTTAGCTTTATGATCAACGCTAATCATGAATTATCATATTTTACACTTAATGACGTTCGTCAGTTTAATCGATATAGATTTATACCATTCTTCAGGAAGGACAGATAAATGATATTTAATTAAATAATGTCTAAAAATTGTGAAAAAAAAGCACCTTTTCACATAGAACTTTTACAAACCATTTTGGGAGAATTATCTTTTGATTCGGATCATTTGGCCCATTTTGGTATTGTATTTGAATAAGAGATTATGTATTGAGTGAAAACCGTGAGCTGAGAAAAAACTGACTAGTCATTTTCACGACAACTATCATTGTATAAATACTTTTTGCATGATAAATTTTCAATGCTTGTTTCTAATTAGGTTAACAACCCATCCTCCTCCCCAAAAAAACGGGTCTTAAATCGAAACGAAAGTCTTACCGGAAAAGATGAATTGTTCAATTTTTGTTATTAAATAGGCTGTATGGGTTTCTAATTTCCTTCACCTGTAAGAATTAATGCACAATGTTGTTTTTTATCACATCCATCATGTTAATAAATTATTGAATATATTTTTAACCGAAAAATTAAGTGTTCGAATACTTATTTTGACTACTGTCAAATTATTCTTTGTTTGCAGATCGGCTTGATGAGCCTTTTATGGGTATTTTAACAATGAACAATATTTTTAACAACTGTCAAAGTGGAAATGCGTCCTCGTACAAAAGACACCCCTAACTACTCATACTGTTTATAATTATTGAAAAATTGTATATTTACAAAGAAAATAAATAATAAAAGTAAATTAAATAAATAAAACAATAGTGGAAGATTAATAAATGAAATAATAATAAGAGATCATGGAATAACACGATAGGACTAAATGTTATCCAAATGTATAAAATATATCTAAGATTATAAGGGTTCATTTGAAAGAATGTCCTAACTACAACGAAATTGGAAGTAAATTACGGGTAAGCAATGTAAATGATGTGTGATGAAAAACCGGACTGAGGTGCTGTGAAGAAGAAAGGTTAAATAAAAATTGACTCACATTTATTGAATGTACGAACACTGTTTCTTTGAAAAAATTGTATGTTTCCTCATAGTCATGCCATAATGAACTGGTGAAAAATTGATGGGTAGCGTGATACATACCAAAAAGGGTAGCTATTTTCACAGGAGTATAATTTCTCTTTAAACAAAAACGCAGTACTTCGTGATACAGAGCTTTCATAATACGCCTTTCTTTAGTCTTTTCATAAATAACTTCACAAATATGACCTATTAACGTAACGTCTATTATTAGTAACAGGTAAATTCATTGGTTATGATGAATGTGTTAATCGATAATCAGAAAAATATTATATTTTTAAAATACTCAAGTTATTTAAACACGGTTAGGTCCTTTAAATTCGGTCCAAAACAAAGATTGCTTATTATATGTTTTTACCTAAGCTAAGCTGCTGCATGCATACTCAGTAACAGTTACAAATGGTTTGTTTTATTTCCTGCAATTACCTTTGGTCATGTATCCGTCTATGCTATGTTTGCATGACATTTTAGGAATGCTTTCAGTTAATGATGTAATGAGAAAATAACGAATTCCAAGAAATTTGTTTAACTTCGTAAACTGATGGTAACGCAAGCCGGTACACCGTATCGTGTTCTTCAGTAAATAAAGAATTCCTATGCAATTCTTAATATAATGAATGGAAATTGCTTCAGGCCATGAACTGTTTCAAAGATGGACGGACAGACATTTTCATAAGGTGGCTTTAGGGAAAATCACTTCTTAGTTCATCATGAAAAGCCAACCACGTCCGGGAGCACATACAGAAAATATCTGATGTGGACAACACATGACTTCCTTGTACGCCCATTAAATTATAAATCCGTGGCTCTAAAAGTGATACTGAATTTGGTTACTAGTTTCCGACTAAGGAAGCTAAAGGAAGTAAAGAAATAATCCAAGGAAGAATAAAACAGAGAGATGGGTCAGATGAGTAAGTCAGAAGCCCAATAAATAAGTCAGAAAGCAGGATGACTAGCCGCCAGAAAAATCAGTCTCAGAAGGTCCTTACGCAATATCTCAGCTAATAATGGTCCGATTTAAATGATTTTTATTTCGTTTTGTAGAGAATTTCATTAGCTTTTGTTTAAATACAATAAAAAAACCAAACAAAAAATTTTGCATAGTATGTTATTTCATACTCCAAAATCTAGTATATTATTTAAATCAATATATAAGTTGTAAATACCAAATTTTAGAAGTTTTGCGGACGGATTTTTTTTTTATTCGATATTTGAATTCTACGTATCTTGAAACGTAAAACATCCTCAAACTTTGAGGGGGGGAGGGGGTTACAAAAATTGTCTATTGAAAGTCTAATATGACCTTCAAATAAAGTACCTCTTCCGGTTTCCCAATTTAGACCAAATTCTAGTATGCTATTTAAATCAATATATAAAGTATAAATACTATATTGGAGAAGTTTTGCATAATATTTTAATATCTTTTTGATGGAAATCAATTATGTCCTTCAAGTAAAGTACCACTTCTGGTGATTAAGCAGAGACCAAAAAGGGAGGTTCACAACTAGATTTTACAGCAATCCTAAATACACAATTTCAACTTTCTACGGCTAACCGTTTTTGAGTTATGCTAAATACGAACGAACGTACGTACAGACACCACGACGAAACTAGTCAAAATGGATTCAGGGATGGTCAAAATGGATATTTCCGTTGAAATCTGAAAACCGAAAATTTTCTCGATTACAATACTTCCTTTACTTCGTACAAGGAAGTAAAAAATTGACTTATTTTTTACAAAGATTCAACTATTTAAGACATTATATATTATATTCTTGAAGAAGAGCTAAAAAATTCAAATCTGCCATCATGAAGCCGACGGAATACAAAATGGTGGCCAATCAAACTTAGAAGTTTTGGGGTATTTTCAGTTATTGATTTATAACTCCAAAACGGTGCTTTTTAATTTTTATAGTTCATGAATTAAAGAAATTTTTTAAAGAAAAAATTAAAAAAAAAATTAAAGAAAATTCTAGGTCGGATGAGTATCTAACATTATAAATTTGGTTTAGGAAAATTGTCTGAACCGACAGTCGAAAAACAACGATGCCTACCAACTTTGCCAACAAATTAAAAAAAGTGACTTTTATACGTCTGTACCACGGCAACGGCTATTCTAAATTAAAAATCTTTCGAATAAAACTTGTAGCGCATTAATTTGTTATTTAGAGAGTACCTTATGCATATTAAGAATCTAAATACTATACAACCTATTTTACGACTTGGAGCGAGTCAGATTGTCTCCCTCATTTGTATGAATTCTAACACATTTCCTTGATGAGCTTCAACCTTGAAAATTGGAAAACTTATAGCGTTTAGCCTGTAACCGATGGAAAAATTCCAGAAAGTAAAATTTGTAATGTTTAACTCACAAAAAATCAAAATTGGCGTACGAAAGACCTTTATTTGAACCTCTATTATGACTTTAATAGAAGAGAAATAACTAAAAATACAAAAGTATCAGTCTATAAATCAACCTTCCTCCCAACACTAATGTATTCATCTGAATCAAGAGCTTCAACAATCAAGAATAGGAAAATACTGCAAGCTATGGAAATGAGATACCTAAAGATGTAGTAGAAGGATGTACTAGAAGAGACAGGATCAGAATGGCAGTTATAAGAGGTGATATGCAAGTGAAACCAGTGGAGAATATTATAGAGAAGGATATATGGATGCCAGATAACAGGGTGGCCAGACTAGCGTGCGAAGTCAGGGTCGTTGGTGGGAGAGACCGAGGAAGATCAACGCACACTTGGGAGGACGGAGTCAGAGAGGCCTTTCAGAGACGAGATATCGACTGGAATAAGAGGAGTGAGCTGACAGTGGACAGAACCATTTGGAAAAGGCTCTATAAAAAGGAATCTCACACTGCACTGCGGTAGAGAGGATTAGAATATGTATGTATGAGAGATCTACAATTTTGGTCCTACCAATTTTTGTCGTATCTCCATCGGTTATATCTTATATGGAGCTAGCTTTTTTACGTCTAGATCAATTTTTTTACTTTCACCAATTTTTCAATTATTTTCAAACTCAATGGATACTGACAAACTTCAAACTTGATAGGCCTATCGAACTCAAAAAGATATAAAACTTTGGTCTTATAACTTTTTCTCATATCTCCATGGATTATAAGTTTGATGGAGCTAAATTTTTAGATTCACGACATTTGTTCGAACTTTTTCCAGTTTTTTATTTATAATTCCAAAAAGGTGCTTTCTATCGAAAACTTTCCTATTGCAAGTATAAAATAATTTAATGTTTTTCAACTTATGAAATTGGAAAATTTTCGCTCGGGACCGGCGTTTTGGAGTAATAAATAATAACTGAAAAAAGTTGGAAAATTTGTTGTATATCTAAAAATTTAGCTCCTTCGAATTTATAACCAATAGAGATACGATAAAAAGTCATAAGACCAAAGTTATATGTCTTTTTGACTTCGATAGCTTTTTGACCAAGTTTGAACACTGTCGGTATCCATAAATGTGAAAATAATTGAAAAATTAGTGAAAAGGTAAAAAAATTGGTCTAGACGTATAAAAACTAGCTCCAAGGTATAACCGATGGATATACGACAAAATTTTGTTGGACAAAAACTGTAAATCTCTCAAAATCAGTAGCTTTTGGTGCAATCCGTTTGTTTACAGGTATTGTCGTTAAGTCATAATAAACAATCAAATATAGGCCTTAGGAAATTTTAAGTTTAGTCTGCCATTTTGATTATTTTGTGGGTTAAACATTAAAAATTTTAATTTTTGGAATTTTCCCATCGGTTATAGGCTAAAACCTACAAGTTTGCAAATTTTCAAGTTTATAGCTCATCCAATAATTTGGTTAGAATTTATAGAGATGAGTGAGTGAGGAAGAAAATCTGACTCGTTGCCTATAAGTCTCAGTAAGTCCTACAAGGGATTGTATTGTATTTAGATTCTAAATATGTATAAGGTATTCTCTAAATATAAAATTTGATCCGCTACAAGTTTTATTCTAAAAAATAGCCGTTTCAGTGTTACAGGCGTTTGAAAGTCCCTTTTTTAAATTTTTTTGCAAAGTTGGTAGAAATTGTTGCTTATCGATCGTCGGTTTAGACAATTTTCCTAAACCAAATGTATGGTATTTAGTTAGCACTAAATAAATTTGGTTTAGGGAAATTTAGGGAAAAACCGCGCTACCGCTCTCCAGCGCCATTTTTTCTAACAAACTGCTTTCTATTCAATTGTAAAATTCATATTCTTTGGAATTATTAAAATTGTTACTCCTTTAATTAAATATTATTTAAAATTATTAATGCTGTCGACTTCCTCTCGCTCAAGAGAGAAAAAAAATTCCCAACGGATCGTTTTCAGTTTTAGTTAGGGGCTTACCGTAATTTGAATTATTACTACTTTAATTAGATTACAGCTGTCTACTTCCACTCGCTCAAGCGATGTACAAACCCCCAACGGATCCTTTTCAGTTGAGGTCGGGGCATTCACTAATGATTTTAAATAATATTTAATTAAATAAGTAATAATTCCTATGAATACAAATTAGCAAATACAAGAAAACACAATGGAATTGAAAACAGTTAGCACAAATGGTGGCAATGGGGCGACCGCTACGGATAAGACGGCTGCATTGCTAAGTTGTACTAAGAAAAATTATTATGTCTATTATAATTAATGTAATAGAATAATAATGTAAAAATTATTATAATGTAAATTTAAATTTTTAATTTTAGTTACGTATGATATTTGTCCTGACAGGCATTGGACAATTTTTAATTTTATTTGCATGTTCTTCATCTAATATTGACCAAACTGTTATTCGAGGTGATACTGGTAATGGAATGCGACAAATTATTTCTTTGTGTTTGCATTTTTTCCGTTGTTTAAGTTTAAATACTTTCAATTGAGCAGCAGATCTGAAAAATGTTACAAAATTTTATTATCTATTGTTATAACGAATACTTGGTTTTAATATCTAGGAACGATAATTCAAAAATCATTTGACATTCGGGAATGCTTGTTTTTTGTCTTAAAATTACTCACTTCGTGGCTGATGTCAAATATTTTACATTACCTGTTTTTTATTATGAAGCCTGGTCTTTTATGTAAATGCAAGAACAGCGCTTTTTGGAGCAAAAATTTGGCCCGAAAAAGTCCAGTCGACTGTTGAATCAAGTTGGCTGTACCACGCGAAAATGTTCCGCACTTTCTATAATTTATGTTAAATCGTCAAAGAGATTTATTGGGCGTGTTGAGTTGGATAAAAAATAATGACACCAAAACATAATCCAGCGCTGAATCACTTTTGACTCAATATTACTGAGTGCTGCCCCACAGCGCTCGGGCAGCTGCCATTGATTAATTAACTCAGTTTTTATATATATTGTTATGGAATGGAATAATTCTCACCTAGTTAGACGTAATTTTTTTTTATCGATAAGTTCAATACTTTGGGCGCTTTCTTCCATGGAACAATTTTCCCTAAATTAATACAAATTCTATTTCTGCATTTAGTATTATTATTTTTTAAAAATAAATAAACTAATAACGATTGTTAAATTTTCACATCTGTTTTTGTTTATTTAAGAATAATAATTCTGCATTACCTATGTTTCTGTAATATAGTCCAGGTGCAATAGAGTAAATATATTCATGTTTTGAACTAAATTGTAATGTTCTGCAATAAACTTTATTTAATATTATTTAAAAAACATTAATAATAATATACATACAGCATGGAATGCTTGATGTAACCACCTATTTTAACATATGTTATTATCCGAACCTTCAACCAAAGAGGTTAGTTCTTCCCATGACAAACTCCCTTTTCTGTGATAGCAAGGTCTTCTAATAGCAACAGTAACGGTTCGGCCTTCTGATAAGTCGTCCACTACGAGTACAATGCTCTTGTGGCATCTGCAATTACGACATCTTTTCCGGTGACGTACACCATAGTGTAGTCAAATCTAGATACCCTCATCCGAAAGCACTGGGACCTAACAGTTAAATCTTGTATGAGTTTATCTCCTAACAACTGTTCTAGACATTTATGATCCATCCACAATGTGAACGAGACCTCGAGAACAAATTGAACGAACCTTCCACAACCCCAGGTCAACGCTAATGCCTCCTTCTCCACTTGGGCGTATCTTCGTTCTGCTGGACTTAGGGTTCGTGAAGCAAACTGAACTGGACTCCATTTCTGCTCTAAAACTGCCCATAGTCCATAGTTTGAAGCATCAGCCGAGATTAGAAGTGGACAATTGGGATCAAAAAGAACCAAAGCTGTTGCCGCACTTACCTTCGCCTTAATGCCCGCAAAAACATCTAATATGTGCTTCCGACCAGATTCAATCGTTCTTTTCACTGAGAAGGTTTTTCAACGGTTCAGCGATTATTGACAGGTCGAGGATAAACTTCATCAATTAATTCGCTATACCCAGAACCATGAAACGCCGCAGTTCACTACGATTTTTAGGCGGAGGTAAATCAGTAGGTCTTTACTTTATTTGGGTCCGGCAAAACTTTACCATGTGTAATTAAATGCCCCAAAAATGATATGATAGTCATTTTGAACTCACATTTATCAGCGCTAAGTGTCACACCATTACTCTCCAATCGCTGCAGTAATCGTTGTAAGTTTCCTCTTCTATCTCCCCATAGACCAAAAAATCATCTGATAAATTGGAGACCCCCTCTAACCCTTCAGTAATTATCGATGTCCTTTTTTGAAAATGTGCAGGAGCCGAAGTTATCCCGAAAGGGATGCGATTAAAGTAAAATCTCCCGAAGGGAGTTATAAAAGTTGTAAACTTTGCTGTCGAAGGTTCTAAAGGCACCTGCCAGAAGCTACTATTGACATCAAGACGACTAAAATATTTTGCTTTGTCTAAAAATGAAAGACGCTCTAGTGAAGGAACTGGAGTTTTTTTCTGAGAACATTTTTGTTTAACTCAGTGTAATCGACAGCCAGTCGAATACTCCCATTCTTCTTCGGAAAAAACGACTATTGGTGAGCACCACTCCGTAGGTTCATCAATCTTTGTAATCACTTCATCCTTTAACATTCGATCTAACTCGTTCTTAACTTTGTCTCTTGAATGGATAGATCGACGAGAACAACTAAGTGAAAAGAGTCGAGCATTAGGCCTCAACTGAATATTATAAGGTGCCCCTTTTAATTTACCCAGTCCCTTAAAAACTTTAGGGAAAGACTTTTAAATGTCTGCAAAATCCGAAAATGAAACTTGCTCAACATTGCCAGACACCAGACCAAGACTCAAAGCCAAATCCCTACTCATTAATGGCTCTGGCCATACACACAGCATGAAATGCTTAATTTAACCATCTATTTTAACATATGTTATTATCTGAACATTCTACCAAAGAGGTTAGTTCTACCCATGACATAAATTGCCTCTGGACTTTCTCAATGTGATAATTAGGAGAAGAATAGTAGAAACAAATTGTATATGTTTTAGATAAAATCATGGTGTAAAATGGTGTGAAAGTGTAAAAACATGGTGAGAAAAAAAATTGAAGGTGCCGAAAAGTATTTTTTTCAAGGTGTGAAATTTTTTTTTAAAAACAAAAAGAATTAGCTTTAACCAATTGAAAACGATCAACAATTTTTCGTAAAAAAAATTAATAACCGCGAAATATGGCCATTTTTTGATAGTTTATTACAGGGCTTATAATGACTGCAGAAACTGGTTTTGGAGCTTGAATTGTGGCTTTTGTTTGTGCCTATCTGTAATAAAAATTGTATGTAAACAAAATCGAGAAAATATAAAAACAGGTTTTCTCGAGAAAAAAAAATCTGAACAAGAGCTATTTGTTCCGTGGCCATATCGTTTTTCAGTCTTGCTATGTCCGTGAAGGCTATTATGAAAACGGAAATAAAGAGCATGCAAGTGTTGATTGATAGTTGGTTTTATTTTATAATCAAGCAATAACTTAAAAAAAATGAATGGTTTTCATTTGTAGAGTTTCCTTGAGGGATGGGAATAACCGCTCAGTGTAATCGAAAACCGGTTTTTCAGTTATTTGTTGTCATGGTTATAACCAGGATATTCTTTAATAATCTAATTATCAAGCAAAAAAACTGAATTTGGAAGAAATAAAAATTAGAAGAAAAAAACTAGTCATCATTTTCATATTTTATTAATTAGCTGTTGATACAGTCAAAATTATTGGCATAAAAACATAAAAGCACGTCACAACTACTGTATACGTATTTAATATTTACACTCGTTACAATAAAACTCGTGATGTTTTCATACTACATCACTATTTCTGACCCAACCGAGTGTTAGACAGATATGAGAGGAACCGCCTAATAACTGCCTTTAAAGTACTTCTTTTACCTCTTACTGTCATCATTCGTATTCTTAATTGAACAACGTTAAATACAATGTAGGTAACACATTTTGATAAAAACTTTCTTTGTCTCCTGCTGGCTCCTTATTATTCCAAGACCAAATGGGTTGACTGCAGCATCAGCTAAATTAATGAATTCATCATCGATTATAACCGTGTTAACGAGTCGGTTTATATTTTGTTTATATTGTAAATATGTTCTTATTATGAAAAACCATTAAATTGTTGCTATATATCATGCTATAAAATTGTATACATTACAATTGCATACAGAGTTTCATAATCAGGAATGTTCTGGAGGGACCTTATGTTAATGTACTGTTAAGACTCCTCTCGATACCAAAGTTTGCTATGAGCTAGTGATACTCTGGTCAAGACTGGCTATTGTTAAAGGATTCTGCCAGCCTGCCCTGAATTTCCTTCAGTTATTTTATAGTATTTTGTCTGTGAAAATATTTCAGTTTCTTTTGATAACTTCTACTTTTCCACGTCCATCGGTTTTCCTCAGAGTCCGACGGCTGGTTCCTGTCGTCTGCACTACCTATATCTTAGCGGTTCCTGAAGGCATATTCCCTTCAGGATCGGGGTAACGTCAGAGGGCTGATTTCCTTCCGTACCCCCTTTTTCATCCTCCCTCACAAGTCCTACACTTTTTTCTGTTCTTCTCATCTTGACATACCATCTCAAATTCGGTCTTTTAACTAGTTTGCACGAAATACAGTCTTAATCAAGTAATAGGCCTATTTATTGCCTCAGTCCAAATGGATTACACCAAGAAGAGTGTCTTAAGAATACATACCTGCGCGATAAACCATACAGCGAGTACTTTTTATTTTGTGGGGCTACTATACAAAACGATTTTTGCTTGCATCCAAGAACATAAAATCCTTCTGTCCTATTGTTCCATCTATTCTAATTGTCACCTTCTCACATTGAACCATAGATCTTTTGAAGTAATTTCCGCTCCAAGAAATAAAGATCTTGAGCGTCTTGTTTCGTGATAGAGCAACACTCTTTAGCATAAAGAGAATTGGGCGAATAAAGGTCTTGCATATAAAAGCTTTCGTTTCTTTCATCATTTTGGCTAGGCAATTGTGGCAGATGATCAATACTTCTTACTTATACGAATATAAGATGGAAGAAGATGGATGTAAGTATTTAATTCTCTTGTTTCCTCCAAGATTTGTCTCACATTGAATATTTGGTAAGTAGTTGATTAGCCACGTCGAAAGGCACATTAATATAATCCTACTTTTTTCCCTACGAAAGTCTCTTGTACAAAGTGTTAGACATGATTTTGAACGCCCCGGTAATTTTGGTATTCTTGTTTATCTCCTAATCGTTAATTTGGGTAATTATTATTACATACTATTCCTGTGGAAGTACATTCTCTAACCATATTCGTAGTAGTAGTTCCTGACATTTATCTATTGTGCATATCTTCTGCTTTTTTTTCCTAAGGGCAATAAACTCACCTTGATGTGAACTCCGGGACACAAAGGAGTCGAAGACAACTATATAGCTGGTGCCCTAGCACAGAAGGGCTCAGAAACTTTGCTAATTGGCCGTGAGCCATATTGTAGCCTATCTACTAGCATAATCAGGGAAGAAATCGATACCTGGGAGATAAATAAGAAGGGATTCTAAACCTGGTTTGAAACAATCAAAAGTCTTCTTAATTTGTCAAAGGATATGGCAAAATTTTACCTAAATTTCACAAAGAATGAGTTGAGAACGATAGCGGACCTCCTCACGGGCCATTGTCCGCTAAGATATCATCTCAAGAAGGTGAAAATAGTGTAAGATTCCATTTGCCGTCTGTCCCTTGAAGAAGAAGAAAAAACAGAACACATTATTTGTGAATGTTGCCTTCCAAAGGCTACAGTATTTACAACAGGCCATAATAAAAGGTGAGGACATTACTAGACTGAAACCTAAAGAATTAATGTGCTTCATGAGAAGCATACCTATGATTCCTATGGGATCTACAGTAAGAGGGATATATCATAAAAGTTCTACAATGAGTCACGCTCATATAATAGTATTATGCCTTTCTTTCTACATGTCTGATTAGAACACTGATCGAATTGCCATTGAAAAAAAAAATTATCGTAACCAATAGCAGTAGAACATGTGCTTCTTTTCAAATTCAGCGTCCATTTTTAATCTAAAGGACATATATTTTTTCAGAGAAAGGTGATCAATAATAGGTTTCTTAGTGATACATAAACAGAGTTTCTCAGGTGTGCCCAAATGCCACGTGTGGAAAAAATCTGACATTGATGGACTCAATACGTTAGATGACTATTTCATGTAGATTGCCTTCAGGTAAACATAGTTCCCCAGATTAACAACTACTTACCTTCTTTTCAGGAGCGTACGCAGAATTTTTTCGGTGGGAGTGGGAGGAAGATGATGGGAAGGAGGAATTTAATAATAAGAAGACAAGTTAATGTCTTTGATCACAAGTACACTATAATCGCCAAATACGTTCAATGATTTGTTATTTCGATTTATCAATTGATTTGTTTTTCGTTACTTGTTATTTTATTGTAATAGTATTACTCAAAATATAAGTTGGTGGGCTTAAAAATCATATTTTTCATAAATTTGAGACTAGGAGGTGTATCCCTCCTCTTCGTCCGCCACAGCTTCTTTTTGTGACTACTTTGATGAGTGGTTGTCTAAAAAAAAAGACTTTTTTAATGATATCAGATAATAATCATATGAAGGTTTTAACATTCATCAAGTGCCCTATAAGAAAATTCTTAGTATTAAATCACGAAATATATATGTTAGAATTTGAGAAAGTGCACAAATGGACATATACCGAAAATGAGTAAGGTCCACCACTCATGGGTTTTAATAGTTTACTTCTACTTCGTGTATAAATGGCTAAATCGGAAACGAAAAAGTAGGAAGATATCGCTATTTCATGTTAAAAGATTCCTATAAAGTCTCACGTTAATTTAAACTTGAAACTGCCGTCTTAAAAAGCTATAATTTTTTACATAAGCATTAATTATTCACATTTCTTGAGGTACTCTTTCATGCAACTAAACAATATTGAGTATAGATTTTACCCATAAGATGTTTGAACCAATAATTTAAATTGTTTTTAATTTATCTTATTCTCTTACTCATTCCAGCACCTATACATTTGGTATTAAAATATTCATATAATAGGATTATATATTATTTCGGTTTTCAATCATGCGGACTTAAAAAAACACTAAACTCAATATATGTAATCTTGAAATCAAGTCAGCTACTTATCACTTCTTTATATGGTATATTTTCGACCTCTAGGTTATACTAATAAAAAGTTTTACCTCGATGTAGGTTAACTGGAGGTTATTCAAACTTGGTGGATACAAATATTGATAATGGGAAGTAGTTCTCTTACTTTCAAAAATGTTGCTAGAACGATGGTTTTGTGGCTCTCTTCATAATTAATTTTGTAATATTGTATACTTTTAATAAGATGGACGTGGATCTACTGCGACCTGGTACTGTACCTATTTCTCCTGATACTTCTTTGTGGTTTGAGTTTCTTCTCCAGCCGGAGCATTTAGAAAAACATTTGAAAAATCCTAATGCAGGTATTAAATCTTCTTATTTGAAAGTAAATATCATTTGTTATGTGAAAAGTTTTATTTATGAGTTTTAATGCCCTTCTTTTCATGGTAGACCCAACTCCTATTGAGCTGATAATTAAGTTTATTACTTTATCCCAAAGTGAAAAACCTCCTTCAACTGATCCTCTTGTCATTAATAATTTGAAGCCCTTCAGTAAAAGATGTTTAGCACTTAAAATGCTTGCATTGAAAGTAGCTTCTTCTCTGAATTGGGACTTGGATCTCTTTGAGAAATCGTAAGTATTTTTTTATTCGAAAGTTCAGATTTTCTTTTTAGTAAAAACATTTATATAAATATATATATACATTTATATTCTCTACTCCTTGTTTTGTTACAGACTCCCCATGAGCATTACGTCAATGCTTTTGAAGGATTTTTTATATGTTGTAAGTCCTATCCATTCTGATGTAAAGGTTCATAATGAATTAAATCTCGATGAGCTTCCATCATACGTGTTATTTGCTATTTTTCTTTATCATCGTTGGGTATTAAGAGCTTATGTTAGTCTCAGCTTAAATGGAAAAACAAAGCAAATAGTTGAAGTACCTGTGGAAGAAGTATCCGAACCAGAAGCTGAAAAATCATCTATATTTTTGAAGAAAATGGCCGAAAAAACTTTTACACTTTTTGTTCCAGCTCCTTCATGTTTCATTCTTCCTTGCGGTAATGCTGATCCTGAGAATGTCTGGACAAAAGGTGAAACACTTATGGGGGACCAAATCAAAACTGCGATACTCATGGATCTTTCATTTTATTTGGTAAATAAATTACTATTTTTTTTATCTTAAATTAATTTATAAGCATTTTGTACGTTATTGAAATCAGAACATTATTAGATCCATTATTTTAAGTGTTTTAGTTCTTTTTATATTTATTAAGGGGCTTGCTTAACTTGCTTGGGCCCATTGTTAATGGCTGTCTGTATGTAAAATGTGTGCATTGGGAATCTTGCCCCAATACATTCAACTATTTTACCCTCATCGGATATTATTTTTTCATTTAATGGCTAATTTTTTTCTCCTAGATATTGCTTTGTGCATATTTATTTATAGGATTAAATATGCCAAATTAATATATTTTCAAATGCTAGATCATGACCAAACAATGGATTACGTAGTATGAAAAATCCTTTATTTTCTTTAGTTCCTTTCTGTAATTGAATAGCTTCATGCTAAATGTGGTTTTGTTTAACTATTCATAGTGACAAAACCCCCTTTAGCATGAAGCGATTCAATTACTTCTCAACGTGTTAATTTATTTATTTTTTACATCCTCCTCGATAGTAGCTTTCAAGTGCACAAAAATTTGGAGTGAAGTTTCATATACGTTTCTTTTTTTTTTGTCTCGATCTGAATAGTCTTTTAACATGATGTTTGACTACCCTCGCATTGGCTTACATGTTTCAATAAATTTTGTTAATATCGATTTTTTTTGTTACTTCTACTTCATTCTATTAAATTTGATTGGATGAAGCTATTGGAGATGATGACATTGACTTCATGACCACACTTGAAATATTGAATAACTGACAGTATGTCATTTATATTTATCAGTATTTGTTCTCTGACAAAATACTTTCAAAATATTGAACATATATTGGTATGCTGTGGATCCATCAGTATTTACACTAAGGTGATCAGTAATATTGACACTATTTTGATAAATGAAATGAAATTTTTTTTTTATTGTCCTGGGACTGGAGTCCCTTTTGAATTAATGACAGGTACATTTTTAATGATCAGGGCAATGTGGCCCTACAGAATATGATATACTTTCAATAATTCTGATTGTCTGTGGGACGCTAAAGGTAGGAGAGGTTCATAGTTATGAAAACCGTGTATACTATATTTTAAGTAAATTTTATTTATTAGATGCAACATTACATTAATAATATTTCATTTATACAATCTAGTATAATATCAAATAATAATTAACAATATCTGTTTAATAATTATATTTCTATTTTTATTATAATATATTGCGTTAAGAAAAGAAATATTTATTATCCATAATTTATACTGTTTTTTTACTGTAGAAATTTTTATTTTGTTTATCTAGGTGAATAAAAGTAAATACCCTGAAGCACGCTCATCACTTTCAATTTGTTTGGCATCTGGTCCTACCTGTCATCCTCATCTGACTGGTTTGGGAATAGCAGTAGGCATTAAACCTAATTCATACAAACCTTCTTTATCTCAACAATTCCATGAGGCTATTGCAGCCAAATATATTGTAAGCTTTTGGCTGTATTTCTGAGTGTATATATATTTATTTATTACTATAGTATGGATGGCCATTTTTAAGTTGGTGATGTGATATTAAGTTAAGTTGCACCTTACCTATTATCTATTTATCTATTACACTTTTTACTTTCCTATCGCTACTAGGTTAGGATATTATTGTGCCAAAATTTCGATGTGCAGTTTTTAACAGACCTATGTGTTTCAGAGAAAAAAAAGCATTCTTTACATGCGTCGGAAAAAAACATTTTTTGCCATTGGTCTGTCTATGCCACGATTATCTTTTAAACGGGTGGACTGATTTTGTTGTTTATTTTTTGTTGTGTTGGATTTTGTTTCCCAATGCATATGTACCAAATTGCATAGTGGTTGCGCAATATCCAAAAATCATGTTTTTTATAGACTAGTGCAAAAACATCTCTTAACAATTTTGATGAAACATGCCTAAAGTCTTCTACTGAAAGCTTTCTAACTATTCATACATTAGGTACATCCCCGAGAAAAAACTTGAAAAAAGTTATGACAAAAATAATTTTTTTTTTCACATAACTCGAAAAGTATGCTTTTATGGTAAATTTTGTATTAATTTATTTGAATGATAACACAGACCAACGATGAAAAAACTTTTGTACTGAAAATACCTTATTTCTATAGTTTTTAGGGTTCTGAATCCAAATATGATATTAAAAAAGCTGTATCACCCACAATTTCTTCACATTTTATAGTTAAATTTATTAAATAAAGCTATTTTTAAAGAATTGAACAGCTTTCAGTCTTAGGCCTCATGAAACAAGTAGGCCTTAAGCTAGGCCTCATGAAACAATTAGGCCTTAAGTTGGGTCTCATGAAACAATTTGTAAAGGCTTTGCCTAAAGATGGACCATGTTTCAAGTATCTCTGCCAAAAGTTTCCACGCCTAAACTAAAAGAAGGCGTCTTTGTCGGACCTGACATTAGAAAAATTATGTTTGATGTTAACTTAGAATCCAAAATGATCTTAAATGAGAAAGAAGCATGGGTATCATTCAATCAAGTATGACAATTTCTTGGTATTACAAGTATTACAAAGTTCTTGGGAAATGAAAAAGACCCATAGTATGTTTCTATTGTAGCTAACATGTTACAGAAGTTTAAAAGGTTAGGATGTTTGATGAGCCTGAAAACTATGAGTGATACAAAAAAACTAAGGCCAGATTTAGATTCAGCACATAAAAAACAATAAAGATCAACTATTAAAGTTAAAAAAGTTTTCAAAAAATTTTTTTTTGTTGGCCTGTGTAATTATCTAAATTATCTAAAAAAACACAACTAAATCGGACCATTATCAGCAAAGATACAAGGTATTAGACGTTACAGATATGTTTTTACTTTTCTACAACTGCTAGGCAAGGATAGTATTGTAATAGAGTAAAAATTTTGATGTGCAATTTTCAACGGATCTATGTATTTCAGAACTCCCTGAGTCGAAAAAAGTTGGGTTTGTCACATCAGTTCGAAAGTTAATTAAATTCCTGACAAAACAAGAACTATCTTAATCGGATCAATATTAACAAAGATATAGCATATTGAACTTTTTACACATGTTTAAACAAGTATTCTGTACATGTTCCTTTGGAAACCGGTTGAGCTTTATTTAGTTTTTTTAAATCTGATAACTTTACATCTTTTCCAGAACAATCTAGATGCTCATTTAAAAGATAATTCAACTGCCTACAAAGCTAAACATAATAAATAAGAATCTTGTTCGGATTAAAATTAGTTAAGATAAAGCAGTTTTTATTTTGGGCTATTACCCAAAGCTGTAAGGAAAGTCTTGTGAGTGGACACACCAGATATTTAAATATGTAAATAAGATTACAGACAACAATTATATTTTATTAACTTACTTTTAAAGAATAAAAGTAAAAAATGTTAATAAAATATACACTCAAGTATTTAGCTGCAATTAATAATGAATATAATGAAATAATTCACTGATTTCAAGGCTAAGTGAGATAAATGTTAAATCATTGTTTCAATCATGTCTAGATTGAAACATTGATACTTATTAAAAAAAAAAAAAAATCATAAAAACGTAAATTAAATGTAAACTCCTTAATAAAAAAAAAAAAATTTTGAATCCTACCATAAAAATAATATGTGTAAAGAATGTTTTGAAAAAAAGATTAATTTTGTAACTTAAAAAAGAAAAAAAAATACCGGCGATATTTGAGTTTTAAAAAACTATATTTACATATAATAATATATTTTTGAACTTTGGGGCATTTCTTCCTTATGCAAAACCTGTGTTTCTGATTGGATGAGATGACCTCTTTATAGTAATTTTAATTCAGTTGGATTAAAGGGCATCTCCTCCTTGCTGAATTTATAATTAATTGTTATTTATTTATTCTCAATTTTAGTAATATCAAGGCTTACCAAATCTGAAGATTCAATGATACCAACCAGTTTGCTCAATACCTCCCTTTCTTGGTCCCTCCCAAAACTAAATTACAAAATTAGACCTAGCACAATCCTCACATCTATGTCTCAGTCTCCTCATTTATTTATTGATTATCCTCATGGATGGCTTTAATCACTAGGAAAAAATAAAAATATAAGACTTAATATTTATTCCTCTTTATTTCAGTATAAAAATGGGAAACAGATTGGAATAAACAAAGCTGCACAACATAATTAAATACAATGACAATAAAGATAGTAATAACCCATATCTTTTAAGGTATTTAGTCCCCTAAAATACAAAATAATTTAATAAATGAAATTAAAAAAAACGTTAATCTAAAGTTAACCCAATAAAATTTGCTTCCACTGGTATGAAACTGTCACAACAATGATTAAACACTATCTATCTACGTACATATGCAAGCTATCTATCTTATAGACATAGCTAAAATGATTTTTTTTTTTCAGAACATCGATAAAGTACTTGAAAAAGACAATTCATTGAGACAGCTGCCTATTACTTATCGCCAAGGATTAGAATTGGATATCTCTTCAGAAGTCGCTAATGGAAAATTAATTACATCCAGGGATGCTGTTGCTACTGTTAGGGCATTAAATACTGTTCGCGCTGCCTTGGACAGTGGAGTTCAGCTTCATGGTCTTCCTCTTTCACCATCATCCTTGGTCAAGGTTGTTGTTCTTACATTCTTTATAATTATTGAGGATAATAAGCAACCTGGCATGATTTTGATATCACCAAAAAGCAGTCCGTATATATTTTCGTTTTCTAATTAAACTCTCAATTGTCCAAGAATAAATTTAATATTATCTTTGCACTAGTACCTTAGTTTATCTCTCATGGAGTAATTTAGCCCCTATGTTATAAAACAATAAAATATGGGATCAAAATGGAAATAGTTAAAACTTTGCTTAAAAACACTTATGTTCTGCCATTAAGTTACCTTAGACTTTTGTTGTCTGAAGTTATTCAGATTTAGGCATTATCACTTCAGGTTAGACAAGCAGGAAACCTTAAAGGATTTCAATAATAATAAGTTAAGCAAGAAATTACTTTCTGCCAATTTTCAAACAAAATAGAAATGGAATTTGTACACAAAATGGTATGATCATGGTAGTGTGATAATTTCTTCAGTTACTTCCTTAATTCCAAGTTTTAAATTTATTTTTTAAAATACTTTATTTTTTAAATACTTTAATGTTGGGGCCAAAAAATTGACTTTCATTTCTTCTGATGACATCAGTTTATTTCTGTTTTGATAGTTTTGTAGACTTAGAAAATTTGAGGAGACATAACTGTTGGATGAGGAGACATAACTATAGGAATAGTAAGTGGATGTTGTTGCTTTATAACTTATTATGGTAAAGTTGGATGTCTCGTAATTGTTGAACCAAACCTATGGATTTAATTAGTGCGTTTGACTGTGCGAGATTTTATCTTTGTAAAACAAAGTTCCGTTTCTATTTAATAAGGTCATTTTTGTGAAAGAGCCTTGCTTAAAAGTTCCAAGCTTTTTAAAAGTTTCCAAGATCTTTTTAGTAATCTTTTACAGTAAAAAATAAAAAATAAAGTAAGTTAATGTTAAAATCTAGAATTAATCAATGTTACTAGTTTATTTTTAAAAAAATATAGCTAATTGAAATAAATTTAAAAAAAAGTTAGGTTATGTAAAATTATAATTATTTTTTATGTATTATGATGGTTTATTTTTTATATTTTTAGGCTATTTCTGTTGTGTTACCGCTTGCTGATCATGACAAAAAAAAATTGGAATTCTTTCTTCTTCAACTACTTGCCACATCTGAATCTCACACCGCAAGAGCACTAGCCTCTAACTTTTCAAAGCTCCCTCTTCTATCACCTGAGGAAATATCTTCTGTCATAGAGCCTGATTATGTTGATACAATTTCACATGTGAATCTTGAAGAGTCTTCTGAAACATTGTCAAGTACTTAAACAAAACACATTAGCAATGTTTTAATAATTTAAAACCATAACATTTTATATTATCTCAGACAATGTAGAGACTAGAGTTAAGTTCTAAAATAACAAATATTGATATTTGATTTTATTTAATTTCATGAATAAATTTTGCTTTTGAAACACATTTTTTACTATTATTAAGTCAGACTTGGGCGCAATAACTTATGCCATTTTAACTTCATGAATCTCCAACTTTGACCTCATCTGCACATCAATTTTTGTTTAAAACTTAATAGTATCAAGTAGTCATAAATCCTTTTGTCCTACTCCACCTTTGTTTTTACATTGCACTATATATATATATATATATATATATATATATATATATATATATATATATATATATATATATATATATATATATATATATATATATATATATATATATATAATAGTTATAATATATATATATATAATTATAAGTATAATAATTTTCAGAGGGTCCAAGCCTTGAAATAGCAGCTTTAGAAAGACTCATCCTATCAAGTTATGATACTGCAGAAATAAATATGGCTTTGGTTAAGCTCATGTCCCTGAAACCTACAGTGACATGGGAAAAGCTGAACAGGAATGTATGTGCAAGTATAATTCATAACGTATAATATTACCACAAATATTGTTCAATTTTATTTAAAATTGTTGCATCCCGATTTTGCAGAAATTTTGCTTATAAGATTCTTTGACATTTTTTAAAATTTCTTAACCTTTAACTGCCAATCTTTATACATTTTAATGTATCTTTATGTTATTTTAGTGGTATGTACCTTCTACATTAAATAGTGCCATTAATACTCTTCCTACAGCAGTGAAGAGAAACTATACTTTTATACTGGTTGCCAAATCATATGAGCTCGACAAGATTAAGGTATTCCATGTTCATTTATTCTTTAATTGGTAATAAACTTAGATAATGTACATGAATAAACTTTATTCTGATATTTTTTATTTACCAGCAACAGATTAGAAGACTTTTGTGATGGAAGAGCTCTTCTTTTGCATCACCTTTTTAGTGCCTTTCAGCATAGGGAAGCATGAACATTTTCTCAGTTCACCTTTTAGATATTGTTGCTAGTTACTCATCCAGATATAGCATATATAGCAAGGATTTATTACTGTCAACTTTTTAGACCCCCTCACTATGTTAAAATATCCAGATTCCTTCCCACTCAGCCAAATGATTCTTTTGGGTCTTGGTATATAGAGTTTAAAGCTTCCTCCAGAAGAGCTTCCGAAATCTTAACAAATCATTGTCATATAATGCAATATGGGAAGTATGTAGTTATTGTAGAACTTTCCACAATTCATCTTTTATTTTCTCTTGTTTTTTTGGGCTGTATTGATCGAGACCTGCTAGACAGATTTGAAAGAGTACTTTTGAGGAGAATTCTGATACCTGTATGTGAGAATGCTCATTGGCGAACGAAGAAAAAACAGCAAGCTGTTTTGGCGCTATTAGAAAATTAGCATCCCCTCTTATATCAAAATACAAAGAATAAAATGGCTTTACCATGTGATGAGGGAAAGAGTGGCCAGCAGATTGTATATGAATGCCACAGATGGTGTGTGCCCACATGGTAGGTTGAGGGGCCGATGGAGGGATGGGGTAGGGCAAGATCTTTGGGTATCTCTCTTACCCATGCAAGAGATAGAGAGAAATGGTTGACAGCTGTTGAGCAGGCCATCGGTAGAAATAAAGAAAATGATTGATCAAGAAATGTTTGGCAATTTTTTAAAATTAAAGAAAGTTTTATGCAATTTATATATTGTATAATATTGTAATAATTGAGACATTCTCCGGAAGAAGGGCCCATAGCCAAATATTTAAATTAAATATATGGATAACATTTATCAGTAAAATATATAGATGAATTTTGAACACTAAAAACATTTGAATATTTAATATAAAGAGTTTTGAACTGCAAATCCAACAAAATTTTCAATTTAATTTTTCTCAGAACAATGATATTATAAGAACCCTCATATTATTGACACATTGTTGACAGAGTAATCTGAATTACAGTGTTTATAGTGTATATGGTAGATTTAAAAATGCACATACATATTCATTTTATTTGTTTTTTTAAATTGTTTTTTACAAACATACATAATTAAATTTGTGCATATTAGCACTACCAAATTTTTCACATTTACCAGAAAAAGTGTTATTTTTGTTGGCCTATATTTGCCAAGTGGGTTTCAAAGTTGAAATGCTGCATATGTACTCATTATTAAACATTCTATGAAAAAAAGTGAAGATCAGATCAGATCAGTGTGAGCTTGTATGGACTAATGAATATTGGATTATCGTAGTCCAGTGTATAAGTATCCGACAATAAAACCTTATAGTAAATGGTATATTATATTTTCAGAATTTTGGTCAAGCTAAAGCATTAATAAGGAATGTAATAGAAGAAACAGGAAATGATGAGCTGTATGAAAAGTTGAGGAATCAACTTTCATCAGAAATGTTATTGCTAGACATTGACCAGTTCCATTCAGAATGGCCTGCTAAACATCTTGGTAACGTAATTTAATGTTTTCTTTAAATTTATTTTCAATAAAAAAATAAAAAAAATTACTTGGTTTTTCTATGTGAGGTAAGTCAGGGTAAATGTATACTTGGGGCAAGTGCATGTTTTGCTTCAAATCTATTTTGTTGAGAGAACTGCCTACTTGGGGAATTTGAAGTTAATATGAAGTAAATTGTAAAATCCCCATAGATGGGAGCTTTCACAACAAAATAAATGTGAAATCCCATCTATGCACTTACCCCGGCTTACCTTATATTTAATGTTTTGTTAATTTTTATTTATAAATTTATACCTGCCAACAGAAAAGTATTTACCATCTAAGAGTGAACATAATGTTCACCTTTGATAAATGACATATCAGGCTTGAAAAATAGCACCCATTAGCAAGAGGCAGTGGTCATTCTTGGAATTTTGTTCGATTTCTCCTTGAGAATGAAATATCTAGGGGAATCATGGTTGGTTACAAAGTTTAGTTTATCAGATCTCTTATGTCTTGTTGTTGGTAAGTCAGATTGTTAATTGCCAGTTTATTAGTGATAGCTCATTGTGGACAGATTTTTAATTTCTAACCTGGAGGATGTACAAACTTGATTCCCAGCATTTATTTTTAGCATTGTAATTTTCTCCGACAGTGTTCCTGTAACCTGGCCTTGGTTCAAGTATGGCTGTGACAGATACTAGTCCGAGAGCTGAGGCCAAAAAACATGTCTGATTTCAAGAAATTTTTTGATTTTCTAGGCCAAAAATGCTCTCATAATAGACTGGAAATATGAACGTCTGCCACCCTAGATCAGTTGCAATCAAATTTTATAGGTCACCGAATTCACCACTTTCGTCATTTTTTTCAAATTTTCCTCAGTAGCTTACTCCCAGTGAATTTTAGTTAAAACTTTGACATTGCCAATTTTGAAGAACGTTAAATTTCCTGTTAGTTTTTTTTTTGGAACAGATACTGAGATACAGGGCCGTTCAAATGTGCAAAATGTCAAGATAATGCAAAAAGCTGGATATTCAGTGGTTTCACCTTAATAACTTTGTTTAGTGCAAAATGCATAATAACCTATCTTGTAGAGGATTAAATTTCCTACAATAGCCATACAAAATATTTGTAATTATTCTCTACTTATGCCAAGTAATATTGAAATAATTTTAGAGAAAGAGTAATTGTTATTTCAATATTTCTTGGCGTGTATTGAGAGTAATTACAAATATTTCCTATGTATATTGTAGGAAATTTAATCCTTTACAAGATTGGTTGTTTTGCATTTTGCACTAAAAACTAGTTATTAATGTGAAATCACCGAATATTTAACTTTGTGACATTTTGCTGCTTTGTATGGCCCCGTATCTCAGTAGCTGTTCCGAATTTTGAAAAATACTAAATATAAAACTTACTTGAAATTGAACGTTCTTTAAAATTGGCAATGCCAAAATTTCACCTAAAATGTACTGGAGACGAATTCGTTGACCAATAAAATTTGATTGCAACTGATCTAGGGTGGCAGACATTCATATTTCCAATCTATTATGAGAGTACTTTCGGCCTAGACGATTAAAAATTTTCTTTAAATAACACATGTTTTGGGGCATCAGCTCCCACACTATTATTATTTATTCTGTTGTATCAGTCGTGGATCGACTCTGGGGTCAGGAGACCCTCCTGGGACTCACCCAGCCTTTATAAAGTAGATACCCTTAATTGAGGAAAAAACGTGGCGGTTGAGCATGAGCATGGTCAAATCACCTTCTTGCACAACCGTTGGCCTAGAAACGGTATGTCCTTACTAAGCACTGAACCTAAGACTCTTCATGTGATAGTAGACTAACAATGCAAAGTAAAAAAAAGTATAAAATCCTTTCTATTAGTTTGGGAGTAAGTACATGATATAAGAATTATAACAGATTATGATAAGCCAGATAATCAAGACTTGACTGTAACTTTTACAAATAATAAATTTTTTTTTTTTTTTATATTTATTACCTCTGTCTTTTTAAATAAAATTTAAAAAGAAAAAGTATTTTCTGTGTTCAAACAGCATTATTTCTTGAAATACTAACATTTTTAGCTATCACTTTTTTAATGAATCAAACTTTATACCTTTTAACTTTATTATATGAAAACTATATATTTTTTGTGCTCCAAGAATATTTTAGATTTAAAAGGATGCAGTGTATCATAAAGTATAAAATTATGATGTTAATTAGCAATAGAAGGAAATACATTTTTATTTGAAAACTTGGAATGATCTATTGTCAGATTGGACCTGGCTGACAGAAAGGTGTTTGGAAGCTGTAAATAATATGAGAGGCGCAATAAGGGAAGCTGCCTGCTTGGCTCTGCTGAACACTGGTGCTTGGGGTCCTTTATCTTCAGCAACACCTCCCAAGTCTACGCTTACTGAAATATACTTGGCAATAGCTAGGGCGTCCCTGCAGATTTCTCAATTTAATTCAAAAGTTTCAACAGAAGCTTGGGATAAATGTACGTAAGTTAAAACTGTGTAATCAATTTTGAGATATATAGTTGTTGCACTATTTTGTTTTATACAAGTAAAGAAGTCAATCTAACATTGCTGACTTTCATGGTTTGTTGTGGGTAGAATTTATGTCAAAGAAAAATTAACCTATTTATGTATTGTTTGATTTGGCAAATATTCAATTATATTGTTAAATTGATAGGTAGAAGTGTTGTATAAAATTGCAAAATATAGTAGTTTACTAATTAATTTTTCTGTTTATTATTCCCATATGGTTTGTAAATAATTAAAATTGAAAAAGGAAAGACAAATTTGGGTTGAATTCCCTAAAGTATTCCACCAACAGCTAGAAGGATAGATTATAGCATCATGCATAATTCTACAGTTACTTTGTTTTTCACCATAAATATTCTACGAACAAATAAAAGTCATTTTTACTACTATCAATCAGTTAAACAAAACAATCGATACAAATTAAGTATAAATTTTTGCAAAGCTTTTTAGTTTATTGTTTGTTGGTATGATTGTTATTGTATTCTATCTATATTTGTTTTTTAAATTAAGAAGCTCATTCAGACTTGTTAGTATTTTGCTGTATCCTAGTTGTTAAAATTTACATTTTATTGTTTTCAAAAATGGTGTTATTAATTTCTCTTTTTATGTAGTAATTCCTTTATTCATGACTGGATGTAAGAGGAGAGACTACAAAGCCCTGCGAGGCCTCTGTGGTGTACTGGAGCCTAATGCTCTCTCTCTAGTGATTTCTCTCTTAGCCAGGCTCCATAATGTTCTCACGGATCAACCACCTCTTGACCTTTACGTGCAATTGACTCACCTTTGGCCAGGGACCATAAAAAAGTAATTATATTAATTAGCATTTTGTATTTAAATATTTTTAAACTATTTACTTACTGTTAGTTTTAGATATTATTTTTATTAGTTATTGATTATAATAGATTTGGGTGTATAATAAATGAAAAAAAAAAAATGTGCATTAGCTGCAAAATATTCCTAATAATTCGAATTTCATAAAAACTAATTTAATTTTGTTTTTTCAGTGCCAATCAGTATAATGTAAAACAAGTTGCTGAAACCCTTATGGAAGTATTGGAACACGCTATTACATACTATCCTTATAATGTATCTTGGCTTAAGTTGATAGGTGATCTGCATTTTGGTTAGTAATTATTGATTAATTACATTCAGTTGCTGGGTGTCCAGCAGCCTTGCATTCCTTGAAAATTGGGAATTCTGCTTGAATTTTTTGAATCGGGAAAAAATTGGAATATAGGGTTGAAAAACGGCCAGTCATCGGGAATTTTTAGTTTTTAATCTAATAATTCCATCAGTACTAAGCAACAATTGCAAATAATATTAAGAAGAAGGTTGATGTAGTTGTCCTCCTTATCATCTCTAATTCCATGGTAGCTAGAAAAAGCCACCTTTCACTAACTTTGTTAATCAGACCCTCTCTCTCAAACACGTACTCATTCATGTTCTGCCTTACTTTATACGGCTTGTTCTACCTCTCATTATGTGAACTAGGGATGTTATGGAACCATAAAATAATATGTTAGTTCCAAAAAGGTCCAAGTTTCAATTTCAACCGATTTACACGCTTCTTCTTATAATAAGTCCGCCAGTTCGTTATCTAACAGGAATATAACTTTTATAATTATTCAAATTCATTCTCCAGTGCGAATTGTACAATTAATCATAAGCCAACTAAATACAACATTTTATGGTTCCAATTTTGTTGTAAATTGAATGTAATAAACTGATGAATAGCGTCTTGAATTTTACAGTTCACAGCCTTGAAATTCTCGAATAATGCTTGAATTTTTTCTTGCTTTATCACTGGACACCCTTAGTTGGCTAAGAATTATTTTATGTGTTTTATTTTTATAATAGTATGACTGTTTAATAGTTATGCAAGCTATAATTTTTTACTTTTGAACATTAACAAGAATATTCAGTAATTTATGGTTGTTGGCAACCCCAACCATAGCAATTAATTTGACAGATTTTTAATTTTATATTTATTGAATAACTAAATTTAATGTTATTTAAAAAAAAACATTGCTGAATTTTTATGATTTATTGATATAAATTTCTAATCTAAATCATTTCCTCTCATTTTGATTAGAATTCATTAAGCCATGGCAGGTTTAATTGAAAAAAGTATATAATAGTGTTTGTAAGTCTACTGTTAAGGAATCGATTCAAGGTTATTTTATAAACATAATTTTCTCTCCCATTATGCTGGAAATAGTCCAGTGTTGTCCTGATGGTGAGTGTATTTATTTCTGTGTTAACATGATTATATGCATAACTGTTATTTTATAGTTAATGGACACTACCGCAGTGCATTAGGCAGCTATCTTGAGGCTGCAGCTGTGGTTACTGAACATTTTTCGAGACCACTTCATCGAAATATTCTTGAAGATCATATAATTAAGAGGATGATTAAATCATGTTCACAACTTCAATGCCATACCCAGGTCAGTTTAATATTTACTGCAATAATTTTTAAACTTTTATTTGTAAATATATTTATTGAATAATCAATGGTTGACCGTAGAACTTAGGAAGGAATGACATGGTCTGGGAGGCTGTCAAAAAGTGGAACACAAATAGTAAAAACTATTTATTAAGAATCCAATGTTTCAGCCCACTTTGCAGGTCTTCTTCAGGGCTGAATAAACAAGATATAAAAATAAGAATAAAACAATGTTATATACAGTGAATGAATTAATAAATAAAAAAGATATAGTGAGAAAAAAATGAAAACAGTGATGAATTTGTAAAAAGAAACTGGCAGAGTAATGACAACAACTAAAAATAAATTAGTGAATATTAATACATTAATAAAACTGGCTATATAATAAAAATAGGTAAACCAAAAGAGAAATAACATTAACTAAAAATTAATAACTCTGTTAAATAAGTAAAAAAAGGGGATACAAATAAATAAACAGACAAAATTTAATACCTTGGAGATCGAAGGGAGGAAGAATGACTTAGCAAAAAGCAAAGTAATTAAAGAGGCGGTGAGTGTAGGAGTAGTAATTAGAATGTAATTAATAGTTATATAGAGAAGGCAGTGGGGAAGACTACACTTCATTCTAAGTGTCATCTGTTGGGGAGGTAATGAACAAAAGCTATGTATATACAAAGGCATATTGATAGAAAGTTTTCAGTATTTTAAAAATGCTTTTATAAAAAATCAAAAAAAAAAAATCCGTGAGCAGTAGAACTCCGTCACTAATGTCGTATTTTCCCACAAAAGACAGTTCCCTAGAATACCAAAATTTACATATAAAATGACAATTTACCGAAAATGACACATTTTTTTCGGGGAAAAAACGACTAATAAGGCATTGAAACAGTTGAAATAGCCATATCTTTGCTAATAGCCGTCCGATTTCGATGAAATTTCTTTTGTTTTATAGTTAATTTAATTTCCTTTCGAATGCAGCAGGTTTTGAGCTCCCTAACTCAACTTGGAGGGGCTTTAAAGGTGCGCAAATGTTTTAAAAAATCGGAAAACCCAGAGGGGTGGGGGGACCAAGTCGAGACCCCCAAAGGATACTTCCCCGACACCAACTCAATTCACTTACAAATTTTCAGCCCTATAAACTAATATGGTGGAGCTGTAGCGATGCGCAAAACTTAAAAAACGCCGAAATTTCAGGTAAACATACCGAAATTTTGACAGGAATTTACCCATTCTTTAATGGTATCGTTCTGCCTTGAAGAAAGCCCTACATACCGAATTTCAGCTCATTTGACCCAAAGGGGGCCGCTGGAGGTGCTCAAATGTAGCGGGGAAAAAATATATATATAAATATATATCAGACATCTCCAAATTTTCCATAATCGTGCTCTAGGAGTTATGAAACGGATAGAAATCGCAATCCCGCCGACCTTCGACCCACTGCAATAGTCTATTTTTTTCGGGGAAAAAACGACTAAAAAGAGTAAAGTAATAAAGGAGTGGGGTTAGCTGTAGTAATGAAGATAAAAGAGAAGGGAGTTGTCAAAATAATGAGGGTTAATCATAAAAAGAAGTATTGAAAATAGAAGAAAAAGATAAATCTAAAGTAACATATATGAATAAGAAATTAAAATAAAAGTCAATATATAAAATGGGCAAGGAGAAAATAAAAATAAAATTGATCAGAATTCATGAACAAAGAGATTGAGGTAAAGTGCCATCTGTAAGAGTTTAATGAACAAAATGTATTTATATACAAAAGAATGAATAAATAATACGGATAGAAAAGTTTTTCTACAACGCCCTCACAAAACTGGTATATTACAGCTGTAATTATAGGTATAATAACAGGAGGAAAATTTTTTTAACAATAACCTTTTTTCAAAATAAAAATAAGGATACAAAATTGTGATATAATAAACATAAAGTGACAAAATCAAATATTAAAGAAAATGGCAACAAAATTTCTAAATAGAAAGTATTTTTGGTACCAGATTAAAATAATTACATAGGTAAAAAATTGAATAAGTAATTTAAATGTTTTTACAACATTTAATAACAAGTTTACCTTTTGCAATCTTATTACAATTTAATAGTAAGTTAACCCTTAATTATTAATAATTTGCATTGTTAAATTAATAAATAACAAGTTTTCCCAAGTGTAATCAGTTTTGAAAAGCAACTGTAGGAAAGTAATTATAAGAGACAGAATAAAAATAGAGAAGGAAGAGGGAGTAAGGGAGAAATTGTAAGAATGATAGGGCTATTATTGTTTTTTAATAAGATTTAAAATATGTCTGCAAGCAAGGGAAATACAATTTTTGTCTATTTGGGTTCGGTTCAAGGTGTATGTAAACTGATTCCGAAATAAGTCTTTTTTCATGGTTGGGAACTGTAGCCAGGATAGAGGATTGATCAAAGTTGAAGGAATGGCTGAGGGTCAAGGCATGTTCTGATAGTTTGGAGGCAGACTGGTTGCAGGAGGTGAAGTATGTTTTGTGTTGAGAAATGCGAGATTTTAGATGGTTTTTGGTTTCGCCTATATAAGAAGAATTAAAATTGGGCATGGAGCATGAAATCCGGTAAACTACATTAAAGCGGTGTTTGAGAGGAAAGGATCTTTTATCCCTTTTGCTGCTATGAGCTCATGTAGTAGTCGGGCAGTTGCAGTGGCCTGTGGGCTATGAACTCATATAGTAGTCGGCCGGTTGCAGTGCCCTGTGTGCTATGAGCACATATAGTAGTCCTGCTTGTTTAGCATCTGACTGCTACTAGCTTCTGTATTAGTTCTTTGACCATCGCCATCTGTAGACTATTTAAAGAAGTAGCAATGCCCTTCAAAGCCGATAGAGGGCATAGGAATTCATTTTTGTTATTTTCAGCTTCCTTCTCCTCGGCCTTCTCCTTTATACCACCAGCTCTGTCCCTTTTTTTTACGCCCAAGTTCGGTTTCTCTGAAATTTATCCTGCATATCTCTTTAGTATATTTTCTGCTTTGCTAGTGAATAGTTTTGGATTAAGTACGTAAATATGTCAAAAAAAAAATTATTCTGAAGAATATAAGGCGGGAAATAAAAATATAATGCCAGGAGTGCGATACAGCACTTTTTCCAGCGCCGTTTTTTTTAGATATATCACAGAATCAGACATTTTTAATTATTAAAAATAATACAATTTAAAAAATTAAAAAATAAAATAAAAACATTAAATTTTTTTTTTAAATAAAAAGGAAAATTAACTCCGCCAGTGTTGCTCCACCGTCCGAATCTAAAAGGAGGATGGAAAACATTATTAGAAAACCTAGAATGGAAAAAAAATGATAAACGCTAAACGCAAAAAGTATTCAGCACACGGTGCACTGTAGGCACTAGACTATCCCGCACTAGCGTATCCTCCCACTGCACGAGTATTACACAGCCAAAGGGTTAAGTTGGTAAAAAGGTAAGAAAGTTTATTATGGGACTTAAGGCCAAGACGTAAGGTAGGTATGGTAGATTGTAGGAATTTTTTAATATTATCAGAGAGAATAGGGATATAAGGAAGAGATCTGTAAAGAAAAAGTTTAGAAGTAGATTGTGAAGAATTAAGGGAAGGAAGGGTTAAGGTAGTAGGGTTGTAGGGTTGTTATAAGAGTCAAAAAGTTTTTGAATGATGTTAGATGGGAAGCTACTGGAAAGTAAAATTTCTTCGATGTGTTGAATATTATTTTGATGATATTGAGGATCTGATAAGGAAAGACACCGATGGATTACGTTTCTAGCAACATTAATTTTAAGGTGGCAAGGATGCTGAGAAAAGTAGTTAAGGAGACTACCGGAATAAGTTGATTTTGTATACCAATCAGAGGATAATGAGCCATCAGTATTATTTATGATGAGGAGATCGAGAAAAGGAAGAGAATGGTTAATTTCTTTTTCAACTGTGAATCTAAGGCGAGAGTGGTAGGAGTTAAAGGAAGATCAAATTTCGGGAATTCTTTCTGGATTGAGAATAAGAAGGAGGTCATCAACGTATTTTTTGATGAAAATAATATCATGAGGAAAAAGGGGGATAATTGAATCAAGTAAGCCATTGAGGCCGATATTGGTAATGTCTGGGGCAAGAGAATTTCCCATAGTTCTGGTGAATAAATTTGCTTTTTAAAATGAAGTTCTATTTTTCTGTTTTTGGTCATAATTTCTGCTTTTAGTGTTTGATTATTAATTATAATTAAAAAAGAAAATAATCCCCAGTATTTTTAAATTGAAATTAGTGATGGAACAATGAAGTAGTGTGCTGATTTGTTTATATATATTTTTAAATTTCAGGCTGGTCTTTTATGTCAACTACTTGAGGAGACTGATTACACAACTGCTTACAAGTGCTTATCAGAAGTTAATACATCTGATGCTTCAGATTCCTACCATAATTATATTTGGGATATCAATATACTTGAATTTCTCATCTCATTACATGCCAAAAGAGGAGAACATCATAGAAAACAGGCTTTGGTATAATTTACAATTTCTTTTATTTAAAATCTATAGAAAAAAAAATTGGTTTAACTTCCTTTGCGGAATCAAAGATAATAGGATTGGTTTCCACTATTTTGGTAGTTGCCTTTAGAGGTACAGATTTCAGTTTTACAGTGTAGACTACCATCTTTTTCTTAAATTATCTATTAATTTATCCTCATGAGGCTATTTTCTAATGCAGTGTAGGCAACCCAAAAACCCAATGATAACTAAATCGGATGATACAGTTTGTTATTGCAGTTCCAAGTGTAAAGTTTGCATTCTAAATTCAATTGCTCCAATCGATAGCCAAAGCAACAAAGAAGATTTGTTAGGTTATGTGGGGACTGCAACTTCTGCAACACCATATGAAAGCCCATATGGTCGATTGAGGCAGTGCCCGGGAGGCAAAAAATTAAATTTATTTTGTTTAAATATTGATCCTGGCGATAATAAAATTTTATTTAAAATAAAATGTAGAGATCGGCAGGACTTCTTAGTATTCAGGAATAACTATGACTTACTCTCTAATAAAAATATTAATATTTACATCAATGTATTAATGTGTTAAGTGTACGGCTTTGTCTCTGTCTCTGCCAACCTCCAATTTTGTTTGTTTTCAGATGAAGTGAGTTTGGCACCTGGAGTTTATTTTCAGAGTATACAGCAGTCTTGAAATCCTTAGAGATCAGGAATTCTGCTTGAATTTTTCGTGTCGGGAAAAATTGGGAATTTTACTTGAAAAACAGCCATTCATAAAGAACTTTTAGTTTTTAATTTAATAATGCTTTTTTTCCATCAGTACTCAGTATAAGCAGCAAGTGTATAAAATATTGAGAAGAAGGTTGATGTAGTTGTTCCCCTCACTATCGCTAATTCCATGAAAGCTAGAAAAAGCCACCTTCCTATAATTTTCTTTATCAGCCCCTCTCTGAAACATGTACTCATTCTATGTTCTGTTTCACCTTACTTAGTCTCGCTCCACTGGTCGCTAAGTGAATTAGGAATGTTATGGAATGGCAAAATAATGCTATAATGGAATAGCTAATAAGCTTCTAACAGTTCCGAGTTTCAATTTCAACTGATTTGTTCCTTGTCTTCTTTTTTTATGTTCTCAAGTTCGGCCCTCCCCTTTGAGGCCGAGGGTGGAGTGACGAAGATGAGGGGTTGCTAGGTTCATTTTCTTCCTATAATTATAATTTTTTTGGTTGTGTAAAATATGTTTATGTATGAACTGAAATTTTATTTTTTATTGTTTGTTTTAATGTAAAAAAAGGTAAAAATATATATAAAATATAAATTAACAATTAATTAATATTTATATACGAATAAATTAATATTATTGGGAGTACTAATTAGTTGAGTCTGTTTTCAAAAGATGGCTTTGGCTGTTATGAATGTTTTATTGTGACAGCTAATTTCGGCAGTTTCAAAGAGGTTATACATCTGTCAATAATATTTAGTTTATATCGCTTTGAGTTTCATATAGAAACCTTGCTTTTTACTGTGTTGAATAAATCAAATTTTCTGTTAATTAAGCAGCATTTGCAGGAGGTTTCAGTTTTCTGCTTTCATTGGAAGAAAAGTGCAGCTGAAGCCAAGCCTTGTACAGCCAAAAAAATTCGAAGACAAAGAATTGGAGGCATTACTCGATAAAGATCCGAGTCAAACTCCAAAATTCTATTATAAGAGATCGGTATAGGCTACAATTGATTCGTTTGAGCTGTGTATTACGAGAAAAGTGGCCAGAATACGAGCAAAGACATGAGAAAGTCATTCTTCTGCCTGAGAACTCTCGACCTCATGTCGCAAAAGTAGTAAAAAAATATTTGGAAACGCTCAAGTGGAATATTTTATCGCACCCGCAATATTCTCCTTCTGATTATAGGTTGTTTCGACAAGACATTTTTCAAGATGGAATTCAAAAATTGCTTGAGAGGTGGAAAAAAGTAGTAGCCAGCGATAGAGAATACTTTGATTAACTGTTTATTCATTTTCTTCTAAAATAAATGCATTTTTGAAATGATTAATACAAAAAAGTAAAGAAAACAGGCTAGCACACATTGCTTGTTTTTTTACAATCAAATGGCAGTCAAGGTGCTAATTTTTATTTGTTTTACAAATTTATTGTAAAGACAAACCAAGTTGTGGTACGTTGCTCACACTACTAACTGTGATTAACTAATTATTAACATTTTTTGTACTAATACTTAAGCCTTCATCCACTTTTGGAGCTCAAAAATCGACGATATTTTATATAAAATCAAAGTATTTTAAATAAAAAAGTTATTGATTATGGGCCTAGAATACTAAAATTAATTATTTATTTATTTTGATAGTAACACACAATTAAAGACATAACAATATAAAGGTTTAACTATAACATGGTGTTGCCTTCACTAAATGTTGAAATCAAAATTCCTAATGTACAAATAACAATTTTATTGATACATAATTTATAATGAGATTTATAATCAAGTAAAAAATCATTTGTATCACCAATCTATAAAACGTAATTTAAATGATTATTGTCAATAGTTAAAGATTAATTATTAGAATTGTAACTTTAGATTTCATTTAATATACATACATAAATATTCATTTTTTGAAAGCAAAATGATAAATATAGCAAATTGGAAATATAAATTAGCATAAGCATTAATTAAAATTGCAAAAATGAATAATGATAAACAAAATACAATAAAAGTTAACCTAGAAAAATTATTGGTAACAATTACTAAGAACAAGACAGTATGATTAAGCAGAAGGAATTATATTTGGCTGATCACTTTAAATCTCTATTTTCCAGCTATCATCATAGTAGGTTTTAAAATTTGATTTAATTAATGGTTTTGATGTTAATGATTTATTTTCAAAATTTCATTTTTTATTAAATATTAACAATATTTTACTTTTAGGTTAGAATAATTGGACTTTTAGAATTGAATTCTAACAACAATGAAGAGATAAAAAGAGAAGCTGAAAACATCAGGAAGAGCAATTATTTGAGAGCACTGGCAACTCAGTATCTTTAAGTATTATTATTATTTTGTATTCATCTGTAAACTGAAATTTTATTTATTTTCTTGGTTAGATGTATATTTGTAAATATTCTAAAGCATCCTTTAAGGTGCTTAGTGTTTATAAATTGTAATTATGTATATATTTTTTGTAAAGTTTTTAAAATTTTAATAAATTATGTCATTTTTTGAGATAAATAGTTTTTAAATAAATGTTAAAACGATCATTTAGTATTAAAATTTATATATATATTATACTATTAACTGAAATTTTTTTTTATTTTAGTACTTAAGGAAGAAGTTGGTCTGATGGGTGCGTTCAGAGACTAACACACTAATAAGTATAACTTATTTATTCTGTGCCAACGTTGTAGTATATTGAAATTTTTATTTAGTGTATCTTGACAGTGCTTTAATCCAGGAAATCTACCATCACTTAGAGGTTGATAAATGTGGAAAATACTCTGCATAATTCTCTGGCATAACAAAAGCCAAGACGTTAGACAGATACGTCAGCAGCCATACACCTACCTGTTCAATTGAAGAAATGGAATCCAATCCCGGCACTTCTCCAAAGTTATGGCAGAGGAATTTCTTTTCTTCTCTCCAAACACTTATCAGTTTTTGAAAAATATATCTGTAGAAATTATGCAATTAAAACCCACCTCCAGAGAAACCTTCCCACATTCATTAGGACTATTAAAATTTTGTAATGACTGTGCCAACATCTAAATATGGCAGAGGACGTGAAAAACTATGTGTATTTAAGTCAAACTAATAACACAAAATTCAAAAAATGTTATAAAGTTATCTATACAACACCAGTTAAACAGTGTAAAAACCATATCTAAAGCTGGAAACAGCCCAGTACCATAGCTGCATGGGTTATGGCCATACAATTACTATTGCCACCATTTACCAAGGTGTGTTAAGTGTTCTCAGCAACACAAGTTTGGGAAATGCAGCTACATCAAACATTTGCAGTGTGCGAATTATATCAAGGGCTAACTATAGGGGATGCCAGACATACAAAAGTTATAATAGAGGGTATTGGCAGCCACAGACAAGAAGAGGCATCTCAGGAGTACTCTTGATATATACAAAAATGTTAGGTATCATAGAATTGAAATTGCCATCTCAGGCCCTGATTCAAGTGCGACATCTACGTCGTGATCCTTAACCCAAACACCCTTCCATCTCCTAAATTAAAATAAAAACCTAAAATTCCAGCCAACATCGGCTCTCCTACATCCTTCTCACAAATTCCACTAATCTAAATAAACCTATTGTCATTGATTCTCTCCGATTTTAGATCCCTTATCAACCCTCCTATCTCATTACTTATAAACCCTGTTCCCTATTTCATCCCTCCGCCTAGAAATCTCTAAATACCATCAATCAAACCTTATTACATGACAAAAATATGGATGACAAGAGTATGGATTATTTCCCATTCATATAATTATTATTGCAAAATAGTTAAGCATGATTTCATCACTTTTAGATCCTAATCATTCAATGCCTATATATTTTCCTTTCTTACTCATGATAATTCTCTCAGGAACGCAACCAAAAATACCTTGATATCCAATCACATCTCCTATCCTATGACAAGATGAGTTTTATCAGGCAATGATAAAGATGAGGAAATAACCTATCACCTTTTACTCCTAAACTTCAACCTACCGGAACTGCCTAGTTGAAGAATTTTATCTTCACAAATTCCACTTTTCTTAACACAAAGATAGAGCAGTTACCCATTCTGAGGTCAAATTTCTACCAATAAATTATAAACTAACTATTCTACATCCTGCAAATATCACGAAAGAAGATAAAAAACAGTTTTATTCGAGTAGTCATATATACATTTTAGAATAGTATATTATGCTACTGATTTTTTTCTTCCTACACTGGCTTTCTGCGGTAATTACAATAAAATTAATTTATCTATGCACAAAAAACTAGCTAATGTCTAAGAAATCCATCATATCTCCGACGATCTCCTAGAAACTTTTTCCTCAGAGTTTCTGCTCTCTGAGCACCCCCAGGTCATAGTAGGCTGTAGGACTGGTATGGTTTATGAGACACAATCTTACTGAACATTTTGGTATATGTTTATGACAACTAGAAAACAATTAAAAATGCTCATGAATACTGACAAACTAATAGTTTTTTAAGTAATTTATAATAGTGCTCTGAATAAAAATATCTGATGTGGACAACACATGACTTCCTTGTACGCCTATTAAACTATAAATCGGTGGCTTAAAAAGTGATCCTGAATTTGGTTACTAGTTTCCGAAGATCGCAGTATCTAAAAAACAACACTCGGCGTCGTGACATCCATCTATTGACACACACACCACACACAAATAGGAAGGAAAACCAGTATTTTGCACTAAATTTTAACACTTAAAACAAGTAATAAAAATGTTTAATTGGATTGGAAACCAAAGTGCGATTGTAACCTTTGTTACCGAAACATATGATTTATGTATTTAATTTAAATATAATTTTTGATGTAAGCTTATTATGACCTTCAAGTAAAGTACCCTTTTCGGCTTACCAATTTTAACCAAAATATAGTAAATACATTCACATCAATATAAAAGTCCTATTTACCAAATTTGAGATGTTTTACATTATATTTTAATATAATTTTAGATGAAAGTCTAATATGACCTTCAAGTAAAGTACCGCTTCCGGTTTTCCAATTTAGACCAAAATCTAGTATGTTATTTCAATCAATATATAGCATTTCCAAGTCAATTGTAACGTTTTCCAGTTTCAAATGTTACCTTATCCAATTCAATTGTAACTCTTTCCAAATCAATTGTCACCTTTTCCAATTCAATTGCAACCTTTTCCATTTCAAATGTAACTTTTTCCATTTCAATTGTAACCCAACCAGACATGAATTAATTCAATATTATTTATTTTATTATTGAAAAATAATTATTTTAATTACATTAATGACTTTTGAAATAATTTCGGCATATTCTTTCGACATTTTTTTCGTTTATTAGATAATTGATATTAAGTGCTAATTTAAAGTAGTTTAAATTTTTGAAATAAAATTGTTTATTTATTTTTAAAGATTTATTTTTTTTATTATTCATTTAGGGAGGGAGGGGATGGTGAGTTTCATCGATTTGTTGATCGTTCATTAGGTTTTCGAAGTTTTTAATGTCAAATTTATTACCGAAAGTTTGTTCGGCCACGAGTATTTCTACTTAGTTATTAATTTTCAAAATTCTTCGGTGTAGGTATCGTTTTCTAGGTTTCAAGGATGCTAAGTTATCAATCATCATATTTTCGAATTTAACATCGGATTTTTGTTCCCGTCTGCGCATTTCGATTTACTGTTCTTATTGAACTTTTTTCGTTTCTAAGGGCCGTTTATGAGGTTTTCAAAAGTTCTGATTTAGTTTTTGGAATTAGATATTTCATCGAACATGCTCACTTTGTATAACCGTTACCATTGATCTTTTTCTCGTTAAAGTTATTGTTAATTAGGTTTTATAGGACGATATACTCAAAAAAGGTCAAATATAATTGTAACTTGAAATGCACATGCTCGATAAAAAATAAAATTTGAGAAAAGGAATTAGAACTCGCGAAAACCTAATTAATGATTTGTGTAACAAAGACAACTTCAACAGTATCAGTAAATATAAGAGCGCTGGCGCAATCGCAATTTCAATTAACAAAATCGAATCAGAACCCTCGAAAATCTTATAATCGATACCAGGGACAAAGAAATGTCAACTGTAATGGTAATTCTAAATGCGCAAGCTCGATAAAAAATTCAATTCAAATAACGGATTTAGAACCTTCGAAAACCTTATGAACGATACCTATATCAGAAAGCTCCAACAGTAACGGAAATGAAGCATGCGCAATTCTAAATCCAATTAAAACTGTGGAATCAGAACACCTGAAAACCTAATAAACGAGCCCTTTATCATAGAAAACTCCAACAGTAACGGAAATGCAAAACGCGCATGCGCAATAAAAATCGAACTAAAAAAATGGAATCAGAACCCTCGATAACCTAATAAACGATCCCTTTATCATGAAAATCTTCAATAGCAACGGAAAAGCGAAATGCGCATACGCGATCCTAAATCCAATTTAATAAATGGAATCGGGATCATTGAAAACCCAATATGCGACTCCTGTATCATAGAAAACTCCAACAATAACGGAAGTGCAAAACGCGCTCACGCGATCGGAAATCCGATGGTGAATTCGGAAATAGCGCCCTTGAAAACCTAGAAAACGATATCTATACCGAAGAATTTTGAAAATTAATAATTAAGTAGAAATAAATACTCGTGGCCGAACAAAATTTCGGTAGTAAATTTGACATTAACAACTTCAAAAACCTAATGAACGATCAACAAATCGATGAAACTCACCATCCCCTCCCTCCCTAAATGAATAATAAAAAAAATAAATCTTTAAAAATAAATAAACAATTTTATTTCAAAAATTTAAACTACTTTAAATTAGTACTTAATATCAATTATCTAATAAACGAAAAAAATGTCGAAAGAATAAGCCGAAATTATTTCAAACGTCATTAATGTAATTAAAATAATTATTTTTCAATAATAAAATAAATAATATTGAATTAATTCATGTCCGGTTGGGTTGGAAATGGAAAAGGTTACAATTGAATTGGAAAAGGTGACAATTGATTTAGGAAGGGGTACAATTGAAATGGAAAAGGCAACATTTGAAATGGAAAAAGTTACAATTGAAATGGAAAAGGTGACAATTGATTTGGAAAAGGTTACAATTGACGTGGAAATGCTATAGTAACCAAATTCAGGATCACTTTTTGAGCCACCGATTTATAGTTTAATAGGCGTACAAGGAAGTCATGCGTTGTCCATATCAGTTTTTTTTTTTAACTATAAAGCCATTGACTTGAATTTTTTTATGTTTATGTTTGAGAAAGAAACAGTTGGAGTGTTTTTATGGATTTTATTTTACCATTCAAGAAAAAAAAATTTGAATCTTAAAATTTATATAAATTTTTCCCCCTCATTTTTATCGCGAATTGCTACTATACTACTTGGTCAACTTGATTATTCTGGTTTCTATTTAGTTCAAATATCATTAAAAGTAAGGTATGAAAATTTTAAATCTCTTAACTATTTCAATTTCTGAGATAAAAAAACATATAATGCCAAAAACATGGAATTTTATCACGTAAAATCGTCCCTGTCCAATCAGTTATATTTCCAAAGAATTGTTGAATTATTGGTAAATCTACCCTTCCGTAGATTTATTGATAAATTTTTTCTAAAGATTCTACCAAATTTAAAAGGTAAATACAATTTTAAATGACTCATAAACATTTTATTTGTTAGTTATATAAATATTTTTAATAGTATACCAATATTTTGTTGATAAACTGATATTCTTATAATTGATTATGATAATGTCATTAATTAAAAAAAATATGAATTAACTCGAAATGACTACCAAATAATGAGATTGCATTCTAAAAAGGTAGATTACCCGAAAATGGGTATTTTTAAATCGATTAGCGGGTAATTCCTGTTTGGATTATCTACAGCACTGGTATCGAGTTACCCAAGCTTGGCGTCATGTTAAACTATCTTCCAAACCTTATTTGAATTAAGTATCATCTTATTTGAACTAATCCTCTATCAGGCTCTCCTAGGTGATAGGGTGTTCCCTTTCAGTTGTGTCCCTTAGGAAGATGGTTTGATTCTTGGCAGTTACCTATGTTATCCTCCTCATGCACCATGTACCTATCAAGATGGCGCATCTTTCTGCCTCTTGTTTAACCCCGAATCTACAGCTACAGTAGCCAAGTCATAAACAGACTGTGGTCAGGAACCATTCCTCACCTGTTATTCCTAGGAACTCATCAAAAACTAGCTGCCAAAGAAGCGGTTCTAGGACAACCTAGTGGGTATCTCCTATGGATGATTTTATCAATTTATAAAATACTTGTTCCCAACAAGTATATTACTCCACCCCTGACTCATGTAAAAAAAAAAAAAAATCCATTATCATTATTGGCGGCTTTCGCTTAGTCCATATACCGGTATATCCAGCGTAATAAGGACGGTCCGAAGTAAAGGAGGTATTGTAATCACGAAAATTTTCGTTTTTCAGATTTCAACGGAAATATCCATTTTGACCATCGCTGAATCCATTTTGACTGTTTTCGTCGTGGCGTCTGTACGTACGTACACACGTTCGTTCGCATTTCGCATAACTCAGAAACGGGTAGCCGTAGAAAGTTAAAATTTTGTATTTAGGATTGTTGTAAAATCTAGTTGTGAACCTCCCTTTTTGGTCACTGCTTAATCACTGGAAGTGGTACTTTACTTCAAGGTCATAATTGATTTCCATCAAAAATTATATTAAAATACTTTGCAAAACTTCTCAAATTTGGTATTTATAACTTATATATTGATTTAAATAACATACTAGATTTTGGTCTAAATTGGAAAAACGGAAGCGGTACTTTACTTGAAGATCATATTAGACTTTCATCAAAAATTATATTAAAATATAATGTAAAACATGATTTTCCTGATACTGATTTTCCTCCCCATTTGTGAGATCAAAAAATCTGCAGCATGGGGATAAGATATTAGTTAAATGGGTTTTTCTGCTTAAAATGTCGAAACTGTCGATTTCTAATGCTTTATCCAGTGATATTGACAGTTTTATTGTTGTCGCGGAACATGAAGAAATATCTTGGAAACTAGTTATCTACTGAAGGAAAACGACATATAATAACGGAATGAGACCTCCAGTAACAAGAGTGTGTGTGTCAATAGATGGATGTCGGGAAGCCAAGACGACAAGAGATGTCGTTTTTACTGCAGTCTTCGGCAACTAGTAAACAAATTCAGTATCCCTTTTTGAGCCACGGATTTATAACTTAATAGGAAGTCATGTGTTGCCCACATCAGATATTTTAATTTAACTTTCTCATTTCTGTTTTTTTTACTCGTGAATGTTGGATGATAGTTTGACTGTGATAAGTACAATACTTTTTTATTTATAAGTAGTCTCTGTGATTAAATTTAAAGTCAACAATTTTTTTTTTATATAAGCCAACGCTTCGGCTAAACAATGGTCATGTTTTTTTTGCACGCATTTATAGAAAAAAACAACCACAAACCCAATTCCTTTTTTAAAAATGATTCCTGATTGCGGTTCAGTTCTATGGTTGTTAATGTAGAATTATGAAATAAAAGTGAAATTTTTTTTTAAATTTCAGCTAACCTCTCTTTTGGGTTTCAGTAGGATGTCGGTGACTAATTGGTGAAGTTGGTTTGATTTTCAGATGATCCGTTTTTACGATGTGAACAGTCAAAGATGACGGCTACCAACTTCATCGTTCTGGAATTTTTAATCCCACCGATATCAGTCGATTCCTATGTAAAGATGTTTTTCTGCTAGGCTCATTTAAAATAAACCATAAGTGCAATAAGTGACGCCCGAATGAATGCTATATCTTTAAATTTAATAGAACTAAAAATTTCAAAAATGATACTTATTTTTATAAGAAATTTGAACTGTAGGAAGGTACCAAAAATTTACTTAATGCTTCATCAGGAAGTACCAGGTTGTAGGCTACATATGCCTTGTTTGTTTGCAATTAGCAATGTAGAATTCTATGACATATTTAATATTAAAATTTATCTCAATTTGCAAAAATGTAATTGAAATGTAATGTGTGTTATATATTAGATATAATTTATATCTTATTATTTAGATGTAATATGTTGACGAATTGTCAGTAAAAAACAGTTATTATCACGACCTGCGAACTAATGTTACATTGTCAGACTTTATCACAAGGAGGCATATCAGTTTTTTTTATAGTCTCCAATTCAGGACTGACTCATTTTTCAGGACCCTGGCCCCAACAGGACGGCCTTACAGACTAGTAAGGCTAAAAATATTCTCAAAAATTTCACATTTCTCTTAAGAAAGTGGAGAGTTAGAGCTGAATGAAAGGTATGCTGATGAAAGGCATCCAGCTCTACGTCCCCACTTCCTTTTTTCTTCACTACTCCAATTCCCAATATGTCCACCTTATATTTCTTCATCTCCTCGATCATCTCTACCTCTTTTCCTGTCAGTGATTTTATATTCCAGATTCCAAATCGTAAATCATTTTCTATGCCGCGTCGTTTCCATATAGACAGTCCGTTTGTTTGTTACGAGGCCATATATGTTTCTTTGAATCCAATAACGGGTGATTGGCCCAGCAAAGAAGGCCCCGCTACCTCGGGACAACTGGGACCATTAAATACCCAATAGCCAATGGTCTTCCTAAGGGAGGAGACTGGGTTTTTTAGTGTATATGTCAATTTATTTTTATACAATTAAATAATAATAATTATTCACCATTATTCTAAAGAACTTATAATCCTCTACTAATCCTCAGCATTCCTTCAACTGCAAGCTAAATCTGGACGTTTTTTTCGAAATATTGTTGGTTATGTTATATAGGCGATGGACGAGAAATGAAAATACGTTTCTGCATGCGTATGCGAAAGAAGTGAATAGAATTTGAAACAATTGAAATGGGACTATCCAGGTACAGTACCGCCCAAATCCCTGAAAATGTCAGCATAATTGGATTAACAGTATTAGGTGTGTCCGTCACATGGATTTGACTACGGCTAGGCAGACATTTATTTCTTGATGTCTAAAAGTTAAAACACGCGTAGAAATTTTCAGTATGAACACATAAATTTGTTTTTACTCTCTGCATGAATTCAAGCAAAAAAAAAAAAAAAAATGTTTACAAAGTTAATATTGGTCTTTCAGTCATTTCTCTTTGTGCTTTACAATTCATATATAACAAAAATACATATCGCACTTTTTTTTTTTAATTATAAAACCCATCAACTCAATATAAGCAAAGACGGAGTTACAAGGCTTTATATTTAGAGTGGCGATTTATAATAACTTTTTTTCCATTTTATAAATTTCGACGATTTATTATAAATGTATTTATTTAATTGATGGGCTATTGAAAGGGTATTGTTGAACTCAATTTTATTGAGCACCTCAGATGCAGATAACGGTTTCGAAATAAATTTTACGGTTGCATATCGAAAAGAAGTGAAGGCCCTTAACATCCTCGTCTGATAATTGGCCAAAACGCATCGACACTAATTCTTGGTTGATTCTCTTGCTGAGGTATCCCAAGTTGCGAAACTTTTGACAATTCAAGAGTTTTAAACTTCCGGAAACGTAATTTCCCCAATATTCTTGAGGTTTACTATTTGATACATGTGTTATTTAAAACTTTTATCATTACAAATTTATGTTTCCAGAAGCAAAAATGATAAAATACAATTTGACAAAATATAACACAATATTATCACGCCTCGCTATTAGTTACATTCTTGTTGAGTGGGGGCGTCTCTCGGCTTAAAAAATAAAACAAGAAGGATAGAAGCTGTAAGGAAAGGATAAAACAGAAGAAGAGGATTGTATGTGACAGTAGCAGGGGGAAGAGGAACGCCGATGACCCCAATAATTATTATTTGTGGCCAACCTCTCCCACGGGCAGATTTCCCAGGAGCCCGCCCTGCTCACCTCACAACTCAGCCCCTCCTGTCCTGTTTAGTCTTAAAGGAAGAAAAACTCAAACAGTTCCCAGCTTTTCTTTCCTCCTCCCCCATCTTTACACCTACGCTTGGCGCTTCTCCGAAATAATTGCCTGCGGGCATCCCTTCTAATTAAAACAGAGAATTCATCAAACATTTTTATTTATTTCATATAATTACAATAAAAGAGTAGTCAGCGCTAAACGTGCGGATAAACATTCCAGGTGACGAAACGAAATGCAAATGTGAAGATTGACCTTGAAGATTTGAGTTTGAATGGCGTTCAGTGGAGGAAGATATGAAAACAAAGTTTGTTTCATAATCGGCATCCAACCTTCGGGATCGTTAGGCCTTATAATCAATTATATTTTTAATTATCTGGTTGTTAGTCGCATTTTTACCGAATAAAATAGACTATTGAATAGTGTCGAAGATCAGCGGAAAGGGGCGGGTGTGTATTTTCTATCCGTTTCTTATCCCCTAGGACACGATTATGAAAGTTTTGGAGATGTCTGATATAGATTTTTTTCCCCTCCCGCTACATTTGAAGACCTCCAGCGGCCCCTTTTATGTCAAATGAGGTGAATCTTCGCATGTAGGGTCCTCTTTCAGGCAGAAAAATACCATAAAAGTATACGTAAATTTTAGTTAAATAGTAAATTTAGTATAATAGTTAATTTTAGCGCTTTTAAAGTTTTGAGCACCTCTCAAGCTCCACCAAATTAAGTTATATGGTTCAAAATTTGTATGTAAATTGAGTTGGTGTTAGAGAAGTACCTTTTGGAGGTATCAACTTGTTTTTCCCAATCCTCGCGATTTCCGATTTTTTAAAATTATTTGCGCACTCATAAAATCTCTCCAAATTGATTGGAGGGCTTAAAACCTGTTGCATTTGAAACGTTATTAAATTACATATAAAATAAGTCCTTTTTTTGTATCCGTTTCACGATCATAACTGAGCAATACCGAGAAAGTTGTGTGAATTTCAGTCAAAATTTCGGTATGTTAGGTAGTACCTTTTGGAGGTCTGACCTTTTTCCTCCTCCAATCATTTTAATATTTTTTATTTTAGTGAAAATACGACCTTAGCGATGGAGTTCCACTGCCCACGATTTTTTGTTATTTTAGCCATCTTAGAAATAATAGCAGATTTTGTAGTTCTTAAATAAATTAACCAATTGATTTCCAGTAGTGCCTAAAATTATGTATGTATGTGTAATTATTTATGTATTAGCAAATCTGCTAGTATTTCTAAGACAGGTATATGCCTTAGAAATACTAGCAGATTTTGCAGTTTTTTAATAAATTTAATTAATTAATTTCAGTAATGCCTAAAATTAATTAGTTATTCAAACATTGTTATTCTGAAAAAGAAGATTTTTATTGTATCGAATAGTTGTTAAATGATAAGTTGAATACTAACGTAATAATATTACTTATAATTAGGTAAGCCAAGGCTTTTCAATACTTTTTTTAGATTTTTTCTCTCAGAAATGTTCATTTTTTTACTTTTCCTTACTTATATACGAAGTATACAGAAAGGGGAAGTATTGCGATCGTAAAAATTTTCGAATCCGAGTTTTCAACGGAAATACACATTTTAAGGTCCACTGAGTCCAAATGACCAAGCTTTGCAAAATGGTCTGTGTGTGTGCATGTGAACAGCCTAGCTCAAAAACGAAAAGTCGTACGATACTCAAATTACGTATTTAAGATAGGTATATGGCTGTGATGTTACAGCTTACTTACTTTTTCGTCAAAATCGACTAACCGGAAGTGCCACTTTATATAATCGATTTTACACTTTTTTACAATTTTCTCGAAAACGGCTATAACGATTTTGATGAAACTTGCCTAAATTATTGTACATGAAGATTTTTAACTTTTAATGTATTAGTAAATCGACCGAGGAATTGCAGGGAAAAAAGTTATGATGAAAAGAATGTTTTATTTGAGCATAGCTTAAAAAGTATGCATTTTATTTATTTATTTATATTGCATTAATTATGCATAGAATTGTATGAAAGGTAATTAAAATATCTAAACAACAAAAAAAGGATCATCAAAATCAGACCAATAATAGCAAAGACACAGCGCATCGGACTAACCGGAAATGGGAATTATATCATGGATATTACAATTGTTTGCGATTTTCTCGAAAACGGCTCTAACGATTTTGATGAAACTTGCCTAATGTCTTCTCATTACAGCCCTTTAACTTTTCATGTATGTAGTATATCAACGAGAAAATGGAGGGAAAACAATTATGATGAAAAGAATATTTTATTTGCGCTTAACTTAAAAAGCATGCAATTTATAGTAAATTATGCATTGAATTGTATGAAAGGTTATTAAATTATCTAAAAAACAAAAAAAGAATCATAAAAATCGGACCAGTATTAGCAAAGATACAGCGTATTTTAAGAGGAGCACAAGACCCTAGATGGATAACCGAGCGCATCCGAAAGGAGACCGATGCGAATGAACCTTTAATAAAGTAATTTAAGAATACAAAAGCGGAAATTACCTTAATAATTTCTACTGTCATATTATTTAATGGAAAGAAAATATTTCCGTGAAAACTAAACCGAAACTTTTAAAATATAATGTGCAACTTGACAAAGTTAAAATATATAGGTAGTGTACAGAATTGTTGTTCTAAAATTGTTTAAAAAACTGTTTTATTGTACTGAAGTGGGAGAAGATGTGAAGAAGTGAATGCTGCTGAGTTTATTTCAAGCATTGTTTATGTGAACTTTTTAAAATTATATTAAAAAGATAATTATTATAGGACGGTAAGGGAAAGTTATGTGATGCGAGCACTGCACTAGATTTTTTTTAAATTGCTCACGGACACAATAAGAATATGAAGTGGATGTATATTGCATGCATTATGGTATAGTGGAGTTCTAAGTCAATTCCGATACCATTACTGCCCAAAGTTATGTTCAATGTGCTAAATATTGCAATCGTGATTACGATGTTTCAACATTTCCAAAAAATGGATTTAAAAATTGTATTTGTTCTTGACATTGGTAAAATATCATATATAATGTTCAAGATGTCGTATCTTAACTTTAAAAAAAAGCTTGTTTCTTCCTGCACTGTAGGGTCGATCTTAAGCTTATAATTATTGTTTTTTCATATACTTATTTTTATTTTTGGCTTTATTATATTCTAAATGCAAAATATAATTTACAATCCAGGCAGCATTTGTTTTCTTACAGTTGCCGATTAATTAGATTGCACTTGAGAAAAGTAATTTATACTGAACCAGGTGGGCGACGCTTTTGAGCGCGAGGCAGATAAAAAGGTAACCTCAAGCTCGACAAAGAGTTAGCCAAGCATTCACGTTTCTACATGTATGACTGCTTTATAGGATTACACTAGATATCGGACTACCGTTGGACTTTGAATGGAGGTTTAGGAATACATAGAGGGTGTTGGACGTTTGTAGTCTTCTCCAATCGTCCTACATGCATTCCTCTCTCCCTATATCCAACCACGTTGGATCGTGAGTAGGGTTATGGTCCTACAAACTCCACATGTTTACCACTATGTCATTAATTGTTGTCAATATTTATTTACTATTAGTTGAGATTTTTCTCTCTAGATTATGTTTTTTACTTGTATGAAGTAAAGCAAGTATTGAAATCGCGAGAATTTTTGGTTTTCAGATTTCGAAGGAAATATCCATTTTGACCATCCCTGAATCCATTTTGATTAGCTTCGTCGTGGCGTCTGTTCGTACGTTCGTATCTCGCATAACTCAAAAACAGTTAGCCGTAGAAAGTTGAAATTTTGTATTTACGATTGTCATAAAATCTAGTTGTGAACCTCCCTTTTTGGTTACTGCTTGATCAGCGGAAGTGGTACTTTACTTCAAGGTCATAATTGATTTCTATCAAAAATTATATTAAAATACTATGAGAAACCTCTCAAATTTAGTATTTATAATTTATATTTTGATTTAAATAACATACTAGATTTTGGTCTAAATTGGAAAACCGGAAGCGGTACTTTACTTGAAGGTCATATTAGACTTTCATCAAAAATTATATTGAAATATAATGTAAAACATCTCAGTGTTTGTGTGTGTGTGTGTCAATAGATGGATGTCGGGACGCCAAGTGTCGTTTTTACTGCAATCTTCGGAAACTAGTAACCAAATTCAGTATCAGTTTTTGAGCCACGGATTTATAATTTAATTTAAGAAAGTCATGTGTTGCCCACATCAGATATTTTTTATGGTTAGAATGTTTTTTTTTATCCACTTCTGAATGTGTTTATTATTTTTATCTAATTAGAAAATAATAATTAGAATGATTAGAAAAAAATTGGTTTGAAATCACGTCTTCAGTTGTTTTTTTATTACTTCATTTTACACGTATTTCCCAACACATGCCGTATAATAAACTAATAAAAATATGTTCTCTTTTTTTATTACCCTCTTCAGCCAACATTATGTATAGTTTATTTATAACTTAAATATATACAAATTATTTAAAAACCTATTTATGAACGTCTTGGGCAATGGCTTCTTCCCTTTCTAACACCGTAGCTCTGTTCATCTGTATATGCTCTAAGGTATGGGCCTTAGCTTCACAAGATGGTGCTCACAGGAGACCCCTCTTAGAAACCCAGTCTGCTCCGGTGGGATGATGTACTTCTCACTGCATCATAGGTAATGTTAAAGAAGCCGCTCAAAAATGTTGCCCTTGTGCGAGAGGAGACTGATTGGCGATAATGCTCCGGTAGGTTTTCAATCTTTCCCGGCCTCAGTAGCAGCACTAGGATCGTTTGTTTCCAGACATTAAGAAAGTACGAGATCCGAATGCATCAGCAGGAAGGCTTTACCCCTCCTAGGGAGCATCTTCAACAACATATGCGGGGTATCGTCCTGTCCCGACGTCTTGTTTCCCTTATTGCTGCGTAGTCCCGACTCAAGCTGGCCAAAGGTGTAGAAAATGGGCTTCTCATTAGAGCACGGCAGTGGTCCTTCTGAAAGGCTAGGAGCAGCTAACAGCCGAGTTCCTTCCCTCGCCATATAGCTTTCAGCCAAGAGTTCAGCCTGTTCTGCAGGTGTCAGCAGGTAACCTCCTGATGTCAGGTGCACAGTCCTCCTCTTCGTTACCTGGGTCCTCACGAGAATCCAGAATTGGCGATAATCGTCATGAGTCCTCCCTAACTGTTCATGCGAGAGTGAGATCTCAGTAACGCATCAGGCTGCCGGGTCATCGCATTGATGGTCGGTTTCAATCTGTAGTCACGCATGCGCTGAAAGATGTTCCTCAGTTTGTTCATCTGGCCAATCTGAGCGAGGACGTGCCGTGGCGGTTTCCTGATCGATCTGGACTGCGGGCTGAGTCTGGAAATGTTCCTTGCCTGGTTCCTGGATGGTGGTGGTAACAACTTCCACCGCCTTATTCACCTCGGCTACTGTCCGAAGAGACTGAATCGTGGGTAGTGTTTCTTCAACACTTGACCTGTAGCCCTTCCAATCGGCCTTCTAAAAGAGGTACTTGATCCCTATTGGTGTGGCGGGCATGCCCTCAAAGGTATATAGCACATGCCGGTGATCGGATGGTCCATACAGGAGTGCTAAGCAGTCCCTGACGGTGCGCAGATCTCTGGTCAGAAGCAGGTCAAGCGTTGAAGTACACCCAGGTCGGGCTGCATGCCTGTAGTTGTGCATCTCCGAGTGGAAGACGGCCATTCTGGTCTTAGTGATTATTATAAGTACCCAATGGATTATTACTACCACACAGCCAGGCGGAGTCCCCAAGGACGACATATTGACTCTTTGCCTGGGCATGTTGCAATAATAGCTTCACAGATGTGATTATACATCTAGGTCTCCTACAGACACAGGCCAACTTGAACCGATGCTTCAGTCGCACGCCAAATTCACCTCTATTGGCATAACTCGGCCGCTTCTCTCCTCCGATGACTCCTTCAATAAAGACCGGTGCCTCGCTAGACGACGTCGAATCAATCATGTAACGCACGCACAAAATTCAGCATTACACCGGCGAGTGCTCTTTCCTATCCTAGTGCACTAAAACTCTTCTGAACACTTCACAGCTTTGCTAGAGCAACGCAGCCTTTGTCCTTGCGGGTTACCGACAATGTTGAGTCCAAGAGATAAGTATGGACCTTGTCAGTTTGAGAGCTCTATCTAAGCAAGATAAGAACTCAGTCTTAGCGGGCAGAAACGACTGTGGTTTTATCACCGAACTAAAAACTTGCTTTATAAACAAATCGAGATAATGCGTGATATTAATAATATTAATATTGATGTAAAGAGAAAAATATGTTCTCATATGTCACGGTGACATTATGTTCTTGGGACTGAGTGATTAAATCTGAATGGTGACAATTTTGAACCAATAATATTGGATCCTATTTTTGTTAATTGAATGTTCATCTCTAATTTACCTTGTTTCGTGTTGTTTTAAGTTTGCTTGTAATCATTAATTTGACCTGATCTTTCAACTAGTATTACTAATTTAAATTATATTGAATTAAAGTAATAAGAAAATATATAAATCTTGCAAATATAAACGTATAACACAAATATCAGCCTTAAGTACATTTTTTATCAGTTATCCTTATCTCATACTAGACGATGATTTGGTTATCTATTTTTAAGTAATTTTTATAATCCTTCTTATCTATTTCATTTAACCTTTTCAAATCACTGTAATTTATTCGGCTAATAATAATTTTTTTCGCCTAAACTTTCTTCTTCCTTTTTTTCCAATAATACTGTTTTTCTTCATTATTAACTGAAATCGATTAAAATTCCTTGGTATATTTTTTATTTTTTAGGACACAAAAATATCTAAATATTAATAAATCTGAAAAAAAAAAAGAAAATGAATTTAAAAACTTTTCAATAACAGTTATTTAAATTTCTTTTCTATTTTTCCAAATAATTAAATATTTAATAGTGAATAAAATAAATTGATCATTACAGAAATTTAGCCAAAAAATAATTAAATATTTATCATAATGGAGATCTATAATGTATGATTTAAATAATCACTGCTTCATGATTTTTCCCAAGATTTGAGTAATCTACGTACTGATCCATACAATCTTATGACAAGACAAAGTATGGAATAAAAAAAAAAAAATATAGAGATGATGGGACGTAAGATATTTTCAATTCCCTCGCTGGAAGAAGAGTTGGTTTCAGAGCCAACATGTTTGGAATAAGAATCCGAATTCCTACAGAAAGATTTTTCATCTTTATTCGGGTCGAGGTCCCACTTTACATTACTATTAGCATTCCACTTGAGCCTTCTTCCAGTGTCTTTTCGATGGAGGATTTCTTATTCCATCACGTCGCCGATTCAATACGGCCTGGATATCTTGGCTGATTGACCGGCGAATGAGATATAATTGAAAATAAAAATGAATGAAAAACAAATTGCAATGTAATCAAGGTATGCGTTATGTACGTTTTGAATATTAAATCTATCATACCTGCGATCTAGTATTTATAATCAATACAAATATGTATATTATATATCTAATTTTTAATAAACAAGTTTTATTAGCTTATGCGATATACCTTCAATAGATGTATGTTTGTCTAATATTATCTGAAATAAGCAGGTATGCACTTATATATTTAATTTATAAAATAGATTTTTAAAAATATATAAATATAATGTATCACAAGCGTTGAAATTGAACAATGGTTGTATGGTAAAGGCTGGAGCGTTCTGAAAGCAGCTTCATGAACCTCACACCGACCTAAAGCTCGGAATTTAATAAGCTCCTAAACTGGGCATATTACCACCTACTTGTGGTGTGGGAGCTTCATCAACCTCTCGACTGTTCAAGAACTGGTCTGCATAGTTACTCAAATCTGCCTACCTACACCGGGTAACTGACTCGTCAGGTATCAGGGCCTATGACGGAACATATTATTTGGAAGAATGTAATTTCATACTAAGATTAATGAAAACAATCAGAAGAATTACTAGCTAGCATACTTATGCGCATGTCAATAATAAATAAATTTAAATATCCTATTTCAATTCAGTTAAAGGACAACAGAAAATGTTCGGTTCGCCTGAATGTGATATTTTCATATTTATATAATTGACCTGTACCAATCACTAATAAGATTAATAAGGAATATAGGAATAAAGTCTGGAATAAACTTTAAAAATAATATTTACCTGTGGCGGTTTCTAGAAAGTGACAATGGGGGTTCACACATATAAAATTATGGCAAATTTATCAATTAAAAAATACGACTTAAAATATCCATCACAAGTAGACCCCTTCAGTTTTTATACTATATATAATATACTATTATATATTATATACTACCCTAGCAAAGTCAGAGTAAAGCAGGCAGTTTCCAAACAACTAGAAGGCGTTAAAAAAGTTTGATTCTATACAGTATCATTTTTATTTTGGAAATAATGAGTAATATTTTTCTATTTAACAAGATACAGTATAAATAAATATCTTATAAATGAATTGGAAATATAATTAACTTTTGCACCATAAATTAGCTGTTGTAAAAAATCCTTGCACTCAAGCGTCGAGTGCACAAACACTTTGTGCACACCAAGCGAATATAGCAGCCAACACGCACCCAGCCCATTAGTTACCCATACGCATACGATTTTTTTTTCAGCATGCCAAAACGGCGGATTTCTAGCCTCTTGTTGCTTACTTAAAAATAGTACAGTTCTTAGATCCGCGGGTTTGGCTAGTGGACTTGACCCGTTCATAAACATCGTTCGTGGCTAATAATAATAATGATAACATGGCTAACTAATAAAAAAATCTGTGGCTCCTCGAAAATAACCATTTGTATATGATCAGCTATTTTAGGGGGCTCTCTGCTCATGTACATAGTGGGAAAAATGACCGATCTATGAGGGAAAAATTCACAAAAGAAAAACAAAAAATCATACAGATAGCACTTTATAGTGATGTCTATCTAAGTTATATTCGGAAAATTAGGCGGAATTTGCTGAGTTTAAAGGTAAAAAAAAACGACTTTCTACAGAAAAATATTAAATGGCTGGACCGTCCGTTTTCGTTTTTGTGTGTTTACCAAGAGAGCATCTTAAATGCTTCAGGTAGTAATGATGTGATCACGATTGGTCGACCCATTCAAAATTTGAAGACTATGGCGCCCGAGAAAAAATAACAAGATTCAAGACATACATAGAAGTGTAGGTGAAATAGTGTTTGAAGCTGAAGTCGCTAGCAGACAAGCAGGAAAATGCGACGCTCCTAACATTATTAGAGAAGTGACCATTTACCCTTCAGAAGTAGACAACAAAATTTAAAAACTTTGAATGAACGATCCTGTTTCGCGTCCATTTATTAACGAGGAAGCGTTAGCATTTTTGTATAGCTAACTAAATACACGTATAATTTAGCTCGAAAACGCGCTTTAGATTTAGGTCATTATATATATATATATATATATATATATATATATATATATATATATATATATATATATATATATATACATATATATATATATATAACCTAACGAGTCCAGGTTAGGTAACTTTAAAAAAAAGAAGGATTTTGTAAATAATAACGTAACGAGAGATGGTTAATAACTGCCTTTATTCACCAAGTAATCCTACTTATATACTCTTAGGGTGTTGTTTATATTCCTAGTAGGATTAAGTTCTATTATTAACTAGACCTGGCTCTTAACTCACCCTTTCCAGTTTCGGATACTGCCGGAAACTAAAAAAAATCGCCAAACTAGGTAAGTCATAGAACTCACTCCTGTACAATACGGACACTCCCTAAGTACGAGTTAATAATACATATTACAGAGAGAGAAAAAGAAAAAATACAAAATACAACTTCGAAATATGTAAAGCCCTTATACAAAGACACAATACACTTTGTGAATACAAAAACAAAAGAAAAAATATACAAAATACAAACTTCGATATATGTACAGTCCAAATACAAAAACTCAATACACTCGTTGAATACAATACTAAAAAAACAAACAAAATATGAACAGTTCGCCTCTTTTTGGGCTCTCCCACGGTTTCGATGATCACGACATTATGCTCCCGGATAACGACTACGCGGAATGGACCCTCGAATCGGGGGTCTCCTTTCTCCCATTAGACCCAATGCGGCGATATACGATCGACCCGATTTTGATGCCCCCCAGACGATCCCTAACCTTCACATTTTCTCGCGCTACCCTGGTTCGTTTTTCTTTAAGAATTCGCTCACGCACTTTTTTTCCATAACCCTTGGACTTGTATCTGGTTCGTAATGATGCCGCGTTGTTCCGGCGAGTCCCCCGCCGTCTCCGCATAGTCCCTTTCGGGTCCGCGCAACCCAAACAAAACCTCGAATGGTGAAAAGCCGGTTGCCGAATGGATAGAGTGGTTATAAGCCGCTATGGCCTTACGGATCACTATGTCTGGTGCCAATCCCTTGTCGACCTGATAGACCCTGAGGATGATCACTGAGAGTGCTGTGTCGCAAGACCCAATAACATTCTCTATCGTCTGTTTCATGCCCACCCAAAAGTATTTCCTTTTCAAGGCCTGTAGGGTCTCACTGACTCCCCGATGATTGGTTTTGCCTTGGTGATATTCAGTGGTCAATTCGACTTGGCGGTCTGCTTTCCTAACCGTTTCCATCAGTATCCTACAGCGAACAAAGACGCGGTCCAGGATTTGCTCCGTTTTCCACACCTGCTTCACCTTTTCCCAAATCGTCGCATTGCCCACATATAAATGATGCCTGCGCCCTGGGGAAGAAGCATCCTTCAAAGCCTGACAGACCCTCTCGACGCGAACTCCCGGCGGCGATGAAATGACATTGATACGCGACCGGCCATATCGGAGATATTCAATAGATAAAGCCCGCGGTTTTGGTTTTCCAAATGATCTGTCGTGGCTTATCATTGACGATCTCTTTGATCTCCTCCATCTCCGCCGGTCTCTCCCCCGACGAAGTCTCTGTATCCGACGATGCCCCTTCCTGTCCTGCCCCCATAGCAGCCGACGCCCCTTCACCATCCGGTGACCAGTCATGAAGAAATAGCCGAATGTCGCGGAATGGCCCTGCGGTAGCGTCTTCGATGGCATTGACCGTGATTGCCACCGACAGCCAGTCCGCGACTACGTTCACTTTACCGGATTTGTAAACAATATCCATGGAATATTGACTTAGGAGCTCTTTCTACCGTGACACGCGTGCGGACGGTTCATTCAATTTAACCACCCACTGCAACGGACGGTGGTCCGTCTGAATCCGAAAACGGTTCCCAAATAAATACGTGCGAAAATGATCGATTGTCCAAACGACCCTGAGGAGTTCCCGTTCCAACGCACTGTATCGCGCTTCCGCGTCGGTCTATCTTCTACTGGCGTATGCGACGGGACGATCCCCACCCCCGCTCTCCTGAGACAACATCGCACCTAATGCATATTCGATCCCCACCCCTTCCTCTCTCTTTGATCTCTCTCTCGTCCTTCCTACCGTGTTTCCTCTCCATTACGGGTCTGCTGTTCCGGTTCGTAGGCCTTTCCCGCCGGTAGCTCTCTGCCTCTCTCTTTCTACTTGCTTCGAACCGCGGCCGATTTCTACTCATCTCCGGCCTGCGGAATGGGACTCTGGTCCAGCCTACTTCTACCTCTCCGCTATACTTCGCCTCCTCGTCCCTGGCGCTGGCATCCACCATGTCTTGGGCACATTCTAGGAAGCTCTTTTCTTGAGGTAGGCCGCCTTTCCTTCCTGTGTCTGGAGCCAATTGCACCTTCAGGACTGTGACCAAGAATGCCATCCTTGCTTCCGTCTGCTCCGCACTCATAACCTCCCTCACCTTCTCGGTGATTTTATTAAATCGTGCCAATAGTATGCCCGCATACTGGCCGCTGCTCCGCATTTCTCAGATCATTTGCAGCATACCCACCGACCCCCTCTAAACGCCTTCTTCAGCCGAGCCTTCACAGAGTCCCACGGCGTGTCCTCATCTGCCTGAATCAGGTACATACACTTCTTTTCACTCGACACACCAAAGCCGCTCTCAATGCCGCAACTCCTCTAGCCTCAATCAAATATTCCGCAGCCATTGAGTCAATTAGGGATATGATCCGGTCCCCTCCTTTCAGAAAGTGATTCAATTCTTCCACTTCCCCACTGAACTTGTCTAGCTCGCCTATCGTGTACCTAATATTCTGGGCATTAGCTCTCTTCAATTTTAGCCGCTCTATGGCATTAGCTTCTGCCGCGGCAAGATTTGCGTGCGCCTGCGCCAGCGTGGGTGTCGGTTGAGGCGGAACGTCATTAGGTAACGTCAGCGTAGGCGATTCAAAGAATTCCTTGTTGTCCGGTCTGCGGTCCGACCTGTATTTCTCCATTCATGGTTGACCGGTAACCAAAAAAAAAATCTTCCGGTACGAATAATCCGCTCCCGGGTTTCGGCACCACTTAACAAGTCCGGGTTAGATAACTTTAAAAAAAATGAAGGATTCTGTAAATAATAACGCAACGAGGGATGGTTAATAACTGCCTTTATTCACCAAGTAATCCTACTTATATACTCTTAGGGTGTTGTTTATATTCCTAGTAGGATTAAGTTCTATTATTAGCTAGACCTGGCTCTTAACTCACCCTTTCCAGTTTCGGACACTGCCGGAAACTAAAAAAAATCGCCAAACTAGGTAAGTCATAGAACTCACTCCTGTACAATACGGACACTCCCTAAGTACGAGTTAATAATACATATTACAGAGAGAGAAAAAGAAAAAATACAAAATACAACTTCGAAATATGTACAGCCCTTATACAAAGACACAATACACTTTGTGAATACAAAAACAAAAGAAAAAATATACAAAATACAAACTTCGATATATGTACAGTCCAAATACAAAAACAAACTACAAACCAATTCACCAACTACAAAGTAGGATTACTTGGTGAATAAAGGCAGTTATTAACGCCTTTATTCACCAAGTAATCCTACTTATATACTCTTAGGGAGTTGTTTATATTCCTAGTAGCATTAAGTTCTATTATTTAGCTAGGTCTGGCTCTTAACTTATATGTAGCTTATATATATATATATATATATATATATATATATATATATATATATATATATATATATATATATATGTATATATATAATATATATGATATATATAATAATATATATGTTATATATAATATAACATAATAATATATGATATATATAATATATATGTATATATGATATATATATAATATATATATATATATATATATATATATATATATATATATATATATATAAGTTAAGTTGGGACTTACATTAGTATAGCCACTAATTCCAAACTAGCATTATAAACATTGTAAATTGTATATATAGAGGATTAGAATCTGAATAAAGTTAGTGTTTAACCAGCCTTCATGTGAGTACTTTATCTCCCCATTGCCTCTTTTTTTTATGTTTCGCGTGTCGAAGCTCTTAAGTGGTGCCGAAATTCGGGATCTTTTTTAGCAGTGCGCAGTGAGAATTTTTTTTTTCTTTTCCTTTTTTTTTTCTCACGGAAGAATATTTTGATTTTGTTACTTATCAATTTTTATTTCTATTTTTTCTCACTCTTAAAAAAATGAATGAACAAGGACAAAGAGAGATCCTTAGGCCAGCAACGTTAACGCTGGAGCATTCACAGCCAGAATCGGTGAATCCCGAATTCCCGCCATTGTCATCAGCAACTCTAACAATGGCGCGGGCGGACTTAGCTGCGCAGGAGGCGAATAGAATCGCACAGGAGACGAACGAATTAGAAAAAATGAAGCTGAAAAAGGCAAATGCACAAGATATCAGAAGAGAAATTTCCGACTTAGAGAAATTTAACGGAGATGTGGGGGAGTTAAATCATTTTCTCAAAGGCGGGGACGGGATTATGAACAGCATACAATCCCAGGTAGCAGTAGATCTCCTAGAAGAAGCAGATGCCAAAAGGTTACGGGTGGCCCTAGCACGGCGGGTCAGAAGTAGCGTCCTAAACCTGATTCAAGGATATCGCGTGGCAGGTAATTAAGGAAAGACTGGAGAAAGCCTATGGAGGGGGGCGATGGGCCCCAGAAGAAGATATGCTTCAAATGTTCCGAGACATGAAGAGAACGAACCAAACAAACGGTCAGTACGCTGCAGGTCTCCTCGTGAAGCTAAACAGGATAAACGAGAAGTTGCGAGAGGTAATGGACACAAGTGCAGTCGAGGCGTGGATGATATTTATGACCACGGTACTGAAGGTTCAGTTAGCCAGAGATACGGGGAGGAAGGACGATCTACCCAGAGATAAATCATTTATAGAATGTGCACAGGAAATGGTGGACGCGAGTTTGAACCAGGGTGGAGTAGGGTGTCTTACCGAAGAAACGAGGCAGGAAGGAATAGAGTAAGACAGGATCTGGAAAGAAGGAGAGAGGGAGAGTTTGGGAGAAAAGAGAAATTACCGAGAGAGAGAAGGCATTTTGTGGACAGGAAGAATGGCAGAAGAGATGAAAGGAAGTGCCATGAATGTGGCAAGACAGGGCACTTGGTAGCTCAGTGCCCGCGTACGCGGTGTTTTGAATGCCATAACGAGGGACATATGGCCAGACAATGCCCATATATACGAATACGGCGCAGGGAACACGACCGAGGAGAACCAATGGAGATCAACGCTCAACGAATGTGGCGGAGGAGCAGAATACCGTCGGAATCGGCCAGATCTTCAGAGACTTCAGGGTCCGAGACGGAGAGCAGCGAACCCGGCGGCAGGGGAACCCCCGGAGGAAGGAGCAAGCAACGGAGTGCAGGGCGGCGAACAGAGCAGGTAAAGAGAGAATGAGGATCGTGTGAACGGAGGGGCAACCTTCTTTGTGTGAACAGTGTTGTAAAGAAGTGTGATCGGTTGCCTGTTATAGAGTTTTGTAAAGGGTGGAAGTGTTTGGTAGACACAGGAAGTTCCTGTACATTAGTGGGTAGGGATAACTTGGAGTTGTTATTTAAAGGAAAGAGTAAGCCAGTTGTGAGACCATGTCAATGTAAAGTGGTCACTTTGAGTGGGCCCTGTACGATAGAGGGGGAAGTTGACTTATCCTTAGAGAAGTGGGGAATGAAGGAAGGGGTAATGACGCTGCATGTTGTGGAAATCATGCCGCGTGAGTATGGGGGAATTTTGGGATGCGATTTGTTTAGCAAATTAGGGGCGAAGATCCGTAGTTCAGGAGGTCAATGGGTAATTAGGATCGGGAAAAAGAGGTACGAAACGTCGCAGGACGCGAAGGGGAGTGTTAGGTGTGTTGGGGTAATCACCAAAGGTGCAGATTGGAGACAAAGCGTGAGGGAGGAATTCACGGATATTTTTTTTCGCGAGGGAGACCCACTGAGCGCGACGGGAGAGACTCTCCACGAAATCAATTTGAAATCCGACAAGGTTACCTACGTGAAGGAGCGGAGGTACCCACAAGCATTGAGGGGACACATTCGTGAGGAAATCGAGGAGCTAAAGCGTCAGAGGATCATCGTGGATAGTACTTCGCCCTTTAATAGTCCACTATGGGCAGTCAAGAAGAAACCCGTCGACGGGGAAACAAAGGAGCGCTATAGGGTAGTTGTAGACTTCCGGCAATTAAATGAAAACACGCTAGATGAGAAGTACCCCATTCCTAGGTTGGAGGACATCTTGGACAGACTGGGTGGAGCATCGGTGTTTAGCACACTTGATCTGAAATCAGGATATCATCAAATTCGCATGCACCCCAGAGATCAAGCCAAAACAGCGTTTACTTTCGAAAGGGGGCATTATGAATTTACCCGTATGCCGTTTGGCTTAAAGAATGCACCCATAACGTTCCAAAGACTGATGGACGAATTTTTGCGTGGTCTGGATGAAAATATGTGCCAAGTGTACATGGATGATCTCTTGGTTTTTAGTAAGACAGAGGCAAACCATATAGAGGACCTGCGACAGGTATTCACTAGAATACGACAGTTTGGGCTGAAACTATCGAAGGAAAAATCGATATTGGGTCAAACGCAGATTAATTTTCTTGGACACGTGATTTCGGCGGATGGGGTACGGCCAGATGGAAAGAAAGTAGAAGCAATCGGGAAAATGGCAATGCCGAGTGATGTGAAGGGGATCAGGAGATTGTTAGGAACCCTCAATTACTACCGGCGATTTGAACGAACTTTTGAGGAAGGGACGCACGGTTAAGATTAGGCCAGAGATCGAGGCGAATATCAGGAAGTGTATGTTGCGGTTACAAACGGAACCAGTCCTCGCATTCCCAGATTTTTCCAGACCATTTTCAATCACTACAGATGCCAGTAAATATGCACTGGGGGCGGTTTTATCGCAGGAAGGCGAGAGGGAGGAAAGGCCCGTGGCATATGCGAGCAGGAGGCTTACGGACGCGGAGTCCCGGTATAGCGCACTTGAACGAGAATTGTTAGGGGTTGTATGGGCAGTGCAACACTTTCGGCCGTATGTATTCGGAAGAAGGTTTAAAGTGCACACAGATCATCGTCCTCTGTTGTGGGTGGGCAATTTGAAAGATTCCTCGGCGAGAGTCACACGGTGGAAGGAGATTCTGAGTCAGTACAATCTCGAAGTAGTGTACAAACCGGGAAAGGAGAATGTCGTAGCTGACTGGTTATCTCGCGCGTTACAGGTAAACATGATGGAGACAGAGGTGGGTGAAGCATCGGGAGACCTACAAAGGTTCGTGCGGGAATGGACGCCAGACGGGGAAGGAGAACGCGGGGCTGACCGCCAAAGCAATGGGGACCCCTCGGATGACGAGTCAGGGGACGAGAGACCAGCAGAGATGGAGGAACTTGACTAGATAGTTAACGACAAGACTCGACAGGTCATCTGGAAAACAAGGACTACGGGGCTGGTAAAAATGGACTTCTCCAAATATGATAGGCATACCATCGTCACTATTTGGTCCCAACCGGGAGTCAAGGCGGAGCAAATCTGCCGAGTATTAAAGGACGCATCCAAGGTAGGCGCGACCCATTATTTATATGTCGGCAACGCGGCGGTGTGGGAAAAGATCCGTGTCTTATGGAGGACTGAAAAAATAGGGATAGACAGGACTTTTATTCGTTGTCGCTCTATCGTGGAGACTATTCGCGATCACGAACAGCAAAAAGAGGTAACGATTGCATACCATCAAGGGAAGACAAACCACCGAGGAATCAACGAGACGTTGGCGGCCTTGAAAAGAAGGTATTATTGGGTAGGGATGCGGAAAACGGTAGAAGAGGTAATGAGGAGCTGCCACATTTGCCACACGGCTAAATATGACCGGCACCCCCCCGTAGGACTACAAACAGAGACGAGGACACCTACGGTACCGTTAACGGACCTCCAAGTTGATACCTTTACGTGGAGAGGGTTTAAATGGGTGACAGTAGTGGACACCTTTAGCAAGATAGCGATGGCACACCCCGTGAAGGAAAAATCGGCGGCATCGGTTTGCAGCGCTCTCCAAACATGGTTCCAGTTTTATGGGGTGCCAGATACGATCTCCTCGGACGGGGGCAGGGAATTCGACAAAGCCCAGTTACGACAAGAGACGAAAAGGTTAGGAATTTCGTGGCACTGGAATACGGCCGGACATCCCAAAAGTAGAGGGGGGATCGAACGGCTCCATAATACCCTGGGTGAACATCTCCGAGTATTCCATGCAGACAAGGGGTTGGAAGCAGACGAGGCGATGCCCCGAGCCATAGCAGCGTATAACCATTCTATACACATGGCTACTGGGTTTTCCCCTTTCGAGGCCCTTTTTGGTTTACGCGCACGAAGGAGGGACGAGCGAGATACGACCGTGGATGAGGACATGGCGGAAAAACTAGCCGTGAATAGAGTAGAAATCGAGAGAATGTGGGGGAAAGCGCATGGGCGAATGGTAGCGGAAAAGAGTAAGAGAGTAGCGTGGGAGAACGAGGGTGTAAAGGATATTATGGGTAATATGAAAATAGGCACTATCGTTTACAGGAAAATTATGTCGAATCGCGCAAGGGAAGTTCTGAGGTATGAGGGCCCATTCAAAGTGATTACGATTAGGGAGCACAATCTCGTCACTATTCAGAGTCTGGAGGAGCCCAGGAAACGGAGGACTGTACATATCGAGCAACTTAAGGTTCCAGTGGGGGAACCCAGACCATAAAAGTGTATTTATTTGTATTATACGTTTTCTGGAAGAAAAACATGTATTTTTAGTTTTTGTATATAGAGTTTTGAGGAAGTGCCTTAGGTTATATTTTGTATACTATTTGAAGTAGATTAAGTTAGTATTATGTTAATTTTTATATATAGGTTAAGTTGTAATTTTTGGTTATTTACTTTTGTTTGCAGTTTGGTTTTTGTTTTTGTTATTGTTTGTTTTGTTTTGAGTTTACGAGGATGTTCATAAACTGGCAGGGGGGAGTTAAGTTGGGACTTACATCAGTATAGCCACTAATTCCAAACTAGCATTATAAACATTGTAAATTGTATATATAGAGGATTAGAATCTGAATAAAGTTAGTGTTTAACCAGCCTTCATGTGAGTACTTTATCTCCCCATTTCCTCTTTTTTTTATGTTTCGCGTGTCGAAGCTCTTAAGTTATATATATATATATATATATATATATATATATATATATATATATATATATATATATATATATATATATATTCTACTATGAAATATTAAAATAAACAAAAAAAACATTGCTATCCTTAAGAAAGCAGCATTACAAGAACATTACAGAGAACTGCGTAACCATCAAAGTGCAAAGTATAGTAGATCTTACAGCAAGGATACTTGTTTTCGCACATAGCAAACTTTTCAATAATTTTCCTAATAGAACTACTTTAATTATGATATGTAATTGGAGATCCAATAGTAGCAGTGGCCACAATAACAATAAAAAGTTTCAAGATTGAAATGCAGTTTTTGTTGGCTTTTTCTTCTCTTCCCCATAAATTATACGAGATAAATAACAAGGCAATTTTAGCCTGGAATAACCAATTTTCTTCATCAAATCGGTACTGTCGACCCTTGGTGAAAGAAACCACTGAATTAACAATAGTAGAAAGTGAACAAATTAAAAATCAACTTGCGTTGCTGCTTCCTACAAATATTTTTACTGACCTTAGTGGACGGAAAGGTTGCAATGCTCTGAACAAAATCAAGTCAGCCTTGCTATATTTGTGGGACTACTCCGAAATTGATAAACAGTGATCTGTCAACCAATACAGCCAAATTTATAAGTTATAGACTTGATATCGACGTCGTTTTTTGAAAAAGGCGTAAGAACCATTTAGCAAACTTTACAGGAAACACATGAAAGGATTTTTCCACAAATAACAATATATATATTTTTTAATTTTATTCTTTATTGTATAGAATAGGAGCTAATTAAACTGGCCTAATTAAAATAGCTAATTAAAATATAATTACAATATATTTTAAAAGATTTTAGCATTGGTTAAGGCCAGAGTGACGAATGAGAGTCATCTATTTGGTGCTCACGTCATCAATATTCGATTTTTCGACCATTTCCAATTTTTTTTCTCGATATACCGTGAGTGGGAATCGATAGAGATGGAGTTAACGTCACAAAATCAAATGAAATTTAAAGTTCGAATTTTTGGCACTGATGTCTGTTTCAAAAAACGACGTCGATATAAAGAAATGGGCCATTGCACAACATAAAGATAAAGAAGCTATGAAAATTAGAAATTCAACTTAAATTTAAAGAAGAGGGGTTTGATAATTGATAGACCCAAACCCAAAATCGGATCGACTAAGGATGGAAATACAGCAAGACGTTTTTCAAAAACCACGCCGTTAGCGGACGTATAACAGGATTGAGTTGTGAGCTGCTTGAAAAAAGTATGTAGCTTTGAATACATTATCATCTGGTTATGATATTGATTCTGATGAGTTTGAATTACATGTTCGAGAAACAATATCGTTGTGTTTATCTCTTTATGGGTGATACAATAAGCCGCCAACAGTGGACCAAATACTAGTCCACAGTCCGGAAATAATAAGGAACTGCTTAGTGCCTGTTGGCATATTATCAGAAAAGACACAAGAAGCCTGAAATAAAGCCCGATTTAAAGACTGGGAATGAATGATCAACTCTGGTATCTTTTTTCGGTCTCTTAATTCAAAACTACAGTTAATCACCTCTTCAATTCAACTAATATTCGGCAGAAAAAGGTAGAAATGAATGATTCTCCAGAAAATGGGCATTTTTGTCCAACGTCTTTGGTGAGGCTCACATCACATTTGACCGGATAATTTTTTGTCATAGGTTACTACTTTATTAATTTTTAAATCTCGAAATCGTTAAACATCATTATTTTAATTGATTATAAACCACCCAATTCTCATTCCTTCGGACAATCCTAGATCGTGATATGTTACTTTCAAAAACCTCTGTAAGGATAATGAAACGTCTAGGCTAGATTTTGCACGATGGTATTGACATGGAAAAGAAAATCGTCTAATGCAATGTTATCCTCGACTTAGCTTATCCCAGCCCCATATTCAGATTTTCATTCCTTTGTCAAAGTTTGAATATCCTGCCAGAGTCTTACCCTTGCAAGTTCGTGGCGGGTGGCAACACTGGCAGTTCCTGCCTAAAGTATTCTTTCTATCTTTTTTGTTTAATTAACAATCAGTATCCTTTGAGCAGCATTACAGAAAGTAACTTGTGGTGTTTTCGTTCATTCTCCTCATTCTTCAAATAACATCATCATGTAAGTATGTAGGTGGAGGATTCCTAGTACGAAAAACGTGTAGGCTCTTTTATGATCTCTTTTCATTCCGTACTACAAGTCATTGAAGGGAACAATAAAACAAATTTGGAGGGCCAAAGGTTAAAAAACTTAAAAATACATTTAATTTTTCATTATTTTTAGTTCTTCAACCAACATATTACAGAATTTGATTATTGTGACATTTTAAAGAATCATGATTTAATCCACTTTCTTCTTATCTTTTACTTTCTTCTTCTTTCTTTATAAACTTTAATTTATACCAATTTTAATGGACACAATTTTCGTATTTCTGTTGCTTACTGTACTACACTTAAGGGTTTTTAATATCTTAGTTCTTATGGAAGGTTTCTTTTCTGTTTTATCTTTGAATTGCCAATTTTGTTCTTTTGCTTTCATTTTTAAAATTCATTAAGATATTTAAGGAAAACAGAAGCCGTTTGGGTTATGGTAAGATAAAAGGTACTTTTATTACGAGGCATATTTTTTTTATTCAAGCATTTATTGTCAGCAATTTACTTCTGTTTTATGTTGTTGTTTTTTTCGGTTTTATGATCTTTTTTATAAGCTTTCGGACCTGAAAACACCGATTGCCACAAAGGTTACCAGTATTACATAAATAGATTCTAAAAGAATCAGTTCTCATGGTACCAATTTTGAAGTTTAATGAGCAATTGTATGATATAGTTGACAAAATTATTTACGTACCGTTTACCAAATTAGTTCTCATCCAAACATCGAATAAGCCTATTTTATAACATTATATATAATAAGATAATTACACATTTGTTATAAAATAAATGTTATCAAATAAGTTGTCTCTATTTTTGACATTAATTAATACACCACCCGTTTTCGTTAAAAATGATTATTATTATTATCGGTGCATTTAATATATTTATTTTTTTAAACAACCCACTTGTTACAGTAAATTTTTCCCATTAATTAAACAAACTTTGAGTATGATAATTTTGGAAAGAATAACTGATCCTTGGATTAATCAGAAATTATAAGATTTTAAGTATTTAACAATATGGTAAAAGAAGAACTAATTTTGTCAATATTTATATTTTTAATTACCTATCTCTCATCACTTGTCAAAAGCATGAAAATATTTTGAATGAACCTTGGTTTTGATCTATGGAATAAATAATAAAAATTAAATAATAATAATAATAATACATAATAAAAATTTGATTTTCAATTAGATTATTTGCACAGCCACCATTACAGAGTTTAATCAAAGCACCCTAAAGAAAAAGTGATCTAACCTTCTGCAACTAATATGTATAACTAATTCTGTTTATCACAATCAGTAAATTTAATAAAAATAAATGAAGTTATTTTAACTCCTTATACCTAATACTAATTTTCAAATATTCTGTGAAACGAATAAATTGCAAAAACGTACACCATCTGTTTTTAATTAAAGAATCAAACCTGAAAGTAGTTGGTAAACTAAATGGAGGGGAAAGGGAGGAGTTTGGAGTCCTGCAAAACCTCAACACCACTAATTGGATTACATGCAGTGTTGTTCTCTTTTCTTCAACAAGAGCTTTTTTTATTTATTCTTATTTTGATCTTATAAAAATAATTCGTTACCTTAAAACATAAACATTGTAGCTTTATCTTGTTTGTTTAAACAATAGTGCATATTCAAGTCATAATGTTTATAAATAAACTTTTCTTGTTTGGTTGATACATTCACAATGCCTTAGTTCAGTTGGTACTTAAAATTTTCCTAGCTCTCTTCTCTGTTTTTTTTTCAAACTGCTGATTAATGGTATTCCATTTTCGTTTCTCTATATTGGTATGCATATTTCTTTTATACATGTAATAAATAATCGTTTTAAGATATGGTAAGTATATTTTATTTTTTAAAAAATTGCATTTAGTTGATTTTGTTTTTTTAGATATATCTAATTTCATTATGTCAATTAGGACTTACTTAGCTATTTTTACTTCTTGTATTATAAGAAAGATTTCTATTTTAAGATAAAACAAAAATGAAATAAAACTACTAATATCATAAAAAAAAGATAAATCAAAAACAATTATCATAAAAATAATTGTAAAAGCCTATTCCAACATGATTTTTTTTGCTTAGCAAATTTTTAAAAGTTCTATTATTCATTATAATTTTATAACAGGATACTAATCAGTTAATGAACTTTTTCAAAAACTCTATGCAAGAACATTTATAATTAAAGTATTTACATAAAAGTTCTACACGAAATAACATTCAGATAAGAAGTTCCTGAAGAATTTATATTGTAAGCAGTTTTTGCTAAAAGTTCTTTTAATATAAGTTTTTGCCAAAGCGTTTTTAATAAAAGTTCTGATAATAGAAGTTCCTCCTAGAACATATTAAATATAAGTTCTTAAAATAAGTTTTCACAAACTTATGGGGCAAAGCTTGAGGGGATCTGTGGAGGTGAAGAGAAAGGGGAGACAACAGCATTGTTAAAAAAAAATCTTTTTATTAGTCTGAACTTAATTAGATGAGCACACAGAAGCAAACACACACTCACAAGCACAAACATACAAACAGAACAAAAACCATAGATATGAATAAAATTTGAAATAAAAGAACAAGTTGAAAAATAATTACATTTTTATTTATTTTATTCAACATTACATTTTTAATTTTAATCAAAAAATTACTTTACTTTTAATAAAATCATCCATAGAATGTTTATTTAAAGATTAAAAATAACCTGTCATGACACTATTCCATAAGTATTTTCCACCTTTAAGTAGAAACTTTTATTATAATCTCACTAAAAAGTTTTATCGAGAACTTTTATAATATAGACTCATATTTAAAAGTTCTGACAAAAAGTTTTTGGAAAACCTTTTATTATAAAAGTTCTTTCACTAAAGTTCTTTAAAGAACTTATAATAAAAGATCTAACATAAAAGTTCTGTTTCAAAAAAGTTCCTGAGAAAAAGTTGAAGTGAGAACAAAAATTTTTTCAAAATCAATGTGCTCAGTTATTTTGGAACTCTACTTTATCAACTAAAGAGACACCTTTTAATCTTTTATGTTATTATAGATAATCTATTACCCCTAAAAAATATTTTTCTTTCTAAAAGATTGAAGTGAGAGCTTATTATGAAATTTGTAAAATGAAAGGAAAGGCAGTGATAGAAAAATAAAAAAATCTTGTTTTAATTATTACTCATATGACATTCAAAGTGGCATAACTTATTTTCATTGTAAAAGAGCTTCAAGGTGCTATATTGTATAAGATGTTATTTTCCAAATTACTTTGGTTTTATTTGTGAGAAATGTACAATTAACACCTAACAAAGAAAAGTGATTTTAGAAATAAATTTTTTTATCTATCTTTTGCATAAAATTTGATGCTTTTCATAAGCTCTAATTATAATTTCAAACAATTAGGCTCAACCAACTGTACTATGTTACATTCTACTCAGTACTATTTACATACTGTTATTAAAACAGAAAACAAAATTTTTGACAAAATTATTTTGATAATTTTGAGCAAAATAATTCATTCAAAGAAAAAATATAATTTATATGAGTGATGGCTGTGCACTTTTAGACATATATCAGTCATGATTGAACTTATTATTCATTTTTAATTATTTTGTCAAAAACTGTACAAAAAGCATTTTTCATGTGAATTGGGTATAAATTTTCTGCTTATGATTTCATTTATTTTCTAAATAGTTTTTTATTTATTTAATTTATTCTATGCAATTTATTTATTTTAGAAAATGAAAGAGGAAAAAAAGAGGGAGATGAGAACAACGGAAAGAATTAGAAAATTTTTGTAAGTAAATTATTACTTCTTGGTAGGAGTAGAATATAGTAGTAGACTAATAATATTTTTTTTCATTGATGAATACACTCGAGACCAAAAAAATTGGCACACTTTGAATTTCACTTAAAAAAAACAAAAAAAAAACAGATTAAAGAAATATTGTTGGGTTTGAACCAGCTCTCATATAAGCCAGGCCAACGACCGCTTCAAAGAGATTCAGGCTCTCCGGAGTCGCTTCCAGACCTCAGAAGAGATGTCTGGCCAGTTGCGTGTTCCTCGGGGTGTGGATGTCAGTGTACAAAAAGTAGGCAAACGAATCGCTGAAATGAACCCGCACTCCAGAGTGCCTGCCGCTTATCTTCTCCTAACCACAGCTCACCTCTGTTGGATGCATGATATCCAAAATCATGCCCCCTGGACTACAGTTGATTGGGATTCTGTTATATTTTCAGACGAGTCCAGATTTAACCTGGACTAGATTTAGCAGAGAAGATGGGAATAGAACATTATAAAATGAATACATAAAAAAAAAACTGCACATGGGTAAGTATAGCACAACTATAGAGAACTGAATGAAGTTTATTTGCAATCTTTGGACATTAGTCACTAATCCTAAATGGATTACTGCAAACGACAATTGCAATGTAAACCCTATTAATCTGGCTTAGATATGGGCTGGTTAAAGCCCAACTTTTCTTCTTGGACTTAAAGGCCAAAAATTCATTAATTAAGTGTAAAATATCATCCAATATCAAATTCTGGTACCATATATTAGTGTCATCTTTCTTCTATCTGAGGATCTTCGAACATCTATGGACTTGTTCTCCAATATTTATTTTATGGAGGTGAGCATGGAGGAAATTGAATTCAGTCACTAATCTGCAGTTAGCTGTCAATAGCATCTGACAGAGATGGGTGGAGGAAGAGATAGCAGAGGCTATGACTCTTCAAGGACTGTAGTGCCCAGCAGTAAGTAAAATATATACTACTAAGAAATACAGTCATTAATATATATAACAAATAATGTTATCATTTTTTGTGCTATGCGACTTAATAGTAACAAATACAGACCATGCCAAGAGACATTAAGCACAACCTACATCAGGTATGAATAAACATACACAGGAATAATACATACAGCCTGTATAAGAATATGGAAGTGAGCTATGGTTAAGGAGGTTAAAAAGTGCCAAGAACCACCTGTGGTCCTAAAATCTCATGCATTTCAAAAGTTGGAATGCATATTCTCAAAAGAGCATTGGATATATGTATTCACAGATGGCTCTGCAGTTTAAAAAAAAGAAGCAGGTTGGTGCTGTATTTATATTTGAAAAATTGTTTGACGACAGATAAGCTCTTGAAAATAGAGTAACAAATTTCGATCGTAAAATTGAAGCTATCAGCCAAGCAGCTGATGGGATTTGAGCTTTAATAACCCAAAACAGAAAGCTGTACTCTTAATAGCCTCTAGAAGAGCAATATTGACTCTAAAGTATAATAAATTGACTGACAATAGGTTGGACTGAAAGACCCCATGTTTAAAATCAGTGAACTAATTTACAGCTGATGGAAAATGGCTTGTCAGTGTGTTTCTAGTCAATGTGATGTAGAAACCAATGAGAGGGGTATTGAAGGAGAAGAGGCAGCTAGAACCTTTTATGTTTTAGGAGGAGAACAGAGAGATTTATGCCAAAATATTGGAGGCTATCAAATAGCGACAAAAGTCCTGGAAGTTGTTGCTATTGAAAAAATATGTACCATATACAAATATATTGACAGCTAACTTCAGATTAGTAACTGAATTCAATTTCCTGCATGCTCACCTCCATAAAATAAATATTGGAGAACAAGTCCACAGATGTTCGAAGATCATCAGATAGAAGAAAGATGACACTAATATATGGTATCAGAATTTGATATTGTACACCCCTCGCTGGATAATGGAATTAATTTCCATTCTAATAGTGTAATATTTTGGTGCTTATTAATATTGTTTCTTTATAATAAAATTCCATTTTTTTTAAGCATACCCATTTTTCAATGTACAATAGTAACAATAATTCTTTTGAATGTTTTAGGAATCAGTCCTCCTACAAATAGAGTGAGTGTAGAATAATAATTTTCTCAAATGTTACAAATTTAATACAAATAATTTTTTTTTTCTTTAAATAAATGATAATAGATGAAAAAGAAATTTACTAAAGAACAAAAAGAAATACAAATACAGGTTATATTTTATGACATTATATACAATAAAATTAATAATAGTGGGCAATTTTATTGGTGGAGCGGAGTAGCTCAGTGGTAAGGCACTGTGTTCTATGCTCCTGGTTCTGGGCTCGAGACCGGCTGTGGCAGTGTTATTATATGAATGACTGGGCAATGCTATTATATGTTATTTTATTATTTGAATGACTGGGTAATATTATTATTTGAATATTATTACATTCAGAACATTATAAAAATTCTGTTGCGCAATGAATAACAATAATTTTCATAATAAATGTGGTATTAAACTATTTTCTAGCTCATTGGACAATATTATTGTTTTGAAGGAAAATAATGAAGTCACTTTCATAGCTTTTTATCAGAAGGATTTTTTGGGCTGAAAAGGAGGAATCAATAAATTGTAATCCTTTTACGTCCTGTAATATCTCTATTACTTGTTTTAGATGTTTGTTTACATTACAGAAACTTCTGAGCTCTTAGTTTATTATCAGACCCTAGGTTGCTTACTTATTTCATTTTTACATTTCATTTTGGATTTTTACATTGTAAGACTCTCTCTGCCGATACTCATTCAGCAATTCTCATATTACATTGAGATATTCTATCAGTCCATAATATCAGGAAAAAATTAAGTGTTTGTAGTTTGATGGTGCATCTTAAGTTACAGCACTGCAGAGCTTTTATACTTCCACGAGCAGTATTATATCATATAATACAATATGTATTTTTATATTTATATCTGCATATTTTACATTAATTATAATCCTTGTACTCTTTAATTTTTGAACAGCTTTGGACTCTGTTGGCCACAGCATTCTCTTCTCCAATCTACACAACATTTTTCTATTTATCCATATATCTTTTCTTTTTTTCCCACCCTTCCTGGCCTTTCGGCCATATGGGTTAAGGGAGTAGTGGGGTAGTGCGCTGGGATAACGCATGCCACTGCTCCCATGAATTGACTCTTTATTTTTAAAAAAAATCTTATTTTACACAATTCTGTGAGGAAACTTTTAATTTTGGGGACAATTTATTTTTTCCTTTCTACTGTGGTGCAGCCCCATGCGCGGTCGCGCACCTTACTGACCAGGCTGCACCTTATCCTCCTCTGGGTAGCATGGCCAGCCCTCCTGGCGCTCTGCATCCGTCCAGTCCCAGTCCGATTCCGTCCGGTGCCGTCCAGCCCTCCTGTTCAGCAGCATCTGTCCGGTTTCCACGCTTCTGCCTGCCTGACTCAGTCAGCCGGTGTTGGCACGCCGCCGTCAGGTGGTCTGGCCCTTCCCAAGGTGAAGTGTTCCGGGCCCACCACCTCCTTCCACCCGTATACGAATTTCCTGAAATGTGGGTAGTTCTCCTCCTTCACAAGTTCAGGGAATTCGTCTTCGTTGATGCTGTATAATCCAGTTTTCGTGGACAATCTTGTTCTCAGGGCATCGAACATGGTGCAGGATCCGACCACGTGCTCTGCAGTCTCTGAGACTCTGCACGTCGGGCATTGGGGGTCCACGTCCTTGCCATGTTTATTCAACTTCCATCTGAAGCCTCCATGCCCCATGAGGATCTGGGACATCCAGTAGTCGGGGAGAACCCATTTCGCAGACAAACTTGATTTTACGGCGAGAAAGTACTTTCTCAGAGTGGTACCTTTCTCACAGGTCATTCACCGCCTGTTCCACTCCTCTAATGAGTCCTCCTTTACTATCCTCTTCCATTTGTTTGGTTCTTTCCCGATCTTAACTCGGAGATTCTCCGGGAGAGCCGCTCGACCACTTCTCTTCAGGTCGTGCTTTATCCCACCCTCTCTTAGCAGGAAGTCGAGAGATCTACTCCCGCCAAGATCTGCACCGCTTCGTGTGACGTTGTTCGATATGCTCTCGTCACTCTCAGCAGAGCCGTTCTGTGTATAGTTGCGAGTTCCGCCTTCTGCCGCTGCGAGAGATTTCTACTCCAGAATGGGGAAGCTTACCTCAAGATACCCAGAACAACTCCTTTATAAATTGTCATGTTCACTGGGTATCTCAGTCCCCAGAACGCTCCCCGACACGACTTAGTCCGTTAATCGTCTGGCTCACCCTAATTAGGGATTGATAAATTATTTGCCACTTCTATAAATTTGTTTTATTGAAAACTAGTTTCGAATGTTATACATTCATTCTCAGTTCTAAAAACACACAAACAATTCAAAAATAAGCAATTCAAAATATAGTTGGTATTATTAGATGGAATATTGGAATGAATGCGAACCAGTTAGGACTATTAATTAATGCCCACAAGTTGCAAATTGCAATATTATCCAATAAAGAATAATAAAAAAAAGTCTTGTTGACAACATGCAGAATTCAATGATACCATGAAATTATGGGAATTTATTAGGAAAGAAAAAAAAAGAAATATGCAATAGAGAGAAGAATAAAAAGGATTATTAATGATCAAAAGAATTTAACAACATAAATAATTGGGTTAGGGATTGATAAATTATTTGCCACTTCTATAAATTTGTTTTATTGAAAACTAGTTTCGAATGTTATACATTCATCCTCAGTTCTAAAAACACAAAAAATTCAAAAATAAGCAATTCAAAATATAGTTGGTATTATTATACATATTAAATTAGATTAATATAAATCAGTATTATAAAACATTTATGAATTATGAATTTAATTAAGATAAGAAATCAAATACATGTTGGTACTCACCAAGGTTTAAATGGATTATATCAAACAGAAAAGTTTGTACTGGTTTCTTCTTGCATTGTATTAACAATGAACGAGAAGAAGGCAGGATGTTTTTAGATAAACGGTTTAAGAGTCAGGGTTTTCCCAGTAAGGCCGGTGAGTAATTGTTTTTTCTGTTATAGATGGGAATAAATTTAAGATTGGACTATTGGAGATATTTATTTGGTCATTTAAGCAAAAATCTGGATTGGATTTGAAGGATTTTATTATTTCAAGTGCTTCATATATATTTAATTTGAGACTGTTTTCAACGTGATGCATTAATTTAACTCCTGAGTCTGATGAATTTATGATTATTTTTATTTAAATCAATTGAAAAGTTGGAATTATCTGTCTTATTATTATATGCACGTATATGTTCCTTTAATCTCTGATTTAGCGATCTTCCAGTTTTTCCCGTGTATTTGGCTGCACAATCATTACAATTTAGTTCGTATACTCCGCTTTTTTGGAAAGGGTCTATTTTGTCTTTAGGAGAAGAGAAATATGAGGATAGAGTTTTTTCTATTTTAAATGCAGGGTTTAATCCTAGTTTTTTCAATTCATTTCCGACTTTGGTGGATATAGGGCCGTAATATGGAATCAAAACATAATGTTTCGAGATGGGCCTATCTTCGGGGATTGTTGAATAGATATTAATTGTCTTTTTTTGTAATTGTTTTTTTAAAATATGATTGATAGTGGTTTTATTATATTCGTTATTTTTTGCTATGGAAAATATTATTTCAATTTCTTTATTACAGTTCTCTTTATCCAAATAAATATCTCCAATAGTTCAATCTTAAATTTATTCCCATCTATAACAGAAAAAAAATTACTCACCGGCCTTACTGGGAAAACCCTGATCCTTAAACCATTTACCTAAAAACATCCTGTCTATCTCTCGTTCATTGCCAGTACAATGCGAGAAGAAACCAGTACAAAGTTTTCTGTTTGATATAATCCATTTAAACCTTGGTGCATACCAACATGTATTTGATTTCTTGTCTTAATTAAATTCATAATTCATAAATCTTTTATAATACTGATTTATATAGTTTAATATGTATAATAATACCAACTATATTTTGAATTGCTTATTTTTGAATTTTTTTTGTGTTTTTAGAACTGAGGATGAATGACATGAATAACATGTCATTGATGAATAACATTCGAAACTAGTTTTCAATAAAACAAATTTATAGAAGTGGCAAATAATTTATCAATCCCTAATTAAATTGACCCTTCTATACCATTGTGCGGATGTCAAGTGGCTCACCCTAGTCGCCATGTAGTCCAAGTGAGGGGTCAGGTCCATTTTCTCACCTACTCTTGCGCCTAGGTATGTGACCACCTTACCTGCTCTTATCCTGTGTCCTTCGATCCACGTTGACAGAGTGAGTCCTATCAGTTGTGCCTTTCAAGAGTATTGCCTGAGTCTTGGCAGCTGTCATCCTCATCCTTTTCCTCTCGCACCGGGCTCCAACAATTCCAGCGCATCTCTCTGCTTCCGCCGAAACCCCGGCTCTGCTGTTCGAGGCTACGATTGCGGCAAGATCGTCCATGTAGGCGGTTACGAGGAACCGCCTCTTCTAAGACGCCGAGCAGTTCGTTGAAGACGAGTTTCCAGAGAGCCGGGCCAAGTACGGATCCCTGCGGGCACCCATCCTTTTATTTATTTGGGCATCCATTTATCTATCTATCTATCTATTATCCATCCAGTGGTTTAAGCTAATTCCCCAGTGGTATAAGCTGTCTCCCCATTCCCAATCAGTATCTAACTTCCACGACTACAATTAATTAAAAAAAAATTGGTTTAAGTAATAAAACAATATAAATACATTTGGTTTAAGTAAGTTATACGGTGATGAGCGCCAGCAGAGAAAACTAAATCTTGTCTGTTCAGAATAACTTTTTATTGAGTTTTATTTTGGTAGGTAATTTCAAAAATAAAATCAAAGATAGTGGAAGATGGGCAATTAGTGCCTACCTTCTTGATTTCAATTATAATTATCTTTTTAAACATAACTTTAATAAACATAGCTCTTTTATTATAGTGAGTTCGGTTACATAAGATTTACATTATTATATAGATTATAGATAATGCATTGTCGACCCATTTCCACATTTTAGCCCTTGACGCCAGATAGCGGTCAGTATCTTTGGTTGAGGAAGAAGGTGATATCTTCCAGTCATAGGCGAACGCACGGAGATTACCCACAGGTGACGGATACGTGCTAATAAGTTAGTCTTATATCTTTTGTAGCCCAGCAGTGTTAAATTTTTCTCTTAATGTTAACACAAAATCGTATGAAATACGTTTTAGACAGCATATTCTTTAAAAAAATTTTAAAAGAAGTAAAGAATATACAGGGACCCTCCGCCCGATTGGGGAGTGCGGCAGGACACCTGATACCATAGTTCGTGCATCCTCTAATAAAGAATATCGCGCACGCCTATGCTTCCAGTCCCGTAGTTCACGCTGTACCTCAATACTTGTTCTAACGGTCTCACTTGTGCCACAACGTCGGTGCTAGGATCTCGCAACACGAGATCATCAGTCGCGTTGCCTTGTTCACTAGTGCGAATCAAATGCCATTGCATAGGTGAGATTTACTGCTCCAGGTGGCATGGACGCGATGCTAACTAGTGCAAATTTTATAACAGAAATTGCAGGTTTAGAAGCTTATATCCACAAGAAATGGAAGTCTGAATTTTTTTTTTGTAGAGGGAGCTCGACGTAATCCATAAGTTGAGCATTCTTTATAGTCTTTCAGGATTTTTAGTCTATCGAGTTCTTTGGAATTAATTATCAAAAACAAGGAAACAATATTATAAAACTCAAAAAATCAGAAGCATACTAGTGGTCAGTGTGACACTAGCTTTCCTGACTTGTGATACCACTAGTGTTGCATTGCCACCATATCAAAATTTGCTTATATGTGACATCAATGATGATGAGATCAAAATGATGATGATTGCTGATGAGAGATCAAAATTGGTTCAGACGATGACGCTTTTACAAAAGAATAAAAAATGTGCTGGCTGGTAAAGTGAAGATTATTCTATTCGAATAGTAGATTATTTTTAAATAATAAACTTTAATTGCTTATTATGTTAGTCAACTTATATCAAGAGAAATCGAAAATTGGATAATATTTGTTTAAAAAAACGAGAGGTATAAAGGAGACATAATCAAAAACTTTTGGGGGAGATAACTTTTTTAAGTATTCTAGAAAGTTTTTGTTTGAAAATAGCTATTAATTGACTTTGTCAGAGTTTGAACAAAGGAGACTGATTAGAAAGTTGAAGAGAGGTGCATCGCCTCCCCACCAGCCACTGGGGGGCTAATAGAGCTGGACTCCATTAAGTCTACTTGCTTGCCCTTTCGGTACCGCTCCAACCCTATGGCCACTTCCAACCCATCTACTCTATCCTATTTGCATATACAAATAGATTATTGTTTATATTTATTTATCAACACAACATCCCATTCCAATTTCCATAACCACTCCTTCCTTCAACATTTCTTATTATCTTGACATAAATGAGACGTCAACGCCCTCATGTCTCCAACAAAGCTCCCATCGTTTATATCAAGATTAAAATAGTGATTATAAATCTTCAGTTTGTGAATCAGAAATTAGAGAATATTTAGCCTTCGTGACCAATATACCTGGTGTCCCAGGAGAAAATATGTGTGATTGAGGGAGCGATTGTTTATTAAAAATATAGTTCATTACCGCTAACCTTGTTTCCTCAATCCGTTTCGAGATATGATTTTCTAAATGGTATTCTATGAAAACCACGTTTATTTTCCAATAAAGTTCTTAATTTCCCCAATTTGCCAACTTATATATTCCTCAACTTTTGTCACAATTTTTGGAATCTACGATGAATTTTCTACAACCTAGCGAACTATTTCATGGCAGCCATATGTTTCATAAGAACATCATGGCAGCCAAAGCAAATGAAACAAGTAAAAATGAATAATTTACAGAAATTCTCGTTAAAATCTCAGACAGTGAATTTTCCAGCTACGATCTTTGGGAATTAAACAAAAATCGTTTCATTTCTTCAGTTTTCCAACAATATACCCAACAGTGCTAAGCTAATCTAATTTCGCATAGATTATTCTGATTTCGAGATATTAAGACTGGGAGGCCAAAAAACGTTGGATATCCACCAACAATACGAGTACCTAGTAATTTTTTTGTCCTGATTTTATTTTCTCTTACCTTGTTTTTTTAACCCCAAATTGGTTTTCTTCATTTGGTTATTACTGAACTACTGAGTTTTTTCGTTTTGAATGTTTTTTATTGCTTGTCCAAAAATTATACTTTTTATTAATTTTTTTAAGGGGATATGGTGATTTTCACAAGCGGCAGCCATTGTATTATTTGATTCCACTTCATATTCTAATTAGACCAGCTTCGCAAAGTTGGGTATATCCTTGAAAAGCTGATGAAAGATGATTCAAAAGAGTATTTCTGAAAATTATTCATTTTTACTTATTTATTTTGCTTTGGCAGTTATGATCGTCTGACGAAACAATATTTTTCTACAAATTGATTGCTGTTTTATAGAGAATTCATCGTAAATTCGGGACATGGTGGCAAAAATGAGAAATGGTCATATATAGTAGAGAAATTTGGAACTTTATTGGCAAAAACGCGGTTTTCTAAAAAAATCATATCTCGAAAACTGAGTGAGTTGGCGGCGCTGAACAATTTTTGATAAACTTGCCCTACTTCAATTACTGACATTTCTTCCTGGAACACCCTGTGTTCAGGGAAAAAAATTAATTTAGTAAACTATTTGCAAAATATTCAAGAAAACTCCCTGCTGCCATCTCTGAGCCGGCTGTGGAAACTAGAAGTAAAGCAAAAGTGTACAAGGGTTTTTTTTGCTTTGGCTGCTATGATCGTCTGACGAAACAATATTTTTCTACAAATCGGTTGCTGTTTTATAGGGAATTCATCGTAAATTCCGAACATGGTGGCAAAAATGAGAAATGGTCATATACAGTAGAGAAATTTGGAACTTTATTGGCAAAAACGCGGTTTTCTAAAAAAATCATATCTCGAAAACTGAGTGAGTTGGCGGCGCTGAGCAATTTTTGATATACTTACCCTACTTCAATTACTGACATTTCTTCCTGGAACACCCTGTATTCAGGGAAAAAAATTAATTTAATAAACTATTTGCAAAATATTCAAGAAAACTCCCTGCTGCCATCTCTGAGCCGGCTGTGGAAACTAGAAGTCTAGCAAAAGTGTACAAGGGTTAGGATTAAGGATTCCTGTCCACTTCAAGTCAAGATAAAATCTAAGCTCAGTAAATTTTTATTTGTATGCTTATTTCATTATGAGTGAATGAATCCAAGACCCCCAATCAGAGGGAATGGGGAGAGAATGGAGAGAACTATCATTCAAGAAAACCATTAAATAGAAAAAGTAAGGTCTACCCAATATTAAACTTCAATAGGAAACCAAGCAATATGCACCCATCTATACCGTCCACCGTTGCAATTATTAATAAGATCAAGATTGTATTTCTTTTCTTTTCATTAATTTAACTTTTTAGTAGGCAATATGCCAAAATTTTAGTAACATCACTAAACCATATTGTAACCCGTAATTGGCATAGACCCTCTTCTTCTTTCTCCACATGTAATTAATTCATTATAGTCCTTTTTGTTAATTTATTCCATATTTTATTTTAAATGACCCAATCTATTCTTATATTTCATCTATTTATACAATCCTCTAGCATTCATAATAGTTAACGCCAGTGTTAATATAAATAAAATTGATTGTTGCAATATCCCCATAGACCGCGAATACCACAATTAAACACCCTCTATAAGAAAAAGCCGAGTCACATCCAAAACGACAGCAGAAATATTCTTTTCACAATTGGCGTATTTCCAAAAGTCTTCCCCAAGCTCCCTGGCTATTAAGGTTACTTTATTTTAAAGAGGTAAAATTTCATTTAAAATCTTTCTTTTTCCTCCAATATTTTATCAAAAATTTTAGCAGACGTATGCTTTACATTTCATTCTATTTTAAATGAAAGCTCAAACAGCGCATAATACCTTTCCGTGAGTCAGCTGATACCTGCCAAATGTGATTGACCTATTGAGACATTTCTGTCAAAGAACACACTGAATCTTAAAGACTTTAATTACAATTTCTCTTTTGCTCAATTTGAATGCATTGGTCTAAAAATTTCAAATAATCAAAGCTATTTAATTTACCTTGTACTTTCTTAATCTTACGGAAATCGGTTATTATGGACAATTCATCAGGTAGACATACTTAAAATAGTAGACATTAACGGAAGCTATTAAATTAGTATAAGTAATGATAATTAGAAGCGGGATAGCTCAGTGGGTAGGACATTGTGCTACTAAACCCAAGGTTTCGGGTTCGAGACCGGCTGTGGCAGATAATTTATTCTGTTTTCAGCAGTGGATCGATTATGTGCGATCCTTCTATAGCTCACCTAACCGCTATAACGTGGATACACATAATTGGGGGAAAAACCTGGCTGTTGAGCGTGATGTTAGCCAAATCAACTTCTTGTACAATCAATGACTTAGAAACAGTACCGTCCTTAGCAAGTACTTAACACCCTTCACGGGTTGTAGTAGTGACGTTTTTCGTAAAACTGTTGACTTTTATAAGGGGGGATGAATGGCGGATTGAATGAATTTAAGACTGGCGGACAATGTTGCAGGCGGCCCTGACTCCTCGTGAGTTGTAGCGCCATCGAGGGAGGAAGGAAGGACGAAGAAAAGAGTAGAAAAAATTAAGCTTGTTCCCTCCTCTCCCGACAAAATCCTATACCGGTTCTGCCGCCTTCTGCCATAATTCCAGGTTATCTGCTTCTAGAGAAAAATCTCGAAGTACACTCATTGAAGTACTTGAATCAAATATTCGATAACACTAAGCTATCGAACTGAATATTGACTTAACAAAACTACATGGTATTGAAAGCAAAATATCGATATTTACTTGAATCGATCGGTGTCCTACATCTCTATCTGCTTATTATATACATTATTTCATGATAATTATTTAAATGTATGTTCAACTCAAATCCAATAAAAAATAAGGGAAAAATAAAATATTAAAAATTATTTTGGGGCATTTTTGCGCCCCCCTTGGCTCTCGAAGAGGCCGCCACCTTCGCCCTGCTCTACCTGGAAATATCTCTTTATCAGATTCCGCATGTGTGAAAAGCAAGAGTACAGTAAATCCATCACTTTCCGATTAGTGTGACGGCCGTTTCAAATTACGTGGAAGTAAAAAGTCCACTTAGGTCACACTATGAAAAATTATTTGAGAACAGCATTGCTGACATTGCAGGAGATGGAAGGCCAGAGAGTGTGATATGGAATATTTCTAACAAGATTATTTGAAAAATGTCAAGAATAATAGTGCTTCTGTCTTCTTTACTCCTATTTGTGTTACTAAACTGTCATACCAATTTAGTGTAATTTGTATACTTAAACCTAAAAGAGAACATACAGAATACCATTTTTTCCTTATTGGTCACTTTTTATGATCTAACCCTAATTACGAGTATATTTCCCATATGCATTAACTTTGGAAATAAAAAATAAAATAACATTTAGTACTTAGATGTTTAATCCAATTTTTTTTAAATCAATGATATAAATATTTAGAGTATGAAATATTTTATCGATATAGACAACCTTATAAACGATAGAAAACAATCTTTTTTGTCAAAGTAATTGGACAATATTTATGATGAACTTTTTTTTTCTCCTGTAAATTTTGTTATCAATTGACTTTGTGAACTCATGATTTCCTTGGTCCAAGGAATCTGGTTTGTGTACCTAAACAACCAGTATTTTAAAATTATTTCCAGAGGATACCTTGTTACATACTGTTACTTCTATAAACTTCCCCGATTGAAAAAAAATATAATTGTCCTCAAATAATTTCTTTACATTTAATAGGTTGCGATCTTTAATTAAAACCATAATTTTATATGCCACGATTGGTTCATACGTAAATTGAAAGGCTTGAACACTATTAAATAACGTAAAATTGCTTGGGAAGAGTATACATTCTTCCTTCCTTCTCCCACTGCATATAAGACGATCTCTGAAATCCATGGAATTTCACCTGTATTTTAAGCATGTACTTTTAGAGATCCTTTTCGTGTCAGAGGATGCTTCCGTTATTCACAGCAGTTGGATATTCAGGATGAATATTCAGTTAAAAAGGAGCACCAAGATTTTTGATTTTGTTAAATGAAATACAACGTTTTATACTGAGAATGTGACTCTTCTTTTTTTAAACAGAACATTTTTAATGAAAGGCTAAAGTATGATAATCGTCTACCCAAAAAAAAAATAACCGAAAAAACACAAAACATCAATACCCCTCCCACAGTGGTAAAAAACTGGCCTTTTTGCGAAACAACTTGTCTCTCGCCTTGTCTTTATCTGAATAGCACTACAACAGGTTTTTTTAAATATATTTTTTAACGCTGAATCGAATGCAGCAAACCCCGATTCAATAAGAGTTAAACATTTCAAGATATAACTCAGAAGATATGGAAAATAATTGGCTAAATAAAAGTGGCAGTTGAAAAAAAGTATACGAGCATTAATAAAATATAATTTTACTACAAAATAACTATTTAAAAACTTTTACATATTTTTAATATGTCTTTTTATTTAAATTAAATATAAAACATAGTATAATATAAATAAAATATAAATTAATAAAAAATTGCGCAACTATATTAATTACATCTCGGAGTCAGAGAATCTGAATTTTTTGGTTTATCTTTTATTTATTAACAAAATACTCTCGATATTATTTTCCTGGTTTCCTGTTTTTTTTTTCCGTGAATATTCCAATAGGATAAATAGTGGCTTAAATAGTGTTAGCTTGCAGATAAATCTTTTATTATAAGGCATGTTTTACCACCTATGCGCTCAAAAAAGCATAAATAATAGATTTTCCGAACTTCTTCAAATCTTTCCACCGCCTTTCTAGTTCCCATTTGGCTGAACGACATTGCGTCTCCTAATTTCGACTCACTTTCGCTTCAAAACTAGAGTTGCCGATAGTTCGATAGTTGAAGCTATCGATAGTTTTGATACTATCGATGGAAAGCTATTGATAGTATAGATAGTTTAGTAACTTGAAGTTAAACATTTCAATCGCCGATTGTTAGGTACCAACATGAAATGGACATATGGCATGTACTTCAAACGCTTTACACCAATAAACGCTAAAAATAAATGAACGAATTATTCTTCCAATACCCACACATTCGATTTTATAAAAATTTGCATATTTGCTTTAAGCGGAGAAAGCCAACCCCTACACTCGTATACTGTTTCGTTTCGCCAGCCGAGGAAAAAACTCTTTCGAGAGGTATTGATGAGCCAGGTACACAAAGGTACTTTTTGGAAATTGAATCAAGCGGTTAATAAAATCAATTATATTTTTATCTATTGCAAAACCTAAGTATTTATTTATGGTTATAAATAAATTTTATTTATACAAATTTAGTTTCTAAAAAATTATTTGTAATTAAAACCGCGAAAGTGATTAATAATTTTGGAGAGATGATTTTCAAACGTATTATTTATTTACTACTAATTGAATTTTATGAAAAGAAATGTAACTCCTAGAATCTCTACCACAACATTTCTATCTTCATAGTTGCTTACAATAATTCTAAGAAACGTAACTTAAACCAACGCTCTGGTATTGGATATCATTTAAATTCTGCCATGTAAATCCCAGTATAATTTTATTACTCTAAAGCAAATAAAAATAGAATAAAATCTTCAAGCAATATAATATTAAATATAATTTTATTTTTAAATATTTAAAAGGTATTTAAAAAAAAAAAAATGTTTTCTTGAACTTCCAAGAAATTGTAATATCCAAAGTCCTAATAATTCATAGTACTCTGATGGCCAAAGTCCTAGAAATACATTTCAAGAGGAGGGTAGAAAGGGGGAGTAGAGTAGAGAGGAGAGAGAATGGGAGAAGAAAGAAATGCCGAAAAGGAGGGGAACAGGAAATCCACACTGACTTCTTTCCCATCTGTTCTTTATCGATAGCTATAAATGGTATCGTTCTATAGATAGTATCGATAGTAATATCGATTTATCGGCAACCATATTCAAAACAGAGGACCAAACAAAAAAAATCTTTAAAACCAAAGTTGTAGGTGATTTACTCTTGTTTGATATCCCTTTCTGTGCACGTTCAGTCAGATAAATACTTTTCCGAACTAAAATGAAAATATCTACAAACTTCACAGATTTGCGCAGCTGGATACTATTTCCTAACGTAAATAGAAGCCTGATAAGCTAAGAAAAACAAGTTAGAACACTGCGCTCCACCGCTCTCAAAAGATGCACACTTTAAAAAAAAAAACTATTTAAACAGTTCAAAAAAATTAGAAAAAATACATGTGAAAAATCCCTTCAACCACCCAAATTGTCAAAAATGTCAAAAAATGTTCCGTCAGTATCATTGCATATTCATAGATAAATTAGTAGAAATGAAGTGAATCAGAATTTTGACGTCAAATTCCACACTCCAGAGTACGGTTTTTGTTTGCTATTAGAAAGCTTCATTGGTATTTTCGTTTATATTTTTAGTAATCTAGATTTATAGCAGAATCTAGATTTTTAAATATTTTTCTCATCACCCTAGTTGAAACATAACACTATGACTTTTAACCTTATGAAGATGTACAAAAGATTCTTAAGTAAATCATGAGTGAATGAATGAACAAGAGATCCCGAGGAAAATACTTGAGGAGATCCTGCATCGAGCCCGAAGGGCGTGAAGACCCAAGGTGAGGTGGATTGATGTGACAGCGGATACCAGAATCATACTTGGGATCAGGAACTGGAAGGCGGTTGCGCAAGATAAAGCCGAATGGCGGCGGCTCATTGAGGAGGCCAAGACCCGCCCCGGGTTGTAGCGCCACGGAGGTAAGATAAGTGAGTCAACTCGTACTCATTCGCTTTATCTTATCGAATTAATCCTGATGAAGACCTACAACTTAGGACGAACTATGCTTATGCCTCACAGCAGACACAGAGGTAATATTGAAGATCAATAATATTATTATCAACTCAATTGCACGCGTGGATACAAAAAGAGGCTCTAACAAATGCACTCAGAATACAGTTCACTTGGAATTCTAAATCGGGAAACTATAAAAGACTTTTAAAAATTCTTAATGAGTTTGAGGAAAGAGAATGGATGGATAAGCTCACTAAGTGATTATGTACCCAAAAAAATTAATTTTGATAAGAACTTCAAAGTAGTTATCCCAGACAAGAAAATATGGAAAGAAGGAGGACAAAATTTGAAAAATGGGGTCCTTGGTTTGAAATACGGATGATTCAGTTAAGGAAGGAAAAGCAGGGGCAGGGCTCCTAGGGCTAGAATCCTGAAGTACTCCTTGCTATGGGATCTTACCCAACGGTATCCCAAACTGAAAGCCATGCAATAGAAATAGCTGTATTAGAAAATCTAAATAAGATCCTCAAAGGAAAAAAATGTACATAACATTAGACCGCCAGAATGATTTAAATTCCTACAGGTCACGTCATGGCTGGTGTGAAATTATCTAGGTAGATTTATCCCAATGTGGAATTAGATGTGGCTCCGAGACACGAAGGAAATGAGAAGCTGATGCCCTCGCAAGGAAGGGCTCAGAAACAATGCTAATTCGCTATGAGTCATTCTGCAGCCTATCTAATAGTTTATACAGGTAAGAAATAGGATGAGGGACTGAGAAAGAAAGATCCCCAAGATCTTGGGAAAGAAGGGAAAGAAAAATACTCGACTTCAAAACATGGTATGAAACAATCCAAACTCTACATCAATCTGTCAGAGGAAAAGGCTAAATTTGTTGAGAACCATGTCTCACGAGCCATTGTCCGATAAAATATTATCTCAAAAAGAAGAAATTAGAGGAATATTCCACTTGCAGTCTAGAGGATGAAGAAAAGGTAGAGCATATTCTATGCGAATTTGAAGTCCTTTCCTTCTACAGACTGGGTCATGTTGAGGAAGGGTTTTCCATCCCTCAATATATTCATAACAGACCGAACCGGTACACATTAAAGCAATTACTATACCTTACTGAATGATTATTTTTTCTGACCGTTCCCCAATCATTTTCTTCTAGATTAAATCTATGGCGAACTATATCTCTCAGAGAGATACAGTTGACCATAGGTGCAGAGGTCCTCTCTCCATCATTAAGTTATTGCGTTCAGGAAAATATGAAAATCACCAAGGACATATACATATACATTAATGCTGACAGCTCGTTTCTGTGCTATTTTACAGAATTATATAAAAAAAAAGGTGGAACTATTTTATCATTTGGATTTCATTAAGAATTGCAACGGCTCGGCTGAGATCGGTCCCCGCCGGTGAACCTCGGCGCTTCGGAGCAGTTTCGGAACCTGGGCTTCAGTCCAACAGTCACTTCCCTACCGATTGTCTGTATCTCCAGCTCCCCGGTTTCGCGAATACATCGTCGTTACCAAAACCACTTTCCAAAAGTGAGTTTTAAAAATAGTTAGTAGTGATTCAGTAGTCAACCTTTGCTTTATATTTATTTTCTTTATGTTCATAAATATACTTTAATGATTTTTCCTTGAAGTAGCATTTATTTATGTTTTATAGTTTTATTGCTGCGGATAGCGGTTTCGAATCAGGATAATCACCTTACTCATAACAAAGAGCGATATAACTCATTTAATATTTAAATTATATAATAATTAGTTTCTAGAAAATAAATGCTGACATTTATATCAATCAAAATTATTTTATTTTACCTTTAATGGTTCAACAAAGTATTATTGTACCTTCTGTCTTCTCATTCCAGGAATCATTTATTGAGTGGTCCGAAAATAGGTACATGAGGAAACATCCTGAAATAATGGCCCCGAAAAGAGATGGTTCCTTGGAAATTTGAGCAATGCCTTATTTAATTTTTCTGCCGCTACATTGAAAAAATAACACGGTTTAGAAAGTTTTAAAAATAAATGTAATTCCTCATTTTATCATAGTGTAAGTTAGCTTTAATTTTTCTCACCAGACCCTTTGATTTTTAAATTATTTAAATTGAAATATTAATAAAACTTTTTTTATTATTTGATATTAATATTTTCACTATCCATATATCGTTTAATTTTTAATTCCCTTTCTGATTTTATCTTATCAATTTTTCGGTTGTGATTATTTTATGAGGCCTATAAACCAATTTAAACTTAAAATTTCCAAACAGGACACTGGATAATTCTTTCAAGTAATTTTACAAAATTATACTTTTTCAATCATTCCCAATAATGAGAGAGTACTTAAAATGATAATATTTTAATGCTTTATGGTCATTGATAACTATGTTTTGTTTCCGCGGCGAAAACTATCTAATTTAAATCGAATAATGTCTTGACAATGAACATTTTTTTGTAGTGGCTTTTAATAATATTTTTCGTTGAGGGCGAGACCCTTTATTCATTAGTGAACCTGTACGGATACCCTGGGTTTTCCAGAAATCACAGTACATATTCTTTTACTCAGAATATTGAAGATCTTAATTATTATGATAAGAAATTTAATTACTCTTTCTTGTTCAAAATTAATAAAATTCTTATTTAGTACTGCTAATTGTAATTACATTTTTAATACTATTTCAAAAGAAGGTTTTTAAACAACTATATGACTTTCAGTTCCAAAGAACAAATTACTATATTGTTTCTATCTGATTTAAATTTCATTCCATTCATTAGATTTTTAAATTATATTATTTTGGTTCAGTATCTTGATTAAAACGCATAGAAATGTATTTAACCCATTTTATTGATCGATATAATGTATAGGTATGTGTATCTATTTCTAACTTCATTGATATAAGACATAATATTTATTCTTTTGGCACCGATTTTGGATTGATATTTCTCAACTTTACTAAGCGATAATTTTGTTCTCTTAGCTTGTAAGAGAAGGAATTCCTATTTATCTTAATTTTTTTTTTTCAAAATGCGGACATCTTTGAGCCAGTGGACATCTTTCATTCATGCTATAATGGAGTGATGAAGAAAAAAAATATATATGCACGAACTTAAAAAAAATTGCGACGAAGTGTTTAATAGAGTTTAACAAAGAATAAAATAATAATGGGTATCTTAAATAATGACTGTCTTAAATGGTAGCATCACCTAGTGGGAAAATTAAATATTTTTCCTATTGAATAATCAATGGTTGACTGTAGAACTTATGAAGAAATGGGATGGTCCGGGAGGCGGTCAAAAAGTGGAACACATAAATAAAATTAATAACTCTGCTAAGAAGTAAAAAAGGAGAATAAAAAAAAATATATAAAAAAAAAATTATTTGTATTCCCTTTTTTACTTATTAGCAGAGTTATTAATATTTAGTTAATGTTATTTCTCTTTTAGTTTACCTATTTTTTTTATTATATAGCCAGTTTTATTAATGTATTGATATTCACTAATTTATTTTTAGTTGTTGTCATTACTCTACCAGTTTCATTTTACAAATTCATCACTATTTTCATTTTTTTCTCACTAAATCTTTTTTATTTATCAATTCATTTACTGTATATACCATTGTTTTAATCTTATTTTTGTATCTTGTCTATTCAGCCCTGAAGAAGACCTGAAAAGTGGGTCGAAACGTCGGATCCTTAATAAATAGTTTTTACTATTTGTGTTCCACTTTTTGACCGCCTCCCGGACCATCTCATTCCTTCATAAATATTTTTCCGCTTTCAGCCAGCTAAAAAAAACTCTCTCTATTGTTAAATAATGTTGATAAGAACTTGTTTAACTACGTACCTGTTAACTCTAGATATCTCTCATTTCAATTTTATTTTATTGGTATATAGGTATATTTAATAATTATTTGAATTCGCAAAAACACTAATAAATTCTGATGAAAAAGTTAAATGGTATAAATAATATTCCTAAGTTGTTTTATAACATTTTGGGATTTCGAATTTTAGTATTTTTTTGAACATCAATTATTTTTTCTACATACTTTTTATTGTTTTGATTATTCCGTTTCTCAAGAAGTTTCACGGAATTCATTTCTGCAGTTTTAGGAAAAGACTGTGATTCTAAAAAGATACATAAAGCATGAATATTAATATATTAATATAATATATATCACCACCTTAGTATATATTAATATAATGATTTGAAAGTTTTTCTACGTTGAATCTGAGCCTGAAGAAATGATTCGAGAATGGAGCGGACAACGGCCACGCACAACAAAATGAATTTTTTATTTTGAAATATATATTTCTGCAAGTAGTATACCGAAAACCATCAGAAATTATAAAAATCATCCAGATACCAAAAATAACCTATTAGCAATAGTCGCTTGATTTCGCTTTTGATTTAAACGTTTTATGGTCACGCTTAAATCAGTGAGGTATGCGAATAACAATTTTTTTAATGTTTAACCTAATAAATTCTCAATAAAAACAATAAAAATATCATACTCACGGAATGAAATTGTATTGTATTATGATAAATTTTCATAATAAATAGTGGACGCCTATAGCCCTCATTTATACCTCACCACCTTTCAAACAGTTTCTCCAATTGACAAAAGTACCACTATAGACGTGAAATAATACTCGTATATTTTTATGGTAAAATAAGAAGAAAGTTTCATGAGTTATATGAAGTAATGTACATCTCAATTTATCTTTCTTTAACATTATAAATATGCAGGAAGTGTATTGACATCATTTGCTTCTATAACCCACATTTACATCAAATAGACGCCATTTACATCAAAGTGTTAATCAAGCTGTTGTTATGCAATAACTTCTGGTTTGACTGGCAATATCTCCGTAAAATTTGTCTTACCGTTAGATAACGATTCATCGCAAGAGGGATTTTAAAAATTGCGGTGATAAAATTAAAATAAATAACTTTTTTTTTACTCTGGGGGATCTAAAAGGTGTAAATTACACTAGGAACTTTTTATTGATCTGTTAAATACTGGAAATAAATTATATTATATTCTTGGGATTACGTTATATTGTATTAATTCTGTTCTATGCTTGGGCAAAGTGGCATTGGTAATTTTTTTTGCGACAGCGCGATTAAGTTTTACTATGAACTTTTTAATGAAGCTTATCTTTGAGAAAAAGGAAACAAGTCAGTGTGACAGTACTCACATTCCATGTCTACACTGTTTCTGTGACTAATATTCTTTTTCTCATAGGTAAAGTTCATCAAAAAGAACAAAATATAGCTTTATACCATTATCGCAAAAAAAAAGGCTTAAGCTCCTTTACCCACAAACACCATAGAATTAGCTGTACGCCTTGGACATTTTCAATCAGTTTATTATATTTATATAAATATCTAGCTTGATTCATTTTTGTATTGGTTTCTCGATACCTTTGTCTAATTCAGTAATGAGTAAACATGCATTCCTTTCGATCCAGGAAAAAATTGGAATATTATAAAAGTCACCTTTAAAAGACATTGACAAACGACTTTTTAATTTGATTCCCATCAGTCTTTGTAATCTGTCGAGTTTTTGAAGATAAACTTTTTTAATTTATTCCCTTTTAGCATGTAGGTACCCTGTAAGGTAATTAGAGCAAAATGTTCTACCTTCATAAACTCTTTATCAAAGGCATTAATTTCAATTTTTTTTTTTTTAAATAACAAAACGTTTTATTCAATTTAGTTTTGAATTTATAATATATTTGAATAGATATTTTTTTGATAATATAACTCAAAAAGATTACTGTCTAATATATCTATATTGAGGATATTGAGGAATTTAAAAATTCACTTTTATTTTTGTCATTAATAATTGTTTATTAAAGTACAAAAATTTATTTATAAACTATCACAAACTGCAAAATCTATTTGAAAACGTTCACAGACATAAGAAACCGGCATGTATCAATTGACTTGCAAAATAACAGATAGAGTTTTCCAAAAAACATAATTGTTTTTCTGAAAAAAAAAAAAAACGGAGGAGATCTTCTAAACAATCTCTCGAAAGTTTTTATTGATCTTTGTTGAAGCTCTCAGGACCATTATGGCACTCAATCTACACCAGGTAAATAGCCAGCTGGGTTAATAGCCTACTGGCCAGGTCGTGAAAGGGGGGTTCATTCCACAATTCACATCGAAATTTTCGCACCTTTTTCGGGCCTTTTTGGCTTTGATTTCTGAACCGGGCTTCCAAGCGAGAACGTGCGTATTACAAAAATTAAACAGTATTCAATTCTGTGTTGAATAATTTACTTTAACTTGGAATTTAAGTGAGTAGGAACATCATAATCGCTAATCGAGAACCGACAATTTCGGGTGACATTGCCACTTCATGACTTATCGAAGATCCCTGTCTCCATAATGGTTATTCCAAATAAAATACCTATGTAATGAAATATATAGAACATGAAAATCATTTAATTTTGATAATTTCTTTTTATTAAACTAACAATAAGAGTATATTGATGATATTGCTATAATAATTAAATATGCAATACTAAGAAAACAATTAGAAATATGTTACGAATTTCATTTTATATTGTAAATTAGTTTGTATATCAAAACCCTTTAAAAAACCATTTAGGATATCTTGCTTATTAAATTCTATTACAACACGGAAATTTCCTTTGCTTTGGAAATATGGATTACAAAGCCTCTGTTACTTATTTCAACATTGTTTTCCCAACCTCCGTGTAACCGCAATAAAGATTCACAATGCTAAAAAAAAAATTCCAAAAGTTACGAAAAACTTAAAATAACATACTTTTGTAAACGATTTTTTCCACTAACGTTTGGCGATGACTGCAATTTTTTAAATGGAGGCAAAGAGCGGTTCTCCTATTTATCAGTGTTTGAAGGAAATCGTAATTTTTGCAATTTTTGTGGATCTGTATTTCGGTCACTCGGTGGCTTAGAAAAAAATGTTAGAGTGAATTGTAGCAACTTTTTTGCTATACAAAAAAACTGAGTATTTTTTTTGTAGAACGCGCTAGTAAAGAGATTTTTAATATGAGCCTAGGTGTTCAACAACACATCCAAAATCCAGGTAAAATGTATTTGGCCACTGCGCTATAAGAAAGTGCACCGAAATTGTATAATAGAATGATAAAATTATGAACCTAATACACATGTGGGTATGAACTACGGCCATTGCCCAGTAATAACTAAAGTTGTATACCTAGTTCTGCCTTAAATACTGTTACAAAAGTTGAACTTTGTTTACATCCTTGGGCATTATTTAGATAATCCTTACCTCTATCAGGTTATTTTCTTTACGTGTCAGGATAATAATCCCAATTAGTTTGTATTTTTCTTTCACTCATTTAACATGGAGTGGGGTGATAAAGAAAACCGAATAGCTCTGATCGCCTTACACAAAGTTGGAAAATGTAGATCAGAGATTTTCAACACTTTGAAACATTTGGGTATCAGCCGTATGTACCGCACTATAAATAGATATAATGAGACCCTATCTGTATGAGACAGATCTCGACTGGGCCGTCCCCGCACTGTGAGAACGGCAAATGCAGTGAGAGCAGTGGCTGCTCGAATCATAAGAAATCACATTTGAAAACAACAAATCATGTCTCCGGAAATGAGAATCCCTGTCAGATCAATGTCTCTCATAATAAAAAGTGACCTTCGAAGAATGACAGGACAAAGGCTAACCACTTCCCTAAAAAAATTAGAGTGGATAGATGCAAAGTGCTGCTTGGCCGTTACACCAATGGTCTTCATCGAAAGATTTTGTTTAGCAATGAGAAAATTTTTACAATTGAAGAAGACAAATTTAATCCCCAAAATGATCGTGTGTACGCACAGAGCTCTAAAGAAGACCAGGAAGTCATTGGAAGAGTGGAAAGAGGTCATCACCCTTCCTCAGTGATGGTTTGGTGGGTAGTTTGCTTTGATGGCAATACAAAGCTCCATTTTTGTGAAAAAGGAGTTAAAACATCCGCTAAAAACTATCAGGACGATATCTTGGAGTCTGTTGTCAAGCCTATAAATGATACTCTGTTTGCTGGAAGTCATTGGGTTTTCCAGTAGGATTCCGCTCCAGCTCACAAGGCCAGGTCAACTCAGCAGTGGCTGAACATCCCTGAGTTCATCTCTGCCTCGGAAGCCCTGATCTCAACCCTCTAGATTACCGGCTTTTGTCCGAACTGGAGAGTATGACATGCCACAGAGCAACTTGGAAAGCCTCAAACAATCTCTGGTCCGAGCAGTTGAGCGCTTTCCTCAAGAAGTGCTGTGTGCTGCTATTGATGACTGGCCACGGAGATTAAATGCCTGTGTAAAGGCAAAAGAGGGGCATTTTGAGTAATTTCTTTTTTGTTTTACTCTCTATAGATACACATAGACAAAGGCTAACCACTTCCCTAAAAAATTAGAGTGGATAGATGCAAAGTGCTCCTTGGCCGTTACACCAACAGTCTTCATCGAAAGATTTTGTTTAGCAATGAGAAAATGTTTACAATTGAAGAAGACAAATTTAATCCCCAAAATGATCGTGTGTACGCACACAGCTCTAAAGAAGACCTTGGAGTTGAATATCTTGGAGTCTGTTGTCAAGCCTATAAATGATACTCTGTTTGCTGGAAGTCATTGGGTTTTCCAGTAGGATTCCGCTCCAGCTCACAAGGCCAGGTCAACTCAGCAGTGGCTGAACATCCCTGAGTTCATGACTGGCCACGGAGATTAAATGCCTGTGTAAAGGCAAAAGAGGGGCATTTTGAGTAATTTCTTTTTTGTTTTACTCTCTATAGATATACATTTTATTTTCTAATAAAGTTTTTGAAAAAATTAATTTTTCTGTTGAAATCTATATATATTTCTTTGTAACAATATTTATGACAGGACTAGGTATTTGAAATTCAATATCGTACATCAATGATTTTGTGGTGAGCCATATATACTTAATGAAACATCTAAGCAATCGGTGTTAAACGAATTGCTAGTAATATGTATAATAATGCTCCGATAATACTGTTTTTGCTGTCATGATCTAATGACTTCTCGACACATTACAATTTACATTTTTTTTTTCACTTTTACTACATTTCACACATCTAATTTCATTGTTTAATAATGTAAAGAGAATCAGAGGGCATCTAACTTTTTATTTGCGCTTTTAAGACTCTCGTGGAGATGCTAAAACAACGTGGCTAAAATTATAGCATGTTTACTTGAATTTTCTTTATTTTTACATTTTCAGTTTGAATTTTCGATTTGTACTTGATTTTTCATGAAATTTCGGGCAAGAGAAATTTTTCAAATTGAAATAATGAACACAATCAGAAATTCACTGTTGTTTTTTATACATTTTTTATTTTCTCCTTGAACCAATTGGAAACCGTCATTAGGTTAATGAGATTAATTAAGCCTCTAATACCATTTTATAACGCCTGTGCATGCATATTCATTGACTCAAGTGATTTAGTTTTTTTCTCCGTTTTTTAAAACATCTAAATATTCATTGAGGTTACGAACCGAAGGCTTAGCACTAAATTTAAGAAAAGGCCTATGGTTCCGTATCTTATCTTCAATTAAATCTACAGGCGAATTAATTGAACAATAGCGAAATCGTAAGCAAAAATCACATGCAGCTTTCATTTTGTTAATTGGCGTTTAGTTTGTTAGTGTAAAATGAATAGTGTAAGTGATTATTTAGCTAAATCATGGCATTCTTATTTAGTGCAGTTAACTAAATAAATATTTTGAATTAAATGCTATCTTCTAAAACTATTTCTCTTGTTTTACCTCTTTTGTTGATATTTGCCCTTGACCAAGCTACCGAACCACTCTTATAACTGAACCGTTTACTACTGCTTTTTTGTTTATTGTTGTATTCATGGTTGTGTAGAGATTCTCCATTAAGGGCGACGAAATCCCTATACTAATACATGTATGCATATTAACGAATGGAACATTTTCCCAAAATTCATTTGACCAATTACGTTTTTTTTTTCTTTTTAATGGTGTAAAAATGACTTTTGCTTCATAACCTGATTTTTTTTTTAAAAGATCTGCAGTCAATGTTTTGTTTACTAAGTCGTGTTTAAAGTTAAACATATTTAATTTTTTTGAAGTTGGTAAATATTACTATTTTTTAATAAATAATAGCATATGCGAGGAGTTTTCTATCAAAAGTTAATACATCCACTTACATACACTACAGATTTTTTTTTTTGACGAATTAATATTCTATCTCTAAAAATAATTCAGTTTATTAGGACTACCCAATAAATTTCGAGTCGGAACTTCATATAACAAAATTTCAAATAACTTGATAGGCATCTAAAATTTATTGCTCAATGCTCTACAAAATTATGAAAAGTTAGACAAAAATCATATAAATTCCATCCACCTCTGAAAAACACCAAATCTCAACCTCAGATTGAAACTGATTATTGATAAAAGTATTCTTTGGCCTTCTCTCCTATACGGTGCTCCATTACTATCAGATATATCAGTGAATGCAGAAAAAAGACTGCAGAAATTTCAAAATGGTATTTTTAAAAAACTCACCAAAAAAATGTCCTTTGAAAAAGAAAATGCAGAAAAATTGCATGGATTATTGAACTTAACAGCAGTAGATAAATTCATAAAGAGAAGAACTATAAAATTTTATGATTTTACTAAAATATCAACCAAACCCACAATTTAACTGCCTCACATTTCCGCCGACTCCTCGACCATGGCAAGAAGATTTTTAAGGTAGTTTTAAGAATAAGTTTAAGAAGAGTTTCAATATAGATAGTTATAAAAAAGTTGCTTAAAATAAAATAATGAATCAGAAAAACCTTAAAATGTGTCTAAGATAAAGTAAAAGGATCTTGTACATTACTATACAAAACTTTTAAAGATGGGATTATGAGGAAAAAAAAAATCAGTTTATTTCAGATCTTAATTTCCCCCCTGTCAAATAGGTGTTACAAAATCAACATTTTCAGTGATAATTTCCTTTATTTCCATTTGATGGCAATACAATAATTTTTTTTTAATACTTTTCCAAAAGTGGATATCTTGACTTTTGATAGAAAAGTCCTCATGTATTGGTATACATTTGACTGTAAAAATTTCAACAAATTTTCACAACTAATTTTTGAGAAAATGTTCCTTATTTACCAAAAATGCAAAAAAATTAAAAAACAGGTTTTTTACCAGACAAATTCGACAAAAGTAAATTTGGGTAAGAAAGACTTGGTATTCTAATAATAATAGTATTCCTTTTAGCTTCCGGAATACAATTATTATGTAGAACTATTTCTACTATACTATTATTATGTGAAAATATTCCTACTGCACTTGTCAATTATTTAGAAAATGCAAGTGCAGAACTACAAATATGTATATTTCTATAATGAAATACTCATGCAAATTACACATTTTATTCATCATTCGAACCCGAAAAAGTTCTATTTTTATATAGATATATAAAATTTATTTTCATATTTTATTGCCTTCCCCCTCCCCTTAAATGCTTAACTCACTTTAACCTCCCTCTCTTTATATGGCCTGATACTGATAGACTAGCTTTCTTAAGTAGATCCTGGTTTATCTATTTAATCCATCTTTTATAGCTCTAAATTAAGTTTGGTCCGGTTATTGCGTGAGGTGCTTTTCCATTAAATATCTCAATTCTGCTGTCTGAAATGCCTGTCAGAATCCAGGTCCAAAATTAGGAACAGATTTATATCATGGTTGTACATCCTCAGCGAACCACTTACGCTAGTCATGTAGTCATTTACTTAAAGTGCAAAGTTTATCTGTGAATGCTGTGCCTGACTGATTTTTTTTCAGCTGTGGCTTACAGTGTTAAGATGTCAATCAAGGTTGAGGTTCCTTTACCATTCTTCTCCCCATAAAAATTTTCCATTTTTTGAAAATAGGAACATAACTGTCTTATGCCTTCATTGCAGGTCGCATTCGATTTGGAAAATGGCCTGGGACAGCATACAAATTTTTTTTTTCTTTCTCATTTTGATATCCTATCCATTGAGCTCATGGGTAAGAGAACTTAGCTTTTGGTATTAAGGGGTTAGCATTTTGAATAGAATAATTTTATTTCGAATTTTCTTACTTTTCACTCCGATAGCAATATTATATACAACTGCTTTCATAATTCTACGTTCAAAACCATCAACGTTAGTGGATCCAGAATTTAATTTTGGGGTGGGATAACAGCGGGTTTGGGGACAGACATACCTCTTAGCAACAGGGCGTCCTTCAGTGGAAATTTTTGAAGGTTACTGATCAAAACTGCGTTTCTTACACCATTTGAAGCAGCAAACTTGAATGATTCCAAATTTAGGTTTTAATTTTTTTAATAACTGTAATTTCAGGAACAATGACGTTTTTAGGAGAAATTTTTTATATTTTTTCTTGACACATGGGCGTTTAGTTTTTAACCCATCGTTCAGATAGATGCCATGCCATCAACTGTAATTCTTTATTCTTTGAACTATTAAAAATTGATATAATTTTAAGCTTTTTAGAAGAAAAAGTTGAACAATATAGTCGTTACAGAACGCAGTTTAGTTATAATGATGTGTTTAACTTTACCATGCTAGGCAGAAACCTGTTAGAAAAGCGAATACGGGCATTTGATATAACATAATCGCAAATAGTTAACTTGAATGTTTCAATACGATGAACAAAATGTAATTGTAGTCCTAGATTAGCAAAGCTATTTTTGTTATGAGATATGATTTAAAAAGAGTGCGCATTGTAATTATTTTCTTATTTGGCTCAGATTATTCATAAAAACAAAAATGGACCAATGCAAAAAATATCTAATTTTTTTGCTTAGAGGGAAGGCCTTCAGCCCAAAAGACACTCCTTGAATCCGTTAGTGGTTTTGGGCGAACATCGTTAAGAGGAAGTGGGCAGGATTTCGTTATGGCTATTCGATCGATATCGACACTCTGGTCCACCATGATACCATAGCTTTGAAGAATAACATCTCCTGTTCGATAAAAGTTTAATACAATGTTTAGAAACCAACTAAGCACCTGTTGTGGCAGCTAAACCTCTCTCTTTTTTAGGCTGCGGAGCTCCTCTCCCTCCTGTCGAAGGACAGAAAACATCCCAATCTGTCCAACTCTTCCTAAATTTAGTTTCCTAAGTTTAGAGAACATTATTACCTTATTACAACCTGTTATTATTATCACCTTATTACCTTGAACACTTCATTTTTCCCATAACACCAAGAACATTAATAAAATTAATGGTCACCTCACTCTATATGGTTTTGTTTTTTGAAATCTATAAACTTGTCATCTTTTATCCCTAAGAAACCTACAAAAGAAATTTTCTAATCAGTAGACACTAATTTAGAATTTTCCTTTCATGTAGACTCCCCTCCACAGGTGTATTATCTCTGTTATCAATAATGTTTCCTTCTATTCTTGTGAAATAAAATACTAGTAAGGAATATAGGTCCCAGAATAATATGAGAATATTGGCAAGAAAACGTAAAGCCTTTGGCCAAATACAAACGTTTTAAGGACATCAATGCTAAGGGCTATGACAATATAAAGTCTATTAACAGTAATATGATATATTCATTTTTCCTGACATTGGCAGTTCTAAACTAAAAGGTATATGCTCTTTAAAGTTTCACCGAATTCAGATTTAAAAAACGGGTAATTGATCTGACTTTTGTAACATACTTCCACCGAGTTGAGTGGTTCACTGCACAGCACATCATATCATGAATGAAGAATGCCTCATTGGAAAAGAATTAAAGAATAACATGCGTGGAAACTGACTGAGCGCAGATATATCATAATCAGTTGGTATCACATTGAATGTTTTCCCTCATGCTTTGCTTTTTTTTGGTGTTCCGCGATCACCAGTACTATTGCATGTTTTCAGCAATATATATCATCGTCGTTTTTTGAAAAAGCATAAGCGCCATAAATTCAAAATTCGGGTTTCAATTTATTAGGGGACGTAAACACCACCTCTATTGCTTACCGCTCACGAAATATCGAGAACAAAAAAATTGGAAATGGCCTAAAATTCTTTTACTGATGACGTAAGCAGCAACTATTAAGAATGAAATTTAAAAAAAAAGATATCGTTATTTGACGAAAAAACATTTCATGTGTTTTCTGTGAAGTTTGCTAATGGCGCTTACGCCTTTTTCAAAAAATGACTTCGATATACTCTTGTTAATTGAATGACATTAAATATATTCGAACGTAATTAGTTCAAGACTGCTGCTATCCTATACAGGTCACTCAAAGATTTTTTGCGCTGAGATTAGGATCCGATTTGAAATATATGAAATGTTGAATAGTGATTGAACTTGAAATGAACCAAGCTTTTTTTCTTCCCTCCAAACTGGATGGATCATCAGTTCGAGATCTTTTTATCAAAAGTTAATAGGGGTCAATATCTTTTCATAGTTCATCTGTGATGTATGGTACCCTTTGGGTGAAACATAAGCGAAATGCATTCTTATCGGATACCTTTGAATGATTCTTCCAAGATTAACATTTAAAGTGACAAGTGTTAATGAGCTTCAACACTAATTAACGAAGTTGACCTTAGGCAATTGAAGAAATGCTATCAATTCAAATCACATGATGGTGACTAACATATCCTGGTTGAGTTTTATATAATTCACTTTGATGAGCATATACTGTGATTTACAACTGAAGGAATATTCAAACGAATAAAGAAGCATTGCCGTGCTTATTAGGTGGTAAGCAACCGATTAGTCGGTAAACTTAACTCGAAGTACGTATTACGAATTCGTAACATATTTACTACATATTCATTGATTTTATTATATAATAATAATGATAATCCCTTTTTTTTATTTTAAAGTAATTTTGGAATTCCAATTAGATAATATTTTATAAATTTCAAGTTCTCGTTAGAAATGAATCAAAGTGAACCTTCAAATAGCAATAAAAGAGAGGTTCTTTTAAGATTTCTCTTATAAGAGTGTGGTACCAAAAACCTATATCTGTGGTCAGATTATCAAGAGTTATAAAATAGGGGCCAAGTTTAGCGCCAGATACATCGAGGAGTTGTTTACTCCTTATAGAAAACTAATGCCAGGTCGGGAAGAGCATTATGGGAGAATTTATGGCTCACGGCAGAGATTCACTTATCTTCTTTAAGAATAGTTATCTCTATCGGCGAGTGTTTTTGTCTTTATTGAGGAAAACATCCCTCAGTCGTCCCTATTTATTTTCCCGGCTGGGATGTAAAAGGACGAATTTCACATCTGTCTTTACTTACTTCTCTTATAGATTGATATATGTTGATATATATACGTTTTCTCTATTTCCGGAACCTATTTTGACGAAAAAAATCATGTTAAACCCTTTTTCAAAGCCAATACTTAACATACAATTTTTTTTAATCTGTTCTGAATATGAAAATCTTATTATCGAAAAATGGATAGTTGGAAATATCCTCACTATTCACAATTTATATCATAAACTGTGGTAAATTATTTTGTTATTCCCTAGAATCAAATTTTTGTCGTCATTCATCTTAATTGTTTTCTTTTTATATTTTTCATGTTTTCCTTCTTTTTTTTTTTATAGTTCCTTGCTTCTTGGAAATATGGAAGTAGGATGTCCTCTCTATTGATAATTTATCTTCAACTTTATATTTTCTAATTCTTCCATTTTTCTTGAACAGGAAGGCCATCTTCATCTTACTCGTTTTCTAATAATTAATACCTTTTTAAGTCTTTTATTAAGAACCATCTTACTGAATACATGCCAAACCATACCCTATACTCAAATACAAGCAATTTTTGTCTATGTGCGAAATGGATCTTGCAGAAGGATTTTGCTTGAACTTAAACAATAAGGTTTTTGGGACCTCAGTATTCGATTGGCGCAATCCTTTGCTCTAAGAAAACTCATTTAAAAAAAACAAAAACAAGAAGGCAAGTGGGAAAAAACATAAATGAAAATGTGCGAAATACGTTCCAATAAACCAAACTATTTTATTACACACAATTGTTATTCAACAGAATATTTATTTTTAATAAATAAGTTATCATTAATTATTTAATTTAAAATTTTATGATCCCTTCATTTTTTCTTAAATGTGGATTTAATTAAAATAAAGGGACAATAAAATGAACTTTAGTCGATTAAGAAAGCAAGTTTTGCTTTGGACTTGTCTAATTATTGTGACTATGTTATAATATTTGTTCATCTTAATTAGGAATTTATGAAGCAGTTACTGTGAAGTGTATTTTTTTCATCCACGCCAACTCACAAAATAAAGTAATTCCTGAGCTTGGCTCGGTTCCCCGGTGGTTTGAACTTTATCGGTTGACTTTCATACATAATCCTTCTTTGAGTCTATCATCAAAACTTGTACGAATGAACAGGTACTCCAAGCACTTCGTTTTTCCAATCAGCTTGTCTTGCGGTATGTTGTCTGCGGACTTGAATTTCCTGTCCACACACGATCAACAGGATAAAATCTATTTTCTTGCCTTCAATGTGGATGTCTTTCTTTGTTGTGATGTCATGAAGAAAAAAAGTAACGATGAGGCATCTGAATCAAATAATTTTGGAGATGAAGGCATTATGCGGATTATTATTGTAACTTCTAGTTAATAATGCCCTTTGCAGGATTTCAACAATAATGTCAGAGGAAATCTGCTGACCAAGGTTAAATACAAGAATAAACAGCAAGCTAGTAATTTTATATCGTTCCCCAAAATGGTTAGTAATGTCATATTTTAAAAAAAGTGATGATAATATTATTTTAAACACTTGGTTTCTGAGGAAAGTTACTGACAAATCTTTTGAAATAAGGAATAGAAAACTTTAAATCTCGCTCAAAAAGGACAGCTTCAAAGAAAATACAGAATCCTATTTTTAAAATATTTTATTTATTCTGGCTGTTCCCCGACAGTAAAATCTTTTAACCGGATTTTAACTCATTTCCGATTGTCTAGTTATCCTCAAATTTGGTACACATACACAAGCCTGATGATGATGCAATGGCAATTGAGATGATCTGATGATGGAGACGAAAGACGGCTACAGGATCTCCGTTCTGGTGGACGTAGTTCTACCGGATATGGACGGACCCGTTAGATATATGTCGATGACTTCTCTGGTTCTAGGCCGAAAACGTTCGTACGTCTTGAAAGCTCAAGAGTGAATATAAAATAGATAAAACATTTTGTAGTCATTCGTCATTAAATTAAAGCTTCCTATTTTGGTTGATATAAAATGCCATTTTTACTTTTACAGCTTATAATATGATAACGCAGTGTGAAATACATGAAAATAAAATAGTTTTCATTAAAAAAATGTTTCTTATAAACATATTTCATGTAATTAAAACATAATTTTATTTTTATATAAACAATTTCAAATGATTTGAAAAATGACATTACTTACTGGATGATTTGGTCTGGATAATGCATAACCAGAACAAAGGAGGCATGACCAAAAATCATATTAACATTGGAAATTGCATATGGTATTCCTTTTATCAGCCCTAACCCCTGAAATATTGGACTAAAAAAACAAATACATCCGGTGATCAAGCGGTCAGTAACTGTTGTGAACATGTAACAAACCCTGTATTGTTTTTATGCAGATCTGACTCTGTGTAAATTATTAGTCCTTGCTAAAATTCAGGTTTTGAGTTGTACCTTATTCATTATTGATTTGATCTTTTTATAAAAGTTATCGTTCTTGCATCACCCGATTATAATCATGATAATATTAACAATTCTATGTCATTTAGTGTTCGTACTTGATAACATTTACAAATGAATAATATTACTATTCTTTGAAACGTTTTGGAATTAGAAGAGCCAAGTTGAAATAATAGGTTGCAGTTCTGTGTAAGCGTACCATCATTTTTAAATTTTCCGTGATGAATTATCAGCCAGCTGACCTTAATAGATAATTTATGAAAACATGAATTAATTTAACGAGATTCTGCTCGCTGATGGATCGTTCCCGTCCGATGACAAAGATATTAAATCAACTCTTAAAATTGCTTTAAGCAGACAAATCAAATTTTTTTTTTCAACGGACTCTTCAATATTCTTTTTAGATGAATGAGATTAGATAGACAAAATGCGGCATTAGGTTCCCTTAATGACTTTGCATAACAAGTATAAAAATGTCGGGGAATTTAATTTCCTTTTTTTCTAGAATCCTTTTTTTTTTCACCACTAAAGTTATAAATTTATTATACCAAATTTATATAACTTTTGCTTGTATTATTCTTTTTACATATTATAGTATTTATTACATAACTAATACAAGGAGTGATTAGTTCAGCTGTATTTTCAATATCATATGGCACTAGTGAATATTGTGGTTTGTTACTGATTTAAATTTTCTTTATTTGGTTTGTTCCACAGATCTTGTAGATATTTGGGTGTTTCAAAAAGCATACTCCACCTCTGTGGACTAATTGAGCTAATGCTTTCCAGTGTACTGTGACATTTTTGTTACATAACATATATTTTTTATATACTGTAAGCTGAACCTTTTTTTCATACCATTATAAAGTGATTTATTCATTTACAAATGGATTTTTTTTTTCATAGATTTTTTTTCAGTTCTTCTTTTTAACTTTTAATTACGGAATAGTTAATTTTCAATCCAAACTTATTTATTTGTGAACTCAATAATTAAAATATTATAATTAATTTATTTTTAGGATTGAGGAGAGGATTACATAATGCTTCTCGACCGGCAATAATAATTTAAGGGCATTTGTAATTCTTACTACGAATATAAGAATTACATTTATTCATTTGTATAACATTATGCAGAACATTTTCAGCACAGAGATATTGCTGCTTACTACTTTCCCACAAAAAAGAAAATACATTTTAGAAATACACAGCCGAGCTCGAGCGACCTATGAGTTTAGTGTCTTACTCAATGAAATTAAGGCCTCCCGAGCATCGAAAACTACTTATTTTGCATGGAAAATGTTTTTTTTACATGGTTTTCGAACAACGTATTTTAATTTTCATTAGCACCACAAACTCAAGTAGAAATGCTCAACAAGAAAGTATCGTTCCAATATATTTGATAGCGATTTTAATATCTATTTTTCTCTATCAACATTTTTATGATATGCATGCTCATTTTTTATTATGAAAGTTTGGGAGGAAAAAAACATTTTTTGAGGCGAGTTTTATGATAGAACCTAAAAATTGTTTCCCGTATTTTTTTTTAACAATTAATACAAGCATGAATAATATAATATTACAGATCGACTTAATGTTTTTCTTTTCGAATCAGATCCAGAGAAATATTTCGGAGAAGAATTTACAACTCGATACAAGCAAAAAAAAAGGCTTGAAAATTGCTGTTTGTTTAATAATGTATCGATAAGGAATCGACCGTTCTGTATCCCGAAATAAAAAAACATGTAGATTTTTACCTTTTGCGATCATCACAATCGAGAATCAACCTCTACTTACTCCTTACATTCTCATCAAAATGATTCATTACTTCTAGAGGACTTGATCTAATTATTCACGCTACTTTGCAATAGGGGATGATGACAACAAAGACATAGAATGTTTTAATTTTTTTCATAATTAATTTTTTTGGTCTGGTGATCCTAAAATGTTTATACTAAGGGAGATCTGAAAATAAATTTATCGATCCATGACCGTGCTCAATATTTAAGGTAGTTTAGAAAGCAAACAGAAAAAATGAAATAGATCTATATTGTTTTTCCTTTCTTTTTATTTAAAAATGTACCTGTCACTTGTCTGAACTGTGACTAAAGGGATTTGAGAATTAATTTGCTGTTCAGGAGTGATGGCAAGATAATCTTGGAAACAATTTCCGATAAGTTAAAGAATAACTGAACAGCTGCATTGGAAGGTATCCAGGTAAATTTATTATTTTAAAGGGAAAGGAGAAGAGAAAAAGAGAAGCTTCACAGCCTAACTTTGTCCATTTTGGAGGAAGAGACAAAGCAAGAGGACAGAAACGAGGCTATTAAATGGCCCTTACACAAGAGGGGCGATCTGTTAAGCTGTACCAATTGTAGGCAGGCCTCTCTCCTCAAATGTCCAAGTAGAACACTTTAAAACCTCCAGAAGAGTTTGGACTCACCAATGAGAATGGGATAGATGAGTATGGATTTAATGTAGATTGAAATAGTTTTCATTTTGATGGATATCTCTAGCTATTGGGGTAGGATAAGGTATTGATACTGTGATATCTATATTTCTCTTCCATTAAATTATTTTTTTAATTTTATTCAAATAATTAAGTGGATAATGGGAGTGTGGCTTAAAAAGACATACTCTATTCGAAAAAGTATAAAATTAAAATATTAGTTCAATTTTTTTTTCAAATATCTATTTGAAAAAAAATGATGGATGTCTATTAATAACTTTTTTTTAAACTACTTTTATTGAGTAACATTACATTCTGTCTCAATACAGAACAATTTTAATAGGGATTTAAAAGCTCATTCACACCATATTTATAGACAAATGATGAAATAATAGCAAAATAATAAATAGGAAAAAAAGTTGCACTTAAATAAAATAAAATAAATATAAACATCTTAATCGTAGGCATACTTAAACATACTATTTACAATCAGTCTGTGGAACCCCGAGCCAGGCTTGTCCCTTCACTAATGGATGGAAAAGCAGGATTCCTCGATATCCTAGCGCTTCTTTTTCAATCGCCTCACTAGTATTGAAAACCATTGGAGACTAAGCGAGGGCTCCAGTAGGCTTTAGTGGAGAATCAGACCATTACCACAACTACAATATACATATTTGCAATAGATCTCAGAGCCACAGCCGTTTCAATTTACGAGGATTGTTCGAAAATTTAGCTGTCCCTCACAGTTTGATAGGTTTCAGGATTGTCTTGTAAATTAGTAGTTTTTTGTCAACTGAAAGCTGAGATTTTCTATTTAGCAGTTTATATATTTGGCCAAAGCGTACCGACGCATAACCGTATGCTCTTGTCATTTAAGTCTAATATGTGGGTTCCACGTTAGTTTTCTGTCTAGGAGGAAGCCAAGATAACGGACTGTGTCTGAGAAAGGAAGCGTTATGGAGTTAAAGTAAACTGACATTAAAAATTTTTAGATTTATTTAAACGAAGTATTATTTCCCTACTTTAGTAATAGTTGTTTCACTTTAATGAGTACCCCCAGAAAAACAAACAAAAGCCTGATGAGAGTTTCACAAATTCTATTTCTAGGTAGATAGCTCGACGATTATAGTCAATTCTGGCTACTCCAGAAGGAATTACATTTGCTTATTTTAACTTCTTCAGGAGATTTGAAAATATCGAGATTTTGAGTTCATCAGGGGATTAGACGGCACTAACTAAATCCTAAATATAGCTTATCGTAATTTTTTGGACATAAATAAATAAATGTTTGTGATTAACAGAAATTAAAATAAATAAATATTATATTATTACCAGATCAAGATGATATTCCTCCTCCACAATCAAAATGATAGTTATGGTAAATATTAATTCACAATATTAATTTTAAATCTTACAGTGATACAAATACCCGAAAGATATTTTTCGTAAATCGAAGTAACAGTAGTTTACATTTATTGTATCTTTATTCAATTTCTTCATATTACTGATAAAATTTAAATTTGTTATAGACCTCCTTGATGTGAGGTAGTAGCCTGGAAAACCATAACGCGATTCGCAATTGAAGGTACACGGGGTATAGTCATCACTATTAAGCCCGACCTGATTGAGTTGCTTCCAGTAGGCAGACGGGCCTCACATACCCGTAGGAGGGGGCCAATCGCCTGGAGAATCTCGGGCTGCGTGGCTTTCCACGGTAGGGGGTCAAACATCCAAATACTAACCACGTTCGACGTTACTTAACTGTACATATAACGCCCCCCCCCTCTCTCCCTCTCCCCCCCCTCTCTCCCCCCCTAACTCTCTCTCTATCTCTCTCTCTCTCTCTCTCTCTCTCCCTCTCTCTCTCATATATATATATATATATATATATATATATATATATATATATATATATATATAGATATATATATATATATATATATTTGTGTGCGCGCGCTCGCGCGCGCGTGTGTGTGTGTGTGTGTGTGTGTGTTTGTGTGTTTATATATTTTGATGACATGTAATGTATCATTTGGATTAGATGACAAAGTGAAATGTGATAATATAGTGATATAATAGGTGACAAATTATTAAAGAGTTCAAACTATTAAAAAACAGAAAACAATCAGGATACAGCCGTGAAGTAACGGTATATTAGTGAAACTGCCCGAAAGCTGGACGTCAGTATCACTAGGGCTACCACAAGGGTTACTTCATATTATCCAATTAGTTCCCTCAGGGGCCATTTGGTAGTAGATTGCCTTTTCGGTCTACCACTTGGACATTTATTATCTGTCTAATATCCGTCATTCGCTTTGGTAAGCCTAAAATTAATTCTTTACTAATCATTAAGTAATTTCGTTCTGAGATTTTTTTAATTACTTTTTTATCCTTATTTGTGATTTGCAAATGTTTCGTATTATAAGTATTGCGTGACTGTTCGATCGTAAATTTGTTCAAACATATAAAAATAAACTTAAAAAAACAATAGTGAGCGTGAACTTTTAATGTTTTGAGAAATTTAAGAAAATGGTGTTGAAGTTCTACGCGGTCAATCAGTTCAGAGTAACAATACTTCCAGGATTTAATTGTACTTCTTATTAGCATTAAAAAAAAAAAAAAATTGTATATGAACCTGATTCTTCTCGAACATTTATGGATTATATCTGTGCCAATTATGAAACAGTAACTTAGTGAAATTCAATGATATTTTTTTTAAAATTCTATGAAGCTCCAGACGATACCTTAAATCCTGTAATTCTGTTTGCTTTTTTAATAATTTCTTAAACATATAATCTTTTTTTTATTAAATTTTTATTTTAAACTGTTTAGAATGTGATGTTATCAAACCCATATATTTATGTTGGCAAAGTAATTTTTAAATGATTTGACTTAAATTGTTTTCTTTGTTTCCGCTGATATTCAAAGACATTTTTTTCCATAAAAAAATATAATCCCGAAATATTAAAGCCAAAGAAAATATATTTATATCGTTTAATAAAACAGTAAAAATATTTTATGCTAAAATATCTTGGATCTTTCACAAGTTCTTTTTGTTATTCGTAATCGAATTCGGAAATTTCAGAAAATTAAGATGCTGATAATTCATCCAAAAAAAGTACTGTTATTGACTGGAATAAGATATGGGACATTGACGACAAAATCTAGAGCATTTTATTAAAAAGTTTATACATTTTATTTATTTCTTACTCAACACGGAAAAACTAAGCATTATATGAAAATATTTAATGTTACTGGCAGATGACTAAGGTGATTTTAACCAACATACCTTATAAGTACATTTATGCGAATATGACAGAATCAAGCATATAAAAGATATTGTATTAAAGGGGAGAGCTGTGTCCTATTTCATAATAAAGTACAAGTACTAGGGAAAATGTTCGTTTTTAGAGGTTACAGTTTACTTATCGTCATTAGATAATAATTTTATTAATTTTTTTTAATTTACTGTTTTTTAATATAACTGTTTTAAATGATACTAAGTCAACAATATTTCACAGTGTGTCATAGACTTATTTGTTCTTTCTTATGAAACAGAGTACCTAAAAAAAGTGCCTAAAAAATTGTTATATATTGTTAAAACATTGTCATAATGTCAATACACGATAACATTTAAAATAGTTACATTAAACAAATTAATAAAATTATTATTATCTTAATAAGTTATAATGACGATAAATAACTTTTAATCTTTTTTCCTCTTAAATCCTTTAAAATTTTTAATGGTTTGTATTATTTATTTTGATCTCTGTTAAATTAAATATGCGAAAAAAATCATAGGATTAATAATGCTTTAACAGTGTAGCAGTATTAAAATTAAACATAACTGCTTCATTGACTTTAGAAATGATTGTATTGTATCCATCTATGATGATTAGTTGATCGATTTCCGAATCTTAAACTAATCGATTATCGAATTCGAATCCGAATCAGTTATTCAAAATAAGAGACCGTCAACAGAAATAGGATTATCAAAAAAGAAAACACTTTTGTCAGGACTGTTTCGACCAGACGGCACTCCATCAAGCGCTGATTGGATAATAGAAAGGCGATTTGAAGCTGACGATGAACGTATTAGATACAGACGGCAGTCATTGTTCAAAGCTCTTTGACGGAGTTGACTCAGCATCTCATTGTAACTCTCTGCAGGTATTGAATCGGACTTAACCAATCAAGACTGAGTTGGACAGTGCAATATAAAGTCCATTATGGCATTATTTGCCATGTGCTCATCTATATTTCGGCCCATTCGACGGATAGTTAGCTTATAGAATAGTCCAAAGTTTTGAATAGAGAAAGTCATTGTGGCTTTCCCAGGAAAACTATACTAATATGAAAAAAAAAATCATCTATGGACATTAATTAAATTATTGGAAAAGTTGTCTTTAGTACAATTGTAAAATCTCGTCCCGCTCTAAACTTCATCAAATTACAATATTTATATAGATGCTATATTGGTAGTTAATAATTTGAAACTATTTTATAGTATTGTTAAACATTTGAATTTATAAATAATTATAATAATTCCAATATAATATATTATAAGTTATTAAATAAGTTATTAATTAATTACTTATAAAATTAAAATTATAAGTTATTAAATATTATATTCCTAAGCTTAGCTAACTAGCCTAGGAAACAATAAGATAGCAATGGACGAAAAGGTTTTATCCTTTACTACGGTTTACGTTTTATCCTTTACTATGTTATCGGCAAGTATGGTTTGTATGGTTCAAATTGATCTTCTCAATGAGCTCTCGCCATTAGCTCTATTTCGAGTAGCAGTTCTCCGATTGCTGATTTGCAAAATGTTCTTCATCAGCTACCACCCACGTCTGTCTGTTCAACGCTGCTTCCGACGTCCGACTCTCCTAGTGCAATTCAGCAGTTCTGACCATCTTTTCGTCCGAATCTTGTCGTTGGGTTATGAAAACGGGTGTTTTCACTATATGACCTGGTTAATCTTCCGAGTGTAATCTCTGGCGTCAGCTTCTTTAAAGAGCTCCTCCTTTTTCCCACTCCTCTAAAACTCTACATCCTTCAAAGAGCTGAATACACACCACAGAAACTATTCTCCTTTGTACTAACAAGTATTCGTCTCTCTTTTCGAGAACACACATTTTTCTGGCTAAGATAAGAAAGCAATTAAATACAACAACAGCTAAAGCAAGCTGGTAGTGTCTTGAATCTTTGATTATGTATAGGTAGATAAAACAAAATATTAGTTTATGCTTCAATTTAGGTGTTAACCAAGATTATCAATGTTAAAGAAAATAATGTTGATAATCGAGTATCTAAAAGTATCGAAAATCAGGTAGAAATAAAGGTAGCTAATATTTCGTGATATTCTCAATAAACAGCTACACGCTCCTTCACATGGTTTTGCGCACCCAAGAAAAAAATCGGAATAGGTTTAAAGCTTAATAACAATAAAGTGATCGCAGGCCAATGAAATACAGGTAAAAATCTTCACATGCTGTTGCAGACTTAAAAAAATTCATATTACAGTTTGTTATAAGTAATAATAAATGGAAAAAAAAGTCAAAAAGATTCGCCCTTGTTCAATTGCTGGCAGATTAAGATACAGTGATTGTAGGTAATAAAAACTAACAGGACTTGAAGCTTTAAAATAAGTGGTGCAGCGATCGATTTTGTCATTTTGTACTGAAGGTATAAATATTTTTGTAAAAAAACACTTTTTCCGATCGCCAATGATTCAAAAGCTAAGAGAGATAGAAAAAATGTAAAGAGTAACAATTTATCTTTTTGGAAAAAAAACAAAACATGGATCTGTGGTGAAAAAAAAATTTAAATAATTGTTTATTTTTTTTTTATTTCATAGAAAAGTAATAAAAAAAAATTAAATTAAAGACGGAGTGGATTACAACCTTGACGGAAGGATTTTGTGAGGTCTGATCTTTTAAATTTGTATCAGTTTTGATACATCACGTTCGCTAAGGGCGATTATAATTATTAAATTCGAAAAAGAAGCATAAACTGGAACATTGTGACGGTTGCCCTAGGTGCGATTGGGAGTTCGCAAAACTAGTAAATATAATGATAGTTATTTAGTGATGTGGAACGATAAACATAATAGAAGCATTTTTATAAAAAATAAATACATAATCTGCCATGAAAACTTGAGTACAATCATAAACTTTGTTGAATGATGAATGAAGAAATCAGTAGAAGAGTAATGAATGATGACACGACAGGAAGTTCTCCAGTAGATGGACAGAGGCACAAATGATACAGTAACATTAAGGTTGCTCACAAATGCGATTCACGATGACTTCATAAAGAGAAGTATAAAGGAACTCCGCCCCTTGGCTAACTAGCCTTTGGGATCGTTAAGCCATCTTATCATTAATAAGAAATTCTGCAATATGGAAAGAAATATTACTTATGCTACTGGATAAAATAAGCTGGAGAAAAACATTTCATACTATAATTTGAATAATGCGGTGTTTATCGAATACTGTCATACATAACTGACTTTCTCTTGATAAATACAGTTGTTTATTCGACGAAGAGTACGTTTGACCTAAAAGCAAATGTGCTTCCACCTGATGTAATCTTCAATGTCTATGCTCTCAGATCTTACTTTCAAATGTCCCTCCCTCGAAGGGAAGTTTATTCCGACCTATTTATTACAAACCAAAAACAGGCCTGCAGACAAAGGCTGGTTACGTTCTCTGATCGTTTGTGGACATTGAAAAAATAATTAAATTAAATTGATACAATCCCACTGCTTTTAAAGTAAAATTGGAATAAATTGTAATGGATACAATAAGTTTTGTGTGATAAACTGGTTTCTAGCCATACTCCATCTAGGCCGAGATAAGCAAATAAATTTATTAGGTAATTAAAAAAAAATTAGGAATATGAAATGAAGTGAGTCTTGCCCCTAAGTTATTAAAATCTGAGAAGGTGGAAATTCCTAGCAATAGTTGAGAAAATGCAAATTTTTTTTCGTCTTACTCCTCTTTACCTTTTACCTTATACAACATATTACTTCAGAGCAGAAGGAGCTAACTCCGGAAATTAAATTTTACAGGAAAGAGTCTTTTACTTTTTGTTTTGTTGTTGTATATTTTTGGCTGTGAATCAATAAACTACAAAAATGAAAAATTAACTCGTTTTCATTTTGGAATATATATGCTTTTTTCAAATTGCGTCAAGCACTCGCATAGACGGTTGTCGGTTGCAGACAAATCTGGTGAATATGGTAGATGTGGTAAAACTTCAATTTTCAGATCAAGTAATTTTTTTTAAATTAGCAAATATGTAGTCGGACTTTGTCTCGAAGAAGTAAGTGCATGTCGTCTCCTGTTGACAAAGACTGGATATTTTCATTCGTTTTTCTATTTCTGATCAGTAAGAGGCTCTTGCATTAGTTTCGTCACTTTTTTTTTTTTTTTAAATTATGATGATTTAAAGCAGTCAATCGTTCGTCTATCGTGTTTCAAACAATCGTTGCTTATTCGTTAGTTATCCATCTGTCCAAGGCTCATCAACTTTTAGAGATACGCTCATTATCAAGTCCAACAACTTTTCATGCCCTTTTCAACTTGCAAACAAATCATTCGATAGATGTGGTGTAGGACATCAATCATTCCCATATTAATTTCATAAAAATTATGTAAACAATTTTTTTCCCAATAATTGAAACAGGGACTTTAAAACATGCCAAATCCATATTTTGGCGAAAAAACGTTATTGGTTGGATACTTTTCACCTGGTCCCGTATTCGTGGAAAGCAAGAACACAATAATTCCATCATGCTTCATTTCTCTGGAGGCCATTTTAAAACACGTGGAAATCAAAAACCCATTAAGCCCATATGCTCTTAATCCAATAATTTGTAATCAACTGCATAAAAATGTATAGCCTACAACGTTTTATTGATGAAGAAGGTTGTTTTTGTCAATTTGGCCAAGTAACTATACAATATTTATGATGAGATAGATAGATGGGCGACTAGTTTTTGATGATGATACCATTTCCAGTGTTTTATTTATAATTTTATAATATATAAATTATTTTCATGATACAGGAGTATATTTCTTGGCACCCATGTGTTGAATTTATTTATCATATTTAATTCTGTTCGTTTCATTTATTCTATTTAAAATTTACATTTTATCTAATTGCCTATTAATTCGTCTTTTTTTTATTTCCACTATTATTTAATCATATATAATTGTATATTATTGTTTTTCGTATATTATTTAGTTTAATCGTCACTATTATTTATTTGTCTATTGATTCAATATTTGTTTTGATTTTTTTGCCCTTTATGCTGTTTATTTTGCTTATTCATGCCATCTTCTTTTGTGTTTTGCAGTGTTCATTTTTCTTTATATTTCTTTGTTAATTAATGTTCTTATCAAAAGCCACTGTAATATACTATACAATGTTACCTGTACTACTATACAGGTAACATGCTTATCAAAGCATAGAACCTGTAAAATTTATAAATACAGAATCCTACGGAAGGGACAAAAAAAATCCATGTGTTGAAATTTTTCCTTCTAAATCTTTACAAAATATACCTAGTTATATTTTTTAACTATAGGATGGGTTTTAAAATAAATTTACGCACTATCAAGATATTGATGTTTTCATTTAGACTTTATTCTTTACGAAGAGATGTCCTAAAAATATAATTTCAGTTTGAAGTTTCATCGTATTATTTAATAGTATCCTATTGTAAAGTATAGGTTAGCTGTATGCGTTAATGTTATAAAATGCTTGAGTCATTCCATTCCAAATCATCCAGCCAAAAATTAAAATGAAACCCATGGTGATTTTTATGTTTTTTCTATTTGTTCCGTTTCATCCTCATTAATGAAGTAAACTTTTTTTTTGATATTTTGAAAACTTTAAGATATTAATTTTCCAAAATATATGAGAAAAGACATTTTCGCATTACCGAGAACTGTTGAGATATGATTTGAGAAAGAAAATCATAACTTCGGCAATTTTCGTCATGTCCCAATGATTTTTTCACTAAAATGTTCAAGACAGTCCACAAAATTAGGTAAACATTTAGCAACACCTCCATTAAATTGTATACTCGCTATTAGCTCAAACTTCGACTTCATGAGTATTTTGAAGAAAATATCTGATGTGGACAATACATGACTTCCTTGTACGCCTATCAAATTATAAATCGGTGGCTCAAAAAATGATGCTAAATTTGGTTACTACTTTCCGAAGATTGCGGTGTCTCAAAAACGATACTCGGCGTCGCGACATCCATCTATTGACACAGACACAAAACACACCCACAGACACACTCTTGTTTCTGGAGGTCTCATTCCGTTATCATGTGTCCTTTTTTTTCAGTGGGTAACAAGTTCCTAACAGATTTCTTCGTGTTTCCTGACAACATTTGAACTGTCCATGTCACTCAATAAAGCATTTGAAATCGACAGTTTCGACATTTCAAGTAGAAAAACTCACTCAACTGACATATTATTATCCTGTTGCAGAGTTGTTCATCCCACAAATGGGGAGGAAAACTAGTATTTTACACTCAATTTCAACACTTATAATAAGTAATAAAAAATTTAATTGGATTGGAAACCAAATTGCTTTTGTAACGTTTATTACCGAAACACATGATTTCTGTATTTAATTTTAATATAATTTTTTATGTGTTTATTATGACCTTCAAATAAAATACCCTTTTCGGCTCACCATTTCTTACAAAAATCTAGTAAATACATTCATATAGATATAAAAGTCCTATTTACCAAATTTGATATGTTTTACATTATATTTTAATATATTTTTTGATGAAAGTCTAATATGACCTTCAAGTAAAGTACCACTTCCGGTCTGCCAATATTAACCTAAATTTACTATATTATTTAAATCAATATTTAAGCTATAAATACTAAATTCGAGAAGTTTTGCATAGTATTTTAATATAATTTTTTATGGAAATCAATTATGACCTTCAAGTAAAGTACCACTTTCGGTGATCAAGCAGTGACCAAAAAGAGAGGTTCACAACTTGATTTTGCACCAATCCAAATACAAAATTTCAACTTTCTACGGCTGAACGTTTTTGAGTTATGCGAGATACGAACGTACGTACGTACAGATGCCACGACGAAACTAGTCAAAATGGATTCAGGGATGGTCAAAATGGATATTTCCGTTGAAATCTGAAAACAGAAAATTTTTACTTCGTACAAGGAAGTAAATACATAAAAAAATAAAATAAAAAATTGTTTAGATATTAGGCGCACCGCTAATCAAATTTTTTAATGTTATAAAATTATCCTTAAGGTATGAACTATCAGGATTTGTAGTAAAATTGGTAATTTGTTTTATTGCCAGTGTGCTTGTTTCAGCATTACCGAGAACTGTAGCGGTAGAGACATAGTTTAAGAAAAAAATGCTTAACTTAGGAAATTTTTATCCTATCACAATAATTTTTTACTAAAATGTTCAGAACAGCCTAAAAACTATGTTACTTTTGAACGCATGATTTATATTTTATTTACAGATGTGGAAAAGGAATATAATTTGATTAAAAATAGTATCTAATTATTTTGATTTAAATTGGTATCTAATTAAACAGGTTAGTTAAATTTATTGTATCAATAGATATTCTCTACTCATATCATGGAAATTTGATGATAAGTAGATAAGATAGAAAAAAGGGACCGGAATAATTGGGAAAAGCCAGTCTCTTTTCGGCTTTTCCCGATGCTTCGGGATTTCGGTTCTGTGTTGACTGGACAGTCTGGTCCATACACTAGTGCGAATTATTAGTAATTGCAGTAAAGTGAGTTGTTAACAAATTCCACACGGGGGTGTTCAAATATATGTCCACATAGATATATTTCTATTGTTTTGCTTAGTATTTTTAGGATTCTGTCGGGTTCAATCAATAAACAACTCAGACTAGCAGAAAAAATAATATGCAACTTTATTGTACAAAATAGTATATACAAAGTAAAAAAGTAAACTACAAAAATAAGGTACACTGCAAAAAAACAAAAGCTAATATATATATTTACAACAAGAATAATATATACTGAGGCGCATGCCAGGCATAGTAATGATAAACTAAAGAAAAAAATAAACTGCTTGTATACACAAACTAGGGATGAGCTCGCTAAGTGTACAAATCCTCATTCAGTGGCCACTACTAATTACGTTAATCATTAGATAATAGCACACTTAAAAAAAATCCGTCAATGTAGTTAAAGAAAAATCTCCAGGCAGACCTATCCTGATCACAGCCCAAAGAGACTTTATAAGTTGCAGGACGGTTGCCATGAAGGTGTAACCACCATTACAGTATATTTGTAACATAGAGTATTCCATAAAAAAGCCTGCAAATGCTGATAATGAGTGCATCATTTAATAAATGCGTTGCTAAATGCATTTTCACCTTATTTTGTAGATTGTCCTGAATATTTAAGAGAAAAAAATATGATTTTCTTCCTTTCTTAAACTATATCTCTACCGCTGCAGCTCTCGGAAATGGAAAAGAAAATTAATATCTCAAAAAGTTTTCAAGATATCAAAACAAAATTTTACTTGGTAAATGAGGGTGGGAAATGGAATAGATACAAGAGAAAAATCATGAAAATCCGAGACCATCGATTTCATTACCTGGATGATTTGATATGTATTGACTCAGTTATTCTTCATATAAGGGTCCTGACCTTATGATACCTTTATTAATTAGTGTTTTGTGTTGAACATCCAAATTAGTCCAAGTGTCCACGCTTGTAACATTTTGTACTCCACGAAGTCCGCTTACAAATACCTGTCGAATTTAATACCGCGACGGACAGTATTCCTGAGACCCGAGTAGATTCATGCCAACTATTAAAAAAAAAAAATTGAAAAGAAAAGGTGTGAAACGATTGAACTATCATTTTATATGAATATGGTTAAAAACAAAAATAATTAATCAGCCTAATTAGATATGTAGATTTATTCTAAAGTTTTTATTTCTCGTTATAGAAGAGACGAGGCTAAGTGTTAACTAGATTAGTTAATTTCCTATTTAGCCCTTGGAGACTTGGCGCTTATGAACTTTCGCAAAGTTGGTTGTGATTTTAATTGAAAACTAGGTGACAGTAGGACGCCTTTTCCCCAAGGATCACAACTCAGCCCCTTTTATACCAACCATACGCCTCCTGTGGCTTGTCTCTTCCCATAATCCTATTGTTTCAACTACCTTCCTTTTTAATGCTGCTTCTCCCTTAATTGCTATGAGATTTGGTAATTAATGATGGTTTAGATAGTTGTGATCTGTCATGTCTATATTTTGGTAAATAATTAATTAATCAATTAATAATTTTACTACATTGCTACTAGTTATACTTTAGTTTGTAAACTTCTTATTACGAAACGATACGAGCTGTAGACTAAGGGCGTTCCTTGAAGTCTGGTTAGGCTAAACCAAACATACTTCATAGTCGTGCAGGTACTGTGTGCTGTGGCGCTGATTGAACATACTAACAGAGTCCCTTAAATAAATAAGTTTAATCCACTGAGGAAAGGACGTTTATTATTCTTCATCTTCCTCCTTTGTGCCTCTCAGCGTGGAGGTGCCCCAATCCAAGTTAGCCAGGCATCACGATCTCGAGCCAGCGATCTCATGGGGTTCAGACTCTTTCCCTTTTTCTGTCCTATCCTGGAGATGTTATCGACGTGAGATGTTATCCTATATTGCCACCAGTGGGCCTGGCTTCAAAAAACTTTCGTGGATCCCGGCCTTCATTCATTTTCAGATTCAGTCTTCATTCGCCTAGATGACTGGACCACTTAAGCGGCCCCTTGTTGGCAGTGTCCCTCAAGGCGGGTACTCCAAGGTATTTTATTTCTGACCTGATCTCTCCTTGTTCGGTCTGCTACTCTCCGGAGGTAATAACGGCTGTAGCTCTACTCCAGTGCCTGCCCAGCCGTACCCAGCTTCCATTGCCATAAAGAAGGGTTGGTAGGTAGATAGCTTTGAATATTGAGCTGCAATGCCGATAATATATATTATATGCTTTTTTGATCCTGTTGGAAAGCTCTTGGTTAATTTTTCTTGCGCGATAAAAAAATATATTTTGTCGATTATTAATTTGCGTCATTAAAAATGTGAAAAATGATCCTGTTTCATATATTACTATAAAAGTAGTAATAAATGAAATTGAAGGCAAATTCATAATTAGTATCTCAAAAAATTATTGCTCGCTCACTTTATGGAGTTCGATGAAATTTGAACCCCCGATTATCTAAAAATCGATCCCAACATCGAAAAGATGCAAAAGGCTAAAATAAATTATACGTAAGCGCGCAATAATAAAAAGGGCCACTGATAAACAGTAATGAACCTCAATATCGAAGATATCATTAAAGTTTAAATAAATCGATACTTAGAGGCGCGATCTTAAAATAGATAGTGTTTTTATAATAAGGGACCTCGAACCCAAGACTGAACCTCAATTATGAGGCTATCCGAAAAGTTAAAATTAATCGATACGAATACCACTTGAACGAAGCCACGTTTTTTAAAATATCTGATTTGACACCACATGACTTCCTTATAAGCCTGTTGAACTATAATTTGGTGGTTCAAAAAAAAGGAGGGAAGTAGAAAAAAAAATAAAAAGTTTCTGGTAAAGTGCCACTTCCGGCAAGCAAATTTTAACCTAAAACTAGTATGTTATTTATATTAACATACAAATATTATATACCAAATTTGAGATGTTTTTCATTCTATTTCAATATAATTTTCGATCAAAGTTCATTATGACGTTCAAGTAAAGTATCCCTTCCGGTTTGCAAATTTTACAGAAAGAAAGTTAAAATTTTTATTGATGTAAAATTCTTATTTTAAATTTTATCAAATTACCAAATTTGAGATTTATTGCATTATATTATAATATATTTTTTAATGAAAATGTAATATGACCTTTGAGTAAAGTACTACTTTCGGCGATCAAATTTTAACAAAAATCTAGTATGTTATTTATATTAATATACAAGACTTTCATAGAAAAATTTGATAAGTTTTGCATTATAATTATTGATGAGTTTATTATGACCTTCAAGTAAAGTACAACTTTCGGTCTGCCGATGTTAACCAAAATTTATAATCTGATTTATATTAATATGTGTGTCTTGTATACCTAACTTGAGAAGTTTTGCATTATATTCTAATATAATTTCTGATGAAAAACAATAACGACTTTCTAGTAAAATACCACTTTCGGTAATGTTGTAGTGACTAAAAAGAGAGGTTCACAGTTAGATTTTACAGCAATCCTAAATACAAAACTTTAACTTTCTACGGCAAACCGTTTTTGAGTTATGCCAGATTCGAACGAACGTATGTACAGATGTCACGACGAAAGTAGTCAAATTGGATTCAGAGATGATCAAAATGGATAATTTTAAATCTAATTTTTTTTTTTAATTAATAGATTTTTTAATTTATAATTGTAAAATAATTGTTAATTTTTTTTATAAATGCTATATCACCAATGAAAAAGAAGTTTGACCAATGTGTCAAAAAAAGAATACGTGAAATTTCAGCACAGTTATAATTAAAAAAAAAATTAAAAAATACTGTTGTTAGTAGTAAGTTATAATATTGTATAATCAGTCGAATATGACACAATAATATATAGATTGAAATTGTCCAAAAATTTAACAGTAAAAGAGTGCAACCATAAGGCTATAAATTTAATATTTTAGATTTTTTCGATTATTTGATGCAGATTTTTATGAACCTTTAGGTTATTTCCCAAATCTGGAACTAACACATTTCAAGACCCCGAGTTTCCCTGTGCTATTCGAGACCCTTAGTCCGCTCACTCTTAACCCGATGCTGCCTGCATGTTAACAATATTATGCACTCTGGCTTGACTTTGATGCTGTTATCTGTAATTATTCTGAAAGCTTTGATTTAAACAATTTACCTTTGTGACTTAAAAGTTTGTCCTAATAACATTCTATTAGGAAACTTTATAGTGGCTGTGTTGTAAATTCGATATGGAACGTATCGCTGTAATTTAGCAATGCTAATCAATAGATAAATGTAAAGGTAGAGGTAAATGCAATTGGATACGTTTAATTCGAGAAAAAGCCAATTTCAAGTCAATTTTTAAAAGCCATAAATTTAATATTATAGATTTGTTCGATTATTTTATGAAAGATTTTTTGATGCTTCAGGTCATTTCCAAAATCTTTAAGTTAACATATTTTAAGACCTCGGTGCCATAAAATAATAAACTAATTAATAATAATAAACTATAATTTTTTATCTGTAGGTAAGGCGCCATAACTTTTTTCTTCTTTGAACATTCAAGAATAATACCACGCGCCAACCACACATATATATATATATATATATATATATATATATATATATATATATATATATATATATATATATGTGTGTGTGTGTGTGTGTGTGTGTGTGTGTGTGTGTGTGTAAATTCAACCTTTTTATTTTTATAAAATAATATAAACCACGTTTTCATAATTTAATTTATTATAACTTAAAATTATAATATTAATTGTAATGTTAATATTAATTATAATATTATAGTTAATATTATATTAAAATATTACAAACATGAACATTTAATTTAACATTAACATTAATTTGTTAATATTATATCAAGATGCATTTATATCAATGTCTGCCTGGATGTAGAGCGTGCAGTTGATCCTCTTATAAACGCTGTCCGCTTTCGACACAGGCCACAACCTTATGGCTGTACGACGTCAACCTCTGCTGTTTGATTTTTTTCAGGAGTTTCGTATGCCTGTTTGGTTTATATTCAATTGTTTTGATTTTAATATAAATTTATATTTAGTTGCATTATCGTAGGTCTTCGAAGTAGGAATTGAATACTTTCATTCGATGGTCATGGTTCTTTTTTCATGATATGTGGGCTAGGGGAGACCGGGTCTAGTTGATACACTTTTTATTTCCTGATTTATGTAATTTTTTCCTGTCATCATTTTGAAATAAAGTTGGTGTAATTCGTAACTATAACTATTTGGCTATAACTTGCGATATTTAAATTTTTTATAAAATTAAATTTGTCTTGTCAAAAAAAAAGCTTTAACAACTTTGCAAGATGTATCAACTTAACCCGGTCTGGGTCAAGTTGATACGCCTTTGAGGAAGCTAATATGGTGTCAGAAATTAATAAAATAATAAGCAAAACATAAATATGAACAATTTTTATTGTAACTATAAAAGATATTTTAAAATCTACAACATCTTGGGAAAAACGAAAGCTATAACAACCATTTATTGTGTCCGATTACTCTGACGCTGAAGAGAAATTTGGGTCTGATTGACAGTTAATACAAGTGTAAAAGGGGTTGTTCTCTGCACAGGCGATGTGTGTCCACTTCTTCCAGAAAGTACACTGTATCCAGTCTTGTCCAGATTTGGATGAAGAATAACTCTTGAAGCACATCAAACAAAAAGGCTCTCCGTCCTCATCAGTGTCCGATACTTCTTTTTTGATTTTTCTTCGTTTCTCTCTTTTTTTATCTTTAGCTTTTTTTTAGCTTTTTTTATCTTTTCTTGGTTTGCCTGTGTCTTTGCGTATTTTACCCCTAAATGATTTAAATAACTTAGCTTGTGTTTTTCTGTCTTGATAGATTTCTTTCTCTCTCTGAAGTCTAGAATAGTACGCCGTATCAACTTGACCCAAATGAAGCGTATCAACTTAACCCAAACCTCCTCATTATACTAAACTCTAAAATACATGAAACCGGCAACAGTTAGAACAAAGTTAAAAAGGTGAAATTCTTACCTTTATAGCAGGTAACAACGTGATATCGATATCACAATTCACCAACAAATAAACTTTCAATAATAATTGAAAAACAGTAGTAAAAATTTACTTTTGACGATGAAAAACAGTGTTTCGTTCGCATCTTACAGAGCGAAGCAGCCTCCTCCAAATAATCACGTGTGGTTAGCAAGTATCAATCACTTGTCCAACCAAGCCAGTCACCACTTGTTTGCGTCTGCACATTAGGAAGAATTTCGGCCTGTATCAACTCGACCCTGTATCAACTAGACCCGGTCTCCCCTATATGTCATCCTATAAAATCTGAGTGTATGAGTGTTTTTCAGCTTTACAAATAAAAAAAGATTCTGAAACTAAAAAAAAAAAAGTTTTAAGGGTTATCAATTTAAATTGATGATGATCTAAGGAAATGATTCAATGAAGGACGATATTTTATAACTATCAATTGGTAGTGATTTATGTATCGCCGATGCTATTGATGTTGCCATCTTTAAACTTTATATTGAAGCCTTCATTAAACCAATGTTGTCTAACTCTGAAGGAACGCCAACTACACCATCTCATACCCCAATGGTGACCCCATCCTTGTCATAAGGGAATTAACTAATCTGATTGGCAGAGACATCCTTAGCACCTGTGGGAAATAACGAGGTAGCTCCGCCCAACTCTTCAATATTTATGACCACCTACCAGCTTAACAGGCCACTTTAATGGTTTTTTGCATATTTAACAGTGACGAACCGCTCAAGAGGGAGCTGTATAGAATTCCTGTCCAAATCGTTTATGTTTTTACATTTTTAAACGTTTAATTATTCCAATTCCATTCCGAAGAAATCCTTTTGTTTTCTTCATTTGGCAACGTTTGGAGTGTCGTTCATAATTCGATCAACGGAATATGTGCTTGTAATTTAATTTATTTCATAAGAATGTGTCACTAATGACTTATGGTTAGTATTTGAAACTGCAAGGTAATATGGCAAGGAGGCCTGTTTCTAAATGATAGAGCAGTTTATCTGTTATCTATTTAATTTTAAAAATTTATTGAAAAAATACACTGCAATCTATTTAATATGATTAAAATTGGTAATCTGATGACATTAAAAGGTACCAAACAAACCTCGAACAATATTTTAAAAAATGGTTTAATTTCTGACATTACGAAACAAGAAAAATAAATTTTAAAATGATACTAGATAATTTTATTAAGAATTGTTAATTTTCAAATTAAGAAGTAACTGTAAGTAAAATAAAAGCAAAATCAAAAATTGAAAAAAAAAAAAGAAAGTACACTGCTGATTCATTGAAATTGCTTTATTTCTTCATAATAAAGCACGTTAATTTATTAATAAATATTTTATTTAGTGATAATAATTTTCTCAATGCTACACGCTTATTTTGAATTTTGCCAGCTAAGGGTTCTGTTCGCACGTCGGAAAAGACAATTTGTTCAAGTTTAATCTCTTATAATGTACAACTGTCACAATCAATAACTGAATAAAATGGTTGGTTTAAAATAAATTTTCGGAGAACTCTAACCATTGTGAACTTTCCATTAGGTTGAAAAAGTCAAGAGGCCCCAGGGAGGGAGAAAAAAGAACTGATCAACAAAAGCCCTGAAAAGCTCAATCATGATTTTAAACTAAAACATTTCATCGCTGAAGGAATGATGGATTAGAGTAAGTGATTTCCGAGCAGAAAAACTGTCAGAAAATCCAACTCCAGTAAATTGCCATTTCGTTCAAATTCACTTATCAAGATCGATAAATATTGAATCACTGAACAACGATTAATGGATCTCTCGAATCGTAACAATCTTCCTTCCAATCTCTTATTTGTTGTTACCTCGATGATATTGGATTGAAATAGTTGATTTGACTTTCGTTCATATTACTCTTGAAAGGTTGATATCTTCGTTTTCTCGAAACGAGACTGGGTGGTGCTGGTGCTGAAGGGGAATGGTAATATCAAGGAACGATTTAGACTCAACTTTAATAAAGCCGGAACTTTAATAAAGGCAGTGAGATCCAGCCTTAAAAACCGATTGCTAATGTTATTTGAAATTGAAGCTCTGAACGTCCAGTTCAGTTTGAAATACTTTATAGTTTATTTATATTATAGTTAATCTAGAGGGAACTATTCTATTTGGTACGGAGGGAGCGGTAATTATTGTTTAGGTACTAGATTTCTAATTATGAATAGATTGCTCTCCGCATTGAGGGACGTAAAATTTTTTAGTGATAGGATATCTGTGGCCATATTTCAGGGTCGGTGGTTTAAAATCGCGCTGATAAACATACATTCCCCCTACCGAAGACAGTGATGATGAAGTTAAATGCGAATTTTATGATAAACTAGATTGGGTTTATGATAAACTACTTCTGCACTGCATGAAAATAATATTAGGGGACGCAAACGCAAAGGTGGGAACGGAAGAAGTATACTATCCGACGATCGGTAAAGAAAGTTTGCACGAACATAGTAATGATAATGGGATCCGTCTAATAAACTTTGCTATCTCGAAAAATCTAACAATCAAAAGTACTACGTTTAAACATAAGGTTATTCATAAGTATACGTGGACATCGCCGGATTCACAAACACGCAATCAAATTGATCATGTTTTGATACAACAAAGATGGCAAAATAGTATAATTAACGTGAGGTCTTATCGTGGGGCAGAATGTGGGTCAGATCACGAATTATTAATCGCGAAACTTCGACAAAAACTTAATATAAAAAAAAAGGAAAGAAAGCCGTATTTGTTCCGAAAATTTTGATCTAGATAAATTGAAAAACCCTTCAATTAGAAATCAATTCGCGGTAGAAATCAAGAATAGGTTTGAAGCCTTGGAATCTTTAGATGAGGATCGCGAAGATGTAGACAAGCTATGGATCGGAATTAGGGATAATATTAAAGATTTAAGTAATTTGTGTCTTGGAAAAAGGGACAATAAAAGAACAAACCGTGGTTCGATAATGATTGTCTAAACTTGTGCGAAAAAAGAAGAGCCGCGAAATCAAAAGCTTTGAATAATTCAAGCGATAACAATGTTGCTAACTTCCGAGCCTTGATGAATGAAACGTCCAAATTCCTCAAAAATAAAAAACGAGAATATCTTAAGCAGACAGTCGCTCATTCAAGCAATCTCTGATTTCAAACTTGAAAAACGATATCTACGAAGACACTATAGGAAGAATCACAGCTGCTTACCGTTGTTACTAAAAGATAATTACATTTTTCGAAAACAATTATATTATAACTCGTTGCAACAATTAATAATTTGGCATTCACCAATCACTGGCGTAGCAAAGGGAGAGGAGTTCGACGGATCCGGACACTCTGTCGTCGAAATTAAAGAATTCATTTACTTATTCTTTTCTGTAAACAACAATTTTACAAATCTATTTGAATGTTATTTCAAAAATGATGAACGTTGGCATAAAAAATATCATATATAAGGGGGTCCTCGTTACTCAAGAGTACTTTTCGACCATCTCTAAGTACCATATCGGAGAGCGGCGTAGGATTGAGTCTGCTAGAGGAGGCCATCAAACCACTAGTTAATTGTCTTAACAAAAGTAAAATTCAGTTATTTTTTTTAAAAATATAGTATTATGACAAATGTATTGAATTACAATTATTTTTATTAATTAGTTGCATTCCATTGTAAAGGTTTTAGGATTAAAGTTTGGTCCTCGTTGTTAGACCCAAGCCTACGTTGTTAGACCCAAGCCTACGTTGTTAGACCCAAGCCTACAGTCAAGATTTTAGTGGATGAGATAGAATGAGTTTTAATTAAGTTGGTAGGAGGTATGTTGACTAATAAGGGTAGAACTGTAACAAACGCCTCCGTAACTCTCCGTTGGGGCCCTGCAAACCGTAATCATGAGAGACTATCCAAGGCCAGGTAGTCTTTTCACCTTACTTGTTATAGAGTTGGCTGTTAAAGCGAAAACCATATAATATACAATGATTAAATTGATATCAGCATTGAAAAAAAAAATCCCATTCAAATATAAATAGAAATAAGCTTATTCCAGACATTCAAATCAAAAGGTGATAGGGGTCTACCAAGATGTAAGAACTGTACCTTAATTATCTGTATATATCACATTCACTGGTTTATTATTATCATATATAATATTATGATTGTTCAAACTGGAAATTGTTTCCATTTAATAAATTTCTGTATTAAAACTATTAATTAAAAAAAAAAAAAACACGACAAACACTATGTGTAGTTTATTATAAAAGTAAAGAAAAATTCCATTAAAAAAATAAAAAATAGAATGGCTTTTAAAACCGTTCTGTCCTTATAATTTACTTTCTTAGTGGGACGTGAGATGATATTTTATTTGTATCAGTTATAATAAAGTCGCATTAGAATATCGTATTCGGTTAAAAACGTTTTTCCCCTTCTGTTCTCTAATTTTGAAAATATAATGCTATTTACTTTTATGTCAGATACTGTGAACGTGCTGCTCTTTTCGAAAAAAAAAAAAAGGAAAAAAAGGTGGGACTGTAGAACTCTAGATCTGTTTAATATTCGGCTCGTGCCCTAGATAAAACTCTACATATCTCAGTTATTATCTAATTGTATTGTTAAATTTACTAGTTAACTCAGAAATTCATACTTTCCTTTTATTGTATAGGTAATCTTAAATTCTTGTGATTAAAATTTTTATTTACAGGAAAATTATTATGCAATTGTATGAGTTCAAGTGTAACCCCAATAAACAAAATAATAATCTAAAAGTTAATTAATATAATTTGAATACTAAACATTTAATTTAATGAATGATAATAATTAATTCCATTAATAAATAAAATAACGTATTATTGTTATAATTACAAATACTAAACGAATAATGTTTTTTAAATATTTTTATTTTGCGTTAGTATTTTTAGACCATTGAAAATGTTGTTCAACATATTTTAAAACCTAATTGTTTCATTAACTATAAATTCTAATAATATAATTGTATATAAATGCATCAGTCGTGTGAATAATTTTGGAACGGTTACAACTAGTATGAAATCAATGATTTAAAAGTAATTTCTCTACAGAGGTTAGGCGAATTCAAATGCTATTTATATAAAGTTCGAATACCGGTATATCAGGGGAGGATTTATGTCCATTGTAATATAAGTACAACATAATAATATCATGTTGTAAAAAAAGATTGCTGTGCTAATAAATATATACCTACTAAATTTTAATGTAGTGTAAATGTAAAGCTTAATTAATGTATAATTAAATAAAAATTGATTGTAAACATTAAAATTTTAGTGAAGTAATATTAAGATAAATAAAATTTCATTTATATATTAAATTATTTACAACAAATCTACATCAGGAGTGATGTATGACGACGTGGCAATGTGGTAATAAATATATATATATATATATATATATATATATATATATATATATATATATATATATATATATATATATAGTCATTGCCTAATTGGTATTGTTATATATGGTGAATAAATTAATAAAGAAATAAATGACAAATTTTGAAGAGCTGCAAAAACAAATCAATATGTCCAGAAAAAAAAAATGGTTTTATTTCGAAAAAGAACATTAAATAATGTCTAATTTCGGTGGGTTTTATAAATTACATCTTCCAAATGTCGACTGTTGTTGACAAGGCATTTCCGAAGACGTTCCCAAAAATTTTCCATCTCCTTTCGAGTCATTTCTGATGAAATTGCTAACACATTTAGAGGGATATGCGGCTTTTGGTAGTTCCGGTGCTATCTGCCCGTGCTTTCTTCAGGAGGAGAGTGCAACGGTAACTGTGAACTCCGACGGTTACGTGCATGCACTGGAGATTATCCTAGGCTTTGGATACTATCCAAAGTTGGATGAAATCGGTGCAGAGCATGTGTGGTCCCAAAGCTCACAAATCTCGATGTTCGCTGGGAGTTTTGAGGATTATGTTCTCTGACATATGATCTACTCAATCCATTTTAAATGAGCATCTGAATGATAATTAATATTTATTCTAATATACATTTAAGAAACTGTTAGGGAAATCCAATATATTTTCATACTGGATCAAGCTAAACTTTATAGGTGTGCTGCCGAACCTGCCGGTCCAGTCTAAACCTCGGACTTAATATGCAGCACCATTCGCCCTGAGCACTCGCGCTGATGTAGAGGGATGTAGGTGCAAAACCCGAGTCGAATACTGTTGGATGCTGTCGGTAAAAGAAGAATTTTACATTTGATGATCAAAATTTAATACATGTGTTAAATAGCAAAATTAATTTACTTTATTTAAACAAAATAGTTTAAGTCCTTTCAAACTTTTATAAAGTTTGTTTCCTATTTTCAATTTTCTAATTCTATAGTTGAAATTTGCATGTCATTATCAAATATTTTAACCCTTTTGCCACCCATAATGCGCACTTCTAAAATATCAGTTAACTTAATGATGTGTGACATATGAAAAAATGTAATATTTTATATACCTACCAAATCTAGCATGGTTATTATAAAATATTATTAACCGCAGATATATTTATAGATATATATCATTAAGGGAAAGGACTTAAAACTCACAGCAGTTAGATGTTTGCATTTATCTCTATTACCTGGATATTTATCCATATTACCACCGAATTACAATGCTCATTTAGGGTGAATAAGGTTTAGAAAAAAAAAGTAACGAATTTTATTAAAACGAGACATCATGCTCCACTGCTTAATAACTACAGTGTTTTCACCATTTTTCAATTCCAGTTCAAACAAAAAATTGTAAGCAATTGATATGTGAACCGTTTCATACAAAGCTGATTGATTAATTAACATGTATCGCTGTTCAACATGTATTTTTATAAATATATTCAAGTAATTTTATGTCAGATGATGTAACTTGGAATTGGAGCCCAGCAACGTTAAGTATTTAAAAAGATGTAATAGTTAGAGGCTATTAAAATAAATTGAATGAAATCTGGGAATTTATTTGAATGGACACCCCATGAAATTGAAAGATAAACTTATAATTTTTTTTTTCATGGCATGCATACATTATAAATTTTGCATTGAGATTTATTTTTATTTGTTTCTTATTAATAATATTGTTTTGATTAAACTAATTTTTAAATTAAGTACCGAATTTAATTAGTTTAACAAGTTTCTTTTGTCAAACTACAAAATATCAAGGAATCTGCTGTTCTTAATAGTCGATGAAAAGTTTTTCAGTTTTTGTTTTATAAGAATCGCAAATTCAAGCCAGCACTGCTCTTCAGGAACACGGATTATTTAATTTCGAATAAGAAGAACAATTCAGGTAAGTTAAGAAGATAAATGCAATCATCTTACTGCTGCGAGTATTAAGCTCTATCCCTTGATGAGATTCCGAATTGTCTGAAAATTTTACGGATTTTCTAAACAAGCTATTGGATATCGTGAGAGAAAACATGTCAAATAAGATGCAAAAAGCTATTTCATGTTAAGATAAATAATTATTTTGAGCACTATCCAAATGAGGACAAATTTGCAAGTTTATGGAACTTATCACCAACAACCGCAGAACTCAACTACACGAGTATAAGAATTCTAAGAAAGGCTAAAGATCCGGTTAGATAAGTCACTGGCAAAGATATCACTCATAGTGATTGAGTGGCTAACAGCCACATCTCGTCTCCACTCTCTCTCCATTTCTTCAAAACCTATCCAGTTCTGTCTAGTTCGACAGTTTAATTTATATTAATAACATCTTACGCTGGAAAATTACAAAAAAATTAAAATAGAAGTAGTTGAAGGCTCGCTCGAAAAAATCTAAATAGAAATAAAGGAAATAAATTTTATGTCGTATGTTACATGACAAGTCATTCTTATAATAACATTTAACCTACATCGACAGCGAATGCTACCTTTTTATCCCTATAATGTTGTGGCATCAATCCTCAAAACCTAAAACAGTTCTTATAAAAAAAGCTAATTTGAATTCGGAATTTTCCTTCTTATTTTCGCTTCCCTTACACGAACATTTTCACCTCTCCTTCTCCCTTCATTAATTTGCGAAATTCTGATTAGAAGTTCAATGCAGAGGGAACTTTTGATCCATTCATTGAAAAAAGATTGTAGATATGTTTCAGTCCATGAACACAGTCTGTTGGAATAGTCCATTCCTTTGATAGATCCGAAAAGTTTAATTTACTAATCAAACGACATTAACCATAAACAGGCATTAACTTGGGGATTATATAACAAGAATTGGAGAATGTGAAACGAAAAAGTTTTAAGGACTAATAAGAAATAATTTTAAAAAGATGGATAATTCTTGCCCTGACGAAAGAGAGAATACTATGCATATCGTGGTTCAATGAATAAAATAAAACTTAAGGAAGCTTGGCTAGGGTTGAGATCAATGAAGAAACATTCAAATAAGAAAACAAATTTTATTGTGTACCGATGTTTCGGCCTGAGTTTTAGGCCATCATCAGGGCTAAGAAAAAGAAGATTAGAACAGTGACAGTGATGACAAATATCACTGCTGTTATCTTGTTTATATATATATATATATATATATATATATATATATATATATATATATGCATATAAAATTAATGTACATATAATTATTATATGATATGATAAAAGTAGGATTCATGAACGATTTCGCGTCAAAAGGTGAGCCAAAAGTCTAAAATTCACCAAAAATCAAATTTAGTGCCATTTCGAAATGATTAGCTGCCGAACAAATGCATTCGGATAAATACTGCGGATTTGGACGAGGGATGATCGTACGAAAAGTTCGGACGTATAGTTCGCACGAATCTGTCGTTCGCAATACGCACCTTACTGCTTCCAGTAGAATTGAGGCCTAAACCACAGAGCATATCTTAATTGTTATTATCACCAAAATTGTATTCTAGTGTATATCCCTCTGCCAAAAATCTAAATTTGTAATGAAACTGGTATACCGAAAGATATTATTAATTAGATGGAATGAAAAATTAATTGGGGAAGGCAAGATCACTCCTTTGTTTTAGTCCTCTAATCAAATCAGTTTAACTTTTCATTACTTCGTAACGAGATAACTTCAAGCAACATTATTTTTTTTATGAATATTTAAGGCAGTCTGAATTAGTAATTTGAGTGTAGATTATAATTATGAATTGTTTGATAATTTTTGTAGGAAGTTTAATTTTTTTAAATTCATTTTGGTATCTCTAACTAAAAGAAAACAAACGATATGAGTTTCAATTAGAAATAAGTAGATGTCCTGTATATTTGAAAATAATAATTTAGTAGTTATATTCTGTAAAAAATGTGTATATAGAAAATTAATAGCATACTTTAAACCTACTAATACTTGTTTCAACAGAAACCAACAATTTTTTTTTTTGTTGATACTTCTGAAATTTGAATTTAAAAAAAGCGTGTTTTTCGGTGCTAATTTTGATTGATGAAATTAAAGAAACATAAGTAAGAATTTAATAGGTAATTAATTTTTCTTGATGTATGATTTATATAAGCCACAGGAAGCTCCATGAACATTACCGCATAATTCACGAAAAATAAGAAAAAAATTGCTGGGTTTTTTATTTTTCTTTCAACCAGAAAGCTCCAAAAGTTACTAACTTCATTGAAATACCACCCTGCATCGCTTTGATGTCTTTAAAAAATGATCGATGACTACTTAGAAAATTTAAGAAAATTTGTATTATTCTTTTTTTTGCAGATCATATTTTTTTAAAAATTTTGTTTCACCTTTATCAGCATGGAATGGCATAGGAAAAATTATAAAAAATCGTTTAATGATTTTTATTTAAATCAACTTGGATCTATAATTTTATAATAAGAAGCTTTGAGCATGATTTATGCATATTTCCAAAGACCTATCTACAAGGCCTGTGCTCCTTGGTACAGCTTTTGATGTGTACAGTTCATCCCTTGTAGGGCGGCCCCAAGGCAACCTCATCCCCTCGCAATGAATGGCTACACTCCTCGACCTATCAACTAATGGCTTCTCCGATCCTCTTTGCCAAATATGTTCAAGTCAAACTCAACCTATTCCAAGTATTCATTCGTTATCGTTAGTACTTTATTTATAATTACTACTTATTTTACAACATTAAAAAATCAGAAAGCAACATTTCATTCGGAGCTACCAAGAAAGGATTTTTTTTTTTATAATTTCTTACTTGTTGTTCAAATGTGACCATTTGAAATTATAATTTATCATCCTAATGTGTTTAACACTGAGGATATTTACCATTTAAACAGTTAATATCTCAGAACATTTTAAAGTAAAGAATCTAATTCAATTCGTGACCGCTTACATCAAGGACCTTTAAGTATTTGAAAATAAAGTTTGGCGCAGAATATGAAGGATGAATTAATCGGAAAATATTAACGGTTACATTGGGCTTATTGTGTGAACTCCACTGCACCCGAAAAGTATAATTGAGACAACAGCATTGTGACTGTTGAATTGGTACAGTTAGAGTGGTACAGTTATGCAGTTGGTAATGGACTAGCCACAAAAAAATTATTTAGCTCTAAGCTAAAGGTTAAGTGCCCGAGGGGTAAACATGAACGCAGGTGGGAGGATTGCGTTTAGTCACATCTTACTGGCATGGATTTTGACGAATGTGTAGAGGAGGAAAGCGATTTTGAGGTAGTGGTGACCGAGAGTGTTACGGTACGGTGCCGGTTCGAATCCAACCTGGAAATTTGACTTAAAGTTTTCAGTTTTTCTTGCTTCTGCAATAATAATATTCAAGTCTCAGGTTTGAAAATTCAATAGAGCTAGTATTTTATTACGGCTACCAGTTAAACAAGATCAATTAAATGTCACAGCATGCAGTTCGTTCTTTTAATAGGGACTAGGGCAGTTAGCTAATCACGATAGTGTATTTACCAAGAAATAAATAATAAATATGGATAATTAAATTTTGTTTAAAATTATTTGCATTTTTAATTTGAATTTAAATTTAAATAAAAACATATTTTATGCTCATTGCATAAATAAACTACAAAACTGAAATGATATTGGTTTTTTTAAATCGATTTTCAACCACTATAGGATCTTAGTTTATTTAAAATATCTTGAAATTTATTCATCAACTTATTAACTCGAGATCTTGTGAATTGTTATAATAATTTTTAGTACATCTTTTACATAAAATTAATTAATTATGTACCGTTCCTAGATATTAAATCTGCTGGGTATTAAAATGAATTATAGCTTCAGTAATGCTCTGCTAATGACCCTTCGCAGGAAACAGTTTATTTTTACCCTTTAACCTAATGCTCGGAACCCATTATATATTATCTGACAATCCAACACGTGCCGCTACTGTTTTTTGGAAAATCTCCAGGACTCCTAATGGCCTTTTCTGCTCAGTGATGGAATCCTCTCGTTAGGGATGAATAATAAGTTTAGCTTAATTTTTAAAATAATAAAACAACGAAAAGTTTATCAGTATGTTTTCTTTGTTTATTGAGTTTTAAGTAATCCCTTAAGTATTCCAGCAACTGGGGATGACGGATTATTTCTAAAGGCTCCATCATCATATTTTAGACAAAGTGGGGAGGTTGGTTGTTGTCAGTGGGCCTGCCATTATATATAAAAATCAGCACTCACAGAGTGGATTTGAACAATTCCTGGCAGTAGCATGAAGGTGTTCTGGATTTTATTTCACTTCAAACATAGATAAAACATAATCGGATTGTAAGATAATGATAACGCTTGGGAAACTGATAGGCTGGATGTCAATGCTATCAACAATCGTTGCCTGCAAATCTTCCTCTACTGATCCCAGTCATGATCTAAATCTTAATATTGAACCTAACACCTACGTCTTGGTCAATCCCTGGGCGTTTCCTTGTTTTAGTGCTTAATATATGTTAATGATGAATATCGTCCTTTGTCAAGCCTAACGACTTTCATCTGGGAAAGAGGACTAGATGCTTCGATATTATTGATGACAGTGAAGTAATGTTTATAACCTCTTCAAATCTCTAAGATCTTTAATAACTTAAAAATATAGTGAAAAGCTTTTAACACTATTCACTTAACCGTTTCAGTAATTAATTTGCGACAGTAATAATAATAAATAATAATAATAATAAATCTGAATCATAAAGACTATTTAAGAAAGGCACGAAGAAAAATTAATGGACCTGAGGTTCAAATTTTTTATGGATGTGACTAAAATATTCTTTCTCCTAAATTCGTTTAGGAGTAATTGTAATATGATTTCTCTTGATAGATTCTTTAGACTATTTAGCAAATAGTTTTAAACTCTCTGGAGTTGCATAGGCATAGGCGCCATATATATACAGGACTGTTGTCCTTAAGTCCTAAAACATTACAATTAGCTCAAATATGGAAATTAGTAATTTTCAAATAATTAAATTGCGCAAATTTTGGTGTTATTAAACAAGTATTTGGTGTTATATTTTATTAGAAAAAATGTAAAAAATTCCACAACTTTATAAGTTTTTCAGTTGTGCACTTTTCTTCGATACTGATGTAGATTAAATATAATTCGGATTGTGAAGCAGACGTTGTAATGACCAGTGTGCTGTAACTTCGAGAAGTAATCTCAATAAATCTGACGGATACTAATGTTAGTAGCACTTCTCATTGTTTGTTATTCAGACTCTTTATTACTATCCTAACTATTCTAGTTTCTATTATTCTTTCTAGCTTCTAACTATCCTTAGTTTTTTTTATAAGATGTCTTGTTCTACTATTTGCATATTTACTTAACGACTCACTAACTATAAACCTAAAAATATACGGCTGCCATCTTGAAAAATCCGCCATTCAAAGCCTACGCACTTCTAGCGAGAGAAATTCTCTGAAATTATATAATCGATTTCTTGCAGAATTATTGAAAGTACTATCAAAGTTTCTTTCGTATCACAATAACTTATAAGCTTGTGTTGTAAATTTCAATAATAATATTATTCTCAGAGTATCAGGGATCCGACATAAAGTATTAATAATATGCTGGTTTTCCATAGATTCGGTATTAAATGTCATGTTTTGAAATGCAGTTGAAAAACTACACCTGATATAAATTTAGAAAACTAGTGGGCATCCACGGTTATAAAATAGCAGGATAGCCAACCTCTAGGCTAGGCATGCTGCGGGGCCCACAGAAAGTTTATTATGAGTTATTTTCAGAAGTTTCCATCTACCTTCTAACTTGGCCCTCATGTTGTTCATGGAAGATGTTTTTATATGTAAAAGCATCCTAATTTATAACGACTGGAATATGTTGTATTTTTTAAGTTAAATAAATAAATATGTATAAAATTTTATTAATTTGACTCCTGTAATGAATATTGTATTTACATTTTTTTTCTATTGGCTTTATAGACGTTTAAGATTTTTAGCTGCTTTTAACAACCTTATTCATGTCATTTTTGTGGAATCCCCACCTTTCCAACTTGGCTCTCCCCAATCTGGCAAAACCTCATTGTGTTACGCAGTAATAATCGTGTGACACCGAAGGCAATCAAAGTTTACTTTATAATTTTATTATTTTAGTTACATGCTTTGAGGCCAGGGATCTTGAATCCTAAGATTTAATGGTGAAGGTAGCACCAAGTTTAGACATAGAATAAATGGTATTATACCTAGTCCTGCCATAAATATTGTTACAAGGAAATATATACAGATTTCAATAGAAAAATTAATTTTTCAAAAACTTTATTAGAAAATAAAATGTATATCTATAGAGAGTAAAACAAAAAAGAAATTACTCAAAATGCTCCCCTTTTGAATTGACACAGGCATTTAATAGTGGCCAGTCATCAATAGCAGCACGCAGCACTTCTTGAGGAAAGCGCTCAACGGCTCGGACAAGAGATTGTTTGAGGCTTTCCAAGTTAGGGTTTGCTCTGTGGCATGCCATCCTCTCCAGTTCGGACCAAAGCCGGTAATCTAGTGGGTTGAGTCAGGGCTTTCTGAGGGCCAATCCGAGGCAGAGATGAACTCTGTAATGTTCTTTTGCAGCCACTGCTGAGTTGACCTCGCCTTGTGAGCTGGAGCGGAATCCTGCTGGAAACCCAATGACTTCCAGCAAACAGAGGCTTGACAACAGGTTCCAAAATATCCTCCTGATAGTTTTTAGCGGCTGTTTTAACTCTTTTTTCACAAAAATGGATCTTTGTGGTGCCATCAAAGCAAACTCCCCACCAAACCATCACTGAGGAAGGATGATGGCCTCTTTCCATTCTTCCTGGGCTTCTTTAGGGCTGTGTGCGAACACACGATCATATTGGCGATTAAATTTGTCTTCAATTGTAAAAATTTTCTCATCGCTAAACTTTCGATGAAGACTGTTGGTGTAACGGCCAAGGAGCACTTTGCATCTATCAATTATAATTTTATTTATGGAAGTGGTTAGCCTTTGTCCTACTATTCTTGCATGATGCACCCATTCTAAGGCCACTGTTTATCATGCGACGAGACATTGGTCTGACAGAGATCCTCATTTCCCGAGACATGATTTGTTGTTTTCGAACGGGATTTCTTCTGATTCGAGCAACCACTGCTCTCACTGCATTTGCCGTTCTCACATTGCGGGGACAGCCCGGTCGGGGTCTGTCACATATAGATAGGATCTCCATATATCCATTTATAGTGCGGTACACGAACATACGGCTGAAAAGGTTGCAAAGTGTTGAAAATCTCTGACCTACATTTTCTAACTTTGTGTAATAGCTAGTCGGTTTTTTTTATCGCCCACTTCATGTTAACTGAGCGAAAGAAAAATACAAACTAATGGGGATTATTATCCTGACATGTAAAGAAAGTAACCTGATAGAGGTAAGGATTATCTAAATAATACCCAAGGAGGTAAACAAAGTTCAACTTTTGTAACAATATTTATAGCAGGACTAGGTATCTTCCAATCATTAAATGTACGAATTACCTATCAAATAAATAAAATGCACAACTTTTCCTTTGTCTTCATCTTCAAATTGGTAAGGGTGAGTATCCACCATAATGAAGAGCGGTTATTTACTACTCATTGTTTTTTTTCCAGTGTGTTGCGAATGATGAATGATTTGTCACTCACGGATTTATCTGGGCTGGTGATTTCCAATTTGACGTTACGTAAAAGGAATCAACCAGTTGTAAAGGGTAATGAAGAATAACTCATAGAAAGAAGAAAGCAAAGAAATCCCTTTGTAGTTATTTCACAGAAATGTGGCACCTTTTTTATGTTTTGATCAGGTCATTTTTCTCCTCCTCTTTGATGGGAGTACTGCCTCTTTTCTTATATTAGCAAATATATCTAGTGGAAATCTGTTAAGTTGTCAGATTATATAGCGCGTATCAGATTTTTGTATGCCGATGTACGCAGCTTAATATACAAATGTTGTTAAAGTCTGGTGCATTATTACATTTTAGTCATTCAGCAACTTCTATAATTCTGGTGGATCAATGATGACTTCCTCTAACGGCATCTCCACGTGTCCTTCAGTACTACCCTTATTTAATATAATCTCAAAATAGAACAAATCGCCTAACAGTACAGAATAAGTTTTGTTTTTGGTTGTATATTTGGGTCTCGTCGTGATTCAGTGGAAGGAGATACCCATGCATCGATTGTTGGTGTTATCAGCATCGAACCTTCTTATCATTAAGATACGAAAACTTCAATAACTTAGGAAATCATGATGGTTCGAAGTAATGAATTATTGCCTGAACTGATTTGACTTATCGGTGCTCAGACGGATAATTTGTGGATTATTCAAAGATGAAAAATGGAGGAGAAGAAATGTCGGAGATCATTGTTAAAGATCAATAACATAGATGCCTGTTAATAAAACTTAGACGCTACGGTGGACAGGACCTGAGAACCAGTTGAGCGAAAATGAGCTGCCGTTCAATGTTATCAACGAGCAAACGTCTGAAACAACATAAAGTGGTCGCCCTAGGGGGAAGATGGAGGACAGATGTCAAGAATACTCGCTACTGAAAGACATCGGCATCAGATGGGATTAGGCGACGACGTAAAGTTGTCGCTGTCGTTGGGAACAGCAAAATGTTTTCGGGATCCTTTTGTTTTCTGTCGACAGATGAGGATACATTAAGATTTACTATTACGTGGTTGAACAGTATTTATATAGTTTTAAATGAATCTATTAAGTATCATTTATATTTTTCGATTTTGCATGCATTGATCAAACTAAGAATTTTTGAACACTATTCTGCCTAAATCTTCTGCTTGCTTGAAAAATCGCTGATTTCTTCTGATTCATCGAGAGATTTCTCTGGAGCCAAACAATTCAGCTTTCTCATTTATTAATCATATTCCCAAAAGGACCATTTTAATCGATTTTAGTAAACAGTTTAGCTTCTAAATTTTCTGTAGTACGTTGCAACTCTTCAGTTTGCCAAAGCACATATTCAAAATGACAATCAAGAAACTTTTAGGGTTTGAGGACAGAAAGGTATGTACTAAAGCCTACTTACTATTTTAATGACAGACATACGGCATACATACATACATTAGCATCATTACGTTCTGTGATTTATATAAAATCTACTGAAGTTACAAGCACTAAAATAGTTTCGTGGATCTGTCTGTGTCATTAGAACAGCTTACGACTTGTTTTTCCATTTTGACTATTATCATAAGGTCACTTAACAGGTTCAATAATACTGTCATAATGTTCGCAATATTCAATCATACTGATTTGACGATAATTTATTCAATAAACTGTTACTCATGTGAAAATAACTTTATTTTATGCAGAGGATTATCTACATCCGTCTTCATAAGTTTCTTAACAAGAACAGTGGTAATTTTGTAAGTAATCTTGAGATTATTTAAGCCAATATTTTAAACATTGGTTGCGTTCCACCGTACGACTTATAGCAAAAGCCAAAATTGCGAAATGATTTCCTGAAATTTTGGTACAAGCCAAATATAATTGCAAAACACGCTTTCCAAATAATAAATTCTATGGTAGTTACCAATCAACTTCTGGGACAATACTAAAAAAATATTGCTGATTTGGAATTAGTGTGCAAGGTTGAGAAATACTGGATGAAGAATTCACAAACTATTGAAAGTATTATCGATTGTATAAGGTGCCTTTAAAATCTTAAATCTACAATTGACAATTACAATCGTTAATAATAATTGAATATTAATAATTTTGTTTGGAATTTTGTAATTAAATTAGCATATTAATTAGTGTTAGTAATTATTGAGAAAAATGAGATACATACCATTTTACCTTGTGGTGGCATGAATATTTTAACATTTAATTTAAAAAAAATTAGAATGTTTTTTCTAGTTATCGTCCGATAAAATATTTCTTTATTCAAACAAGTCACTTCAGATGGGATCTCTTTTAATAGATTAATGTCATGTTTTATTCAGTTATAGGTTTCTGCTATTAATTTCCATTTAATTTACATTTTACAGAGTCTGCCAACAAACTTAATCGAATATTTATACGAATCATTTTTCACGATATACTTCGATCTTTAGGTACTTTTAATTTTTTACGTTAAAGGATTATGATAACTGAAATTTATCTTTATCACAATGGGATCTGTTTATTAGAAAAACGAATCTAATAAAAAATATCAACAAACAGTGGGCGAGATATAGTTTTAGGATGTATATATAGAATAGAAAGATAACAGAAAAAATGTCTGGCCAAAGGCTACATTAACAAAGATCAATTAATATTTACAATGATCTCAATTAAAACATATAAGTAACGAAAAAAAAGTATATCCTTCTGGTAAAAAAAAAATATAATAAATATAATTTTACTGACAAAAAATAGAAAGAAAAAACTTAGAAAATAAAAATATAAAAATAATAGAATAATCCTGAGTTAAAACAACATTAAAACAATTTCTCGCTTCTAAACAGCATTTCATTCAACAATACAAAAATAATGAAATAATTCACAGAGTTAAAACTTTGTATGATAATTTAAACAATTATTTACAATTAATCAATTAAGATATTGACATAGAATTAAAATTTCATGATAAGACAGCGTCTTTTTGAGAAGTGAGGAGGTGTTGAAAAAGGTGGAATTTGAATGAGAGAGAAGACGAATGTCGGATATTAGAAGGGGCGAATTCCAGAGGACAATGAGGCAGGCAAGAAAGGAACATTCGAAAGTTTTAGTTGGCATATTGGACAAAAGTGTTTAGGAGATGTTGGATTGGAGGTTTTGCTAATGGGATAGACTAAAGATCTTTTCAGGCATTAGGAAATGCTGAATTTTGGATGGAAAAATTATATATGAACAGAGGAACCGGTAAGATTTCGGTAAGGCATAATTTTAACAATTTGACGGGTATTCCATCAAAGCCTGTGGAATTAGTACGAGATTTTACTATGGAGAGAAAATAAAAGAGGAAATAAAACCAGTAGAAGAGATGGCGGAAAAATAAAAATTACTGTAGTTAAATGATGGAAATATGGTAAAGTGGGAAGAAGAGGGTTGAGAACTGCTGAAGGCGGCAGATAAAAAGTATGAGTTTAATTCATCGGGTGAGACGAATGACTAATGAGGAAGATGATTTGCAAAGTGAGAGTTTGCGAAGCAGTTGCCATTTTGAGTTAGAGTCAGGAGCAGAGGAAAGGGCTTCGTGAAAGTAATTGGATTTCGCTTACCTTTTTGGTGTCTATGTAGAATGGCGGAGTACTCCAAACGCTTGATAGTCATCTGCTAGCCTTTTACGTCTGAAGCGTATACGGGCTCACCCCTCTTTTGAATATCTCTAATTTCTTGAAACATTCAAGAAGCAGATCGGCGACGGAAAGTAGAGGTTTTGAGTGGTGCCTGGGTACCAAGGGTACTGATGAGATTAGATGTGAGGATATCAATCATGGAGTCAATAGAAGGATAGAAATAGATTTCACTCCAATTCAGGTCGGATATTCGGTAAGATATTATCACGGGTGAGGGTGTTAACGTTGCGGAAAGTTATGGTTTAAGGAGAAATAGGTGAAGATTGGATATTGTATGAAATTTGGATTAGGTCATGAGAGGATAGGAATGGAACGGGCAATCGAGAAGAGGAGAGAAGGTTCTGCGGTGTATCAGTGACATGCAGGTCCAACCATGTGTCGGACCAACAAATTTGGTGGGTGGGAGCAAAAGGAATAATAAAGTGAAGGAGGGAAAATAAGAGATTTTCCAGTTACAGTCTGTCATTGGAGTCAGAAAGGAAATTGGCATTAAGGCCTTCGGAGATTATGATAGTATTGTAGAAAGGAACATAGCTGCAGAGGATAAATTCAAATTTCAAATAAATTCAAACCGAAAGAGAGCTACTACATACTACAGCAAATAGGAGAGGATAGGCTTTAAAACGAAATTTCAACGAGAAGGAATTATATGGGGGTGAAACATCTAGAGTTCGGGGTTTCAGACTATTCGTGGCGGATAAAGGAATAGTCAGGTTGGAAAACAGAAGAAGGAATGAAGGGCTTTAGCCATACTTCAGAAACTGCAATGATATGGTAAAAGTTTTGGGTGAAATATTGTAGGAATTCGTCATACTGAGCTGGCAGGGATTGGGAACTAAAGTGGCAGATGAATAGGGCACTAGGCATGATGGAGAGCAGATGGGTATATATATATATATGGATATAAAGTATCCATTATAATTGGTATTAAGTATCCATATATATATATATATTTAGTGGAAATAACAGAAATAAAATGAAGGGTAAGAGGAAGAATAGGCGTCACTTTTTTTTTCTTTTTTCTTTAAATAGATCAGAATGAAAAGCAGCATTCATTCACCCATGGCCATAAAATGCCACATTTCTCTAAAGCATAGGTAATAACGCCTTGGAAGAATGCAGCTTTTTATTCTAATCCATTTTTAAAAAAAGTTACATGTTTTTTTCTCTGACCGTTCAAATAATAAATGGTGGGTCAAAACTGTCAGATAAATTAATTTGATGCTAATGGTAATGATATAAGAATTTATTGTAATTAACGTATCAACTCATTAATATTAAGATTTTTCAAAAATAAAGATTGTTATGTTCAGCCCAATAATGCCAATGTCATCATCGTGACAAATATCCATTACGACACTGTTTAATTACAGGGCATACTGCTCTAAATTGACAATCGAATTTAATTAGTAATTGATATCGATGGTGAAGTGCACGGATGTTCTAATTGAAAATTTGTCAAAATGCATTTATGCAAATGACTTATTATTATAATGTTTGTCCCTGTTACAGTCTAATATGATTAACTAAAATTAGAAACAAACGATTTTTTGAATCTTTTAATTTGAAATTTTTAATTCATTCTTTATAAAAATACATTTGTAATATAACATTTATTGGTTTTCATTTAAAATTTACTACTCTCTACAATACCTAATTTAAAACATCGCATCGACGTAATAGTTTTCACAGCGTAGTCATAAAAGTTTACGAATCCCCGTGAACTAAACTTCAAGCAAGTTGAGTAGCAAAATGTTGGTTTATAGCATTCAAAACTCATAAATCAGGAACTTAATATTTGACTGATGCTATTCGTTAGCGTCTTGGGTAAGAATATAAATTAATTTGGCTAAAGGCTCAATTACATTTCCAGCCAAACTTCCCTTCTGCTGAAGCCCTTATGAAACAAAATATTATCCATCCGCATCCGCATAGCAAAAGAAAAGTCGAAGTACTACCGCATTTTAAAATGAATATTTTGACTTGTTTTAAGCAGTTTGACAAAAATTTGTAAAAGATTTTAAAGGATTTTTCAAAATCACAGCTAATGAGGTTGGTCCATTCTGGTTCTCAACACCTCATATTACAAACTGATTCATATTACATGTTCCTCACCACGTTACCTATATTTGGGGACGGGAATGCTTTCGTGGTGCCCCACCACCAATTTATGGATAACTTGCTGACAGATATGTTACACATGGTAAATGGCTGGGAGTCCTCGGTAATGATTATAGGGAGCAAAACTTAAGCGTAGAGAAAATATATTTAATAATAATAATATATTTAATGCTTGAGAAAGCAATTTAAATTGCTGCTACAGTTTACAGGTGGTATTAAGTCTAAGGCTGTTAAATCCCAATGGAAATAAAGAAGAAAAGATGTAAAGTGACAATTCAGGCTCGAATTATTTTTTCTTTTGTTATGTCATTTAACTCGGCAATAAAATATATCTATTTTTTTATATTGTTTACAGCTTACAAAAGCTATGATCGCTATGCTCATTGTAGGTAACTATTTAAATATCTATACCTACGCAGAAGGGAGGGGAGGAGAACAGGGGAATATACCTTCTTCCTCCCCCCCCCCTCCGAAATGTACAAACAAATATAATTTTTATACCCACGAACATAAGATTTCTATTTTGAGTAATATTTTTGTTAATTTTAACAATAGTTTTTGATCTAATTTTTATGCTTGTGCTTAAAACTTACGCCAAATTTGGTGATTATAGACATTTAGGTGATTATTTGCCTTCTTCTTATTAAATCTTCCTCCTCCCCCAAAAAACATTTATATCTCTCTCCGAAAAAAATTCTGTGTACGTCCCTGAACGTATCTAGTACATAATTAACATTTAATTTCGCCATAGTTTTCCTTAAAACTATTGGTATGAAACCGAAACATAATTAGGTTTTGAATTTTTCAAGGGAGAGGATTCTAAATTTCCATTCATGATTGGCTACAAAGAAAGGAAAATAAAATTAATGCACAAAGTTAGCCGGAGAATCTTTATGAAAACCAGGCTTAAGCGGCCGTCTCCATTTTCCGTGATCTCTCGGAAGATGATTTTGACTCTAAGAAGTACTGGTAACATAACAATATTTAATAATCATCACTCCTTGATGAAGAAGTTATCATTTTGAAGTCAAAATTGTATACATTAAACTGAAAACAATATTAGGAGGATACCGACTTTTCCTTGACGATTACATGTTGATATCTTGACGACTTGTGTGCGGACGTGAAACAAGGGAGATGATAATCGGTTTTGCACGCTTGACAAGAGTCAAAAGCATGTGCAACGACCTATTCGCGGACTGCATTATTCTACTATTTTTAATTAAATTTTTGTTTTAATCCGCCTGGGTTCGAATTTGAGATGCCTCTATTTTTTGGGGGGAGAGAAATTTTTTTTAGTGGGATATGTTGCACAAATGATAGTCAGGAGCTTTTAATAGGGATGCCTTTTCTTCACCATTTTCATATTGATAATATATTGCATTTCTAAGTTTATTCTATAGAATGAGTACGTCATTGTTAGGCTCCGGAGTGTAGATAACTGGTTTGAGAGACAGACTTTAATTGACAACTGCGGCCCTTTGTTGACCAGATGAGAGGAGCAATTGATCGGTTAATTTATCATGCATATCAGATCGCGGGCGCCAAGGAACAAATTTACCATCAAAGATACATCACCTATATTCTGGATTACCAAATTATCAGGCATTACTAAATTTTGAGTACTAAAATTTTCCTTATAGAAATTAAAATTTTACCAAATAATTTGTGTTCAATAACAAAAGTTGTAGTTACATTTCTATTGAATTTATAATTTTCGAAAATACCCTCTTAGTTTTATATAACAACACTATTTTTTTAAATAATAAAATAGATAATAAATATTAAGAACAATCGTAGAATGCAGTTTATAAATAAAGAATTATTATTATGTGTAATGAGGTTTTTTATTGATATAAATGACTTTAATGCCCATGCTAAAGCGATTATGAGGTTTCTCAGAAAGGAAAATTCAATTTAGCCTTTTGTATGTTGAAAAGGGTTTATTTCAGCTATCTGCCACAAGTCCCAGATTTTCTTTATAATAAAGTTAAAGACCGTTTTTAAGTTATTTTTTAAAAGTTATTCACTTTACTCAAAACACTATTATCATATTTATTATATTATTTAATCTCACCTACCAACCAGCAGCAATATTTTCCTCGACATACATTTCTATATAAATACATTATAATCTTATTTTAATATGAAATTTAAATAGGCTAAACCATACAATGGACCAAGTCGCTAATCTGTTCTATATTTGAGAAGGGCGATCGACTCACGTGCGCCAACTACACAGGAATCTTCCTCAGAGACTAGACAGAAGTTCCTATCGAATGCCCTCTTCCAGTGTTTGCCACCCCACGCGTAGAGGGAACTCGGCCGATACCAGTGCAGGTCTATCACCGATCAAATATTCAGCCTTAGGAAGATTCTTGAACAAGGGATCGAATACAAGATCAAAGCTTCGTCTGGGAGATGCGTTATACTGAGAATAGAGTGAAAGATAATGATATACAGACTAGCGGCAACATCTTCAATAGATCTGAACAGCTCCTCGCATACACTCATGATATAGACATAGGGGGACGCTCCTTCCAAGCTGTATCGGAAGCTTTTCTTACTCTAGTGGTGCCTTCGAGAAGACTTGGCTTGGAAGAAAAAGTTGCCAAAAGCAAATATTTGATTTCAGTAGAGGTGCCTAAATCAGGAGAGGAGGTGGCCTTCGGAAGAGTACTACTTCGAGAAGACTAAGACATTGTCTATCTCGGTTCGTTGGTGATTAAAGACAATACCCCTGAACAAGAAGCCCGCCTTGGGATTATTTCTTTATAGGAAGGCTATTCCTAAGTGGAGCTCTCTTCAGACAATCGAAGCTGCATTTCTGCAAAAATTCCTGGTCTTTGAAAGAAGAATTCTCATATGTATCTATAGTGGAGTTCTGGTCGGAGGAGAATGGAAAAAGATGACAAATCAGATGCTACACAATGTTTAAGGAGTCAGATATAGTCCGATGGGGATTGGAAGACTGAGGTGGGAAGGCACGTCGTCAGGGTGGGCAGCGAGAATCTCCCAAGATAGCTGCTGATAGAGCCACTCCATGGTACCAGGATAAGGGGTCGACCTATGCTGCGATGGGTCGATGGTGTTGCTAAAGATACAAGAAACATTCTGGGACTTCAGAACTGGTTGGTGACTGTAAGAGACCTAGACAGTTGGCGGAAGCTGCTGGAGGAAGCTAAGATTCGACATCAGATTGGAGACCCGAGCTAATAAAAAAAAAATAACATACAATAGTTTAAGAGCTTTGAACAAGTTCGGTTTATTATCCGATTAGAATAACTTTATTGCTGATATATGTTGTCTAAATGTATACATTTACTTTAATTACTATTTGAGCACCTAATGCGAGTCTAGTTCTCTTTCACAATTCGGCATAAATAAGTAAGATCAATATATCGTAAAGCAAATCAATATTAAAATAATGAATGTGCTTAAATAAATAATAGAATAAGTTAATTTACCGCTCGACGTTTTCTTATAAAAACAATAATTTGTAAAAAATATAGAAATGAATAACACTAAGTATAAGTTATTCAATTGCGTTACAGTATGAATTTTCGGCATAATTCTGTAGGTCATTTATGACGGAGGAATTTAATATATATAAATAACTATAATATATAAAAAACTAACACGGTGTAGAAATAGTGTTTATTTAGATTTTCTTAGCTGTTGAACAACGGTCCGGGCATTTTAGAGATAAGAGGACACAAAAATAAAAACAATTGTTTAATCGATTCCAAAAAACTGCATAATTACTGACAGTCAATTCTACCACACCAATGCCTCTGAAACTCATTAATACTTGAATTTATGAAACCAGAATCATTTTATAATAACTAAATATTGAATTTACCTTCAATGTTTCATACTAATTTGTTTTCAATATTGATGATAAATCAATTATGGATTTTTTTTCTAACTTGGAAGTTGAACATAATAAAAAAAAATTATAATCGATTTCAGTCGTCTCATAAATGTCTTTATTTTTATAAAATTATAATTTTTCCTTCAAGAAGACCCAAATTACAGGGCTTAAACTGTGTTAAATTAGCCAGAGAATAACTTTAAAACAATAATGCTTTGTAGAGAATTTTAGATTGAACAAGTCTTTGCTAGTGAATCATACCTCTCTCGGGGCTCTAGTTGGCGGAGAAATATTTCATTCCAGATAAGAAAAATGTAACTTCTGCTTTCGTTTTGTTTGGTGGCTCTTCTACTTTCTCAGTGGTCACGCGAACAGCATACCAATACAACTCAACTAACTCTAACCCATTTATGCTATAAAACAGCTAATTTTATCTTGATTGATAAAAATTATGATCATGCTATATTTTACCAAACGCTCATTGATACATTAAATTCTTAATAAGTATTAGGCACGGGTCCGTATGCCTTCCATAATGAAGGCCTATTACACACGCTTATAGTGATTTTTTTTGCTTATTCAAATAAATAATCCTGCTGCATTTATTTTCTATTATTCAAACATAACTAACTATAAATATTTAATTCAATTTTTTTTTTAGTTTTCAAGAATTAGCTCAATCATACTAATGAGGGGAAAAAAATGTGACATAGTGCTTCGTGAGTGTTATCATCAAAACTCTGCTTCGACATGATTACATAGCCTAGTACCTTCGTACTACCGGTCTTCATACTTCTTTTGGAGCGTTCAGGACGCTGCAGTATGGATGTGACATACCTAGACAACCAAGCTGTGCCAACGAAATAATCCACGTTATATTCCAATGAAGCGGTAGTCAGTTGCCGGCAGTTAGTGCTTGCCGCTACGGTGGGCATTACAGTGAAAATCCACCTTATCTAAAGTGATAAGGAAAGTAAAAAATATTCTAATAATACTAATAAGTATTCTAAAAATACTTGTAATAATAATAACTGGATCATGCTCGGAATTACTTTTTATTTTGAGAAAAAAAAAGGGTACAATATCCGTGCATTGTGTATTTTTTATAGGATGTGCTGAGAATGAAATAAAGTCAACTTATACTCGTATGTATATTGCGTATTATCCGTATGCTCTAATGCTCTCATAATTTATTATGGAAACTTGGTAGGTATGTAACTAAGTATGTTGGTATAAACTGTCTCAGTTCTAGACCAAACATCTTCTAACCTTTCAATCGTTCTCAAAATAAACTGTTCTCAGAATAAAATTAAATAATTTCAGAATAATACAACTAAAGAGAAACCGGTAATACGTGTTTTTAATCTCGAAATTTGTATACACATATTAATCGAGAGTAGCTAAATCCAAAATATTAACTTAACAAAGTTTGCACTATGTGTGTAAGTGGTAAGTATTGCAATGCCAGTGAGCTCTGTATAAGATGTCTTGTAAGCATTTCTATTTCGTCGGCGAACATTGCCTACAAGATCTCGGCGTTAACAACTTCACCTTCAATAGCAGCCAGTGGACACAGGTTTATTCTGGAACTCCCTCACAGCTGTAAACGATGTGTCTTGCATGTAATGTGGTAAAGCCTAACTGATGGACAATTATTAACATTTTGTCTTCTGCTATTTCAAAAAGTTTGTTATAAAGATTTTTTTCCTCGATAAATTGGAGAATAGTGAAACAGAGGCATTCTGGAATAATTTATGATAGCACTGGTATATGATGTTTTATGAATTCAGAATGTATTATTTAAATAATTTGTATTAATGAAAATATTTTAATTAATATTAAGAATACTGTGAACATAAAAACAGCTCGTACAATCTTTCATGAAAACGTGGTGAACTTTTTATGGTATCCTACATATAACCGTTACAATTTGTGGAAATGTATTGATTGGATTTGAAGTAACCTATTTTTTTTTCATTTAGCAGCTGCACTCATTTCTTAAAAATCTATTTGATTATATTTAAAAATATATATATATATATAAATATATATATATATATATATATATATATATATATATATATATATATATACATATATATAGGTGAATGAATGCTGTTTTTCATTATGATCTATTTAAAGAAAAAAAAAGTGACGTCTATTCTTCCTCTTATTCTTTTATATATATATATATATATATATATATATATATATATATATATATATATATATATATATATATATATATATATATATAAATATAACTGTACTAGTACACCGTAGTATCGAATTACTATATATATTTTTTAAACATTTCGGAGTTTATTTGTTTAGATATAATAAGTGAAATAAAGTAATGATTATAGCTAGTGTACATTATATTAGCTATAGTTAGTGTATACCTAAGACCAACAATATACATAAGCACATACACATACACACACATATATATATATATATATATATATATATATATATATATATATATATATATATATAGGTGAATGAATGCTGTTTTTCATTATGATCTATTTAAAGAAAAAAAAAGTGACGTCTATTCTTCCTCTTATTATTCTTTTTTATATATATATATATATATATATATATATATATATATATATACATATATATATAAAACAGACTTTGCTTTTTTCTTTTTTTCATTATAAAAAGTAATAAATGTTTTGTTGTTTTTTCTTTATGGATAACATTATTATATACTGGGCTAAACATAGCAATTTACTTGTTCTTTTACATGGCCATAAAAGAGTGAAGGGGAAGATAAAAAATCTATTTTTCAAATATTCAAACGACCCTCCTGTAGAGGGTGGCATAAATTAGGATAAAAAAAGATGAAGCCGCCGCCATAGATTTTCGTGAAAGTAGGGCTTTTGTTGGAGGCAGACTTAAAAACAGGCTGAAGTGACAAATGAGGCCTTTAGTCACAGATACTGAAGTCTATAAAGATGGAAAGACACCCACCGCAGTCAACAGCTAAGTCATTTACACATCTCACTTCCTACATTACAAATTATTCTGAGGTATTTAAATATTATGTTTCGTTACTAAATAATGAATAATGAATTTTGGATAATTAATTTGATATTACCATACTGCAATAGCTAACAGAAAAATACCAGAGGTTTGTTAGATTGTTGAATCCTATATATATATATATATATAGTATGATTATCTAACATTTCCAAAGTTATATTATTTGATTTGCTGTAAGTTCGTTTAACAATATTCTCAGAAGATTTATTTTTAGAAAATAGTTGCATTGTTATTTCTAAATTTAATCCCCTGCAGATTTATTAATTATTTTAACTGTTTTGGAGTATAATAGAGTTTTTGAGTATAGACGCCTATGAAGTATTAATTTCAATTTTTTTATTAAAAAATCTATAGATTTCGTCATTAAATATTAAAAAAAGAAAAGAAAAATAGAAAAATGGGTGGATGAATTTCGACTTACTCTAGTTCTAATAGGATGATAACCTGAAGGAGCATTCCTTCGCCTGCTCTAAACAGTAGGTGTACATGAAGACGTTATAACCCCAACAGAAACCTTTTTCGTTGTCATTATCATTATTTTCGTCCCTTTTTAAACTTTCAATCCGTTCCTTCGCATCCCCAAGACGTACACCCTGCGGAGGACATTGTGGATGGAGGTTGGACGTAGTTGTGTTTGTTTTATTTTGAATTCCTATAAATACAGTTTCTAAACATCCATAAACATTTGTGTTGAGATCACAAAGAGAAACATTTAGCAACGAGATACGCGTTCTGATTCGATATTTGAACCAATTTTTAAAAGAATACCAAAAATAGAATTTTTTTTGACATAAGATTTTTTGTAATTAATATAATGTACAGTCAGTAAATAAAATAGAATAAACATCGATATAATTCCCGGAAAGTAATTTAAAAAAATAAAATCATTTAATATTAACATCAACACTTTAATAAAAAAAATATATTTTTGAGAATATTAATCATAAAACATTGGAGTATAAATAAATTATTACAAAAAATCAACAGAATGAATCAAAAGTATTCGTACACTTTATTATTGTTATATTAAATTTATTATATTACAATACTAAATTTGTAGTAAAACTTTTATTAATATTTAATGAGGCCACTATTGGCTTTTAATACATAATGAAGACGTTGCGGCACAGAATTAAAAAATATTTGCGTCGATGACGCATGAATATTGTTCTATCCTTTAAATAATGGAAATTAGAAACATTACGTTATCTTACTTGATCCGTCAGATATCACCATAGACGCTCTGTAGGATTAATATCCGATGACTTATGGGGATTTGCCTTTCGTTTCGATACGTTGTAGTGTATCCACATCTTAGTTCCCCAAGCTTTATTTTCTCTTTTCCCAAATTTGTCTGATTGGTAGATTTCATTTAAAAATGTCAATATAGTGTATACGATCCATTATACTGTCTATATATTGAAGGGTTCCTACTCCAGCAGCATTCATGTAACCCTAGTCCATGAGGAGCTTACCTATGCTTAACGATGTGGAATTCATTTATCGTTTCCATTCCGATATTCCTTTTTTTCCACAATATTTATTTCACTAAGACAAGCTAAAATTGAAATGTTCGGTAGCCGCTGAAGGCAAATAATGTGGAAAAATGAAATACTGCAATGGAAACCAGAAATGTCGTTAAACGTAGATAATTGAAAGTCTACGAATGCTGTTGGAATGGGATCCCTTGAAAAATAGACAATATAATGGATCGTATACACTATATTGAAATTTTAAGAGATATCTCCCAATCAGTGTCGAAAAATTTTGGAAAAGAGAACATACATCTTGGCGAACTAAGATGTAGGATCCTCTACAACGTACTGAAACGGATGGTTAACCCTCATCAGTCATCGGATATTAATTCTATAGAGCATCTGGGGTAATATCTGAAGGATGAAGTCAGAAAGCGCTATGTTTCTTATTTCCATATTTTAAAGAGTTTATTACCGAGAAGTGGAACAAAATTGTCGCAAATATTTGTATTAAACAAACCGAGATCTTTAGATTAGAGGACTTCAGAATTAGGACTTATTGCTCTTAATTAATAGATTATAGTTATTTATATATTATAGTTAATACATATTTATAGTTGAGATGATAAGCGCTTAAATATGATATACTCGTATATATATATATATATATATATATATATATTATATATATATATATATATATATATATATATATATATATATATATATATATATATATATATATATATATAAACTATAATATATAAATAACTATAATCTATTAATTAAGAGCAATATACGAGTATATCATATTTAATCGCTAAAGCAAATAATGTGGAAAAATGAAATACTGTAATGGAAACCAGAAATGTCGTTAAACGTAGATAATTCATGCTCTGTATGAAAGTCTACGAATGCTGTTGGAATGGGATCCCTTGAAAAATAGACAGTATAATGGAGCGGTTAAATATGATATACTCGTATATATATATATATATATATACGAGTATATCATATTTAACCGCTTATCAACTCAACTTCATCATTTTAACTCATAGTTTAGTTGTGGCTATCTACAAACAATAAGTACCCATGATATTTCGCTCGAAAATCCTTGTACCGCAGTTCTCTAATTGGATCCTTATCTAATTCGCCCAATCATGCCGTTTGGCTGATTATCAGGAATGGTCGAGAGAACTAATTGATCCCCGTTGCAGAGCCGCTTACAATTTAATTCCATGTCGTACATATTAACAGAATTATCGGTGATTGCCTTAATATTTCATTTCGTGTCAATAAGGTAGCTGTTTAAACCCGCATATATGAAATCTGGATTATCCGGATTACTTTTTTTTTTTTTACGCTTTATTTTGCATAATTTTGTTCCTTCCTTTAGGTACTTTTGGTAATTACTAATATACTTCATATTTCCAAGTAATTTGTTCATGCATCACATAAGGAACTCTGCTGTTCTGTTACTGATAAAACGGTGGCCTCGAATTGACTCCAAAAAAATAGAGAAAAAGAAGAAGTTCTAATCAAAATATTTTAAATAAATCTGATGTTAAACACATTTCAAATTTCATACATTGGACTCTCGCTAACCCGAAATTTGTTAATTCGGACCGTGTGCTTTTATATGCACAATATTTTTTGATTTTCTCAATATTTTTTTAGTGCGAATGTCCGTGTGAGAATCATGTACTTTTGAATTTTAGTCCACACACATTATTGATTGTCCCTGTCATATAATATAATATATGTTGGTGGTCATCTCAAAACCAATTTGTATCACTAAAGCACAAAAACTATTTTATTATTAGATTTTTAAATCTACCAATCGTTGGCGTTGCACAAGTAGAGTACATTTCCAGTGCTTTAAAGAAAAAAAAGTATTGTTCTGGCGTTTTCCTTCAGTCAAGGTTTTGATAAGGTATGACATGAACGATTGCTTTCCAATGAAATTTTGCTTTCTCCGACTTACTACTTAATATCTTCCTTACTACTTTCTTACTTGACAGACAGACGCTTTACCATAAAAGTAGGTCATGAATTATTGGAGATAAAACGTGTAAAACCAGAAGTTTCAGAGAGCAGTTTACTCGGACCATTGCTGTTCTAAATTTTCACGTTTGATTTGCCCGAGCATGATAATACTTTAAAGGCTTTAAATACTTTATAGGCTACAGTTTTTGATGACACAGCAGTCCTCGAAGCTCATAAAACTCCTATACTAGCATCTTTTATCCTCCAAAACCACATTGCCGAGGTGTTTAGTTGGGCTATCAGATAGTGAGTATCGGTGAATAAAGTGAAGAGTGTGTTCATTGTATTCACACTCAATGGATTAAGTCCTCAGATGTATTTTAATTATGTTCCCAATACCTACATCTCAGGAAGTGCGATATTTGGGACTTCCCCTGGACAAGAGACTGGCATGGAGGATCCTCATCAGACTGAAAAGAAAACAACTGAACTAACGATTTGGACTATTATCCAGGTTTCTTAATAGACGTTCCAAATTATCCTTAACTAACAGACTTACTTTCTACAAAATATTAATAAAGGCTTTATGTACGTACGAGATGGGGGCTCTGCCGAAACACCAAGCATCCAAATAATTCCGTCGTTTCAGTAAAAAGCAATGAGAAAAATAGTGGACGCGCCATCCTATTTCATAAATGACCTGCTATACAAGCATTTGGGTATCCAAACAGTTTCAGATACTGCCACAGATAGTACAACAATTACTATAACAGACCGACTTACGAATTAGCACCCCGACTTGACCACCTCGACTTACCGACTTGAATCCCTCAGCACAAACACATCCTAATATATAATAACTACCTAATAACCACGAACCCTTGCTACACAATCGAGGCGATGGCCAAGAGACTTGCTAAGTTAACTGCTATCCGGGTGAACTCAGATTTGCTTAAATGCAGAAATACTTTGCAGATGGAAAAGTAATGTACTGCCATTACGTATTTTATGCGTATGGATGAATAAGATTTTTACATACCTATGTTCCAAAAAAATAATCAATTACTTTCACTTTAAAAAAAAAATCTGGTTTTAATTACCTCTTTTCAATTTTGAACGTCTGTTAAGTAGCCAATAAAAAGTCCGTATCGCTAGTTCAGTTCTTCTCCTTTCTGTTTTATATAGGTAATCATTTGTCCAGGTAAAGACCTAAATAACACACTAGGACAGAGTCAGGTATAGGAATATTATTGAAAAAAAATCTGAGAAAGAGAGCCATGTCTAAGAGTGAATGCAATGGATAAGCAATTGGTTTTGTTCATGTTTATCCTCCTCCTTTTGTTCCAGCTTGGTATGTCATCCAGGTGTCCTTAGAGTGTCAGAGAAATAAATTAACCATTTACAAAGTACTCATAAAAACCACTTTGGGCATATGGCATCTCCATGGATATAAGTCAACAGCAAATGTACTTAATGATGTTCCAATTCCTGAGTTTGATTACACTCAATTCAAACAATTGAGTGCAGTCCCCACTGAAATACTCCACGTTTAAGTTGTGTTCCGAATTTTCTATCTGATTCTGATAAAGAATTAAAGGACTTTTAGGGTTTATTTACGGTTTTGATAATTTGAATGATAATTATTTGTGAAAATTATACAGTTTACGTTTTACTCTTCTGGATACTATTAGGCATGGATTTTTAAACGAGTAATACCATAAAACCTTTTTTTTTTCATTTTATACATTTTTTTTAATAATTTATCGAAATTGATTATTATCATTTTATACATTTTTTTTTAATGCATAATATTCGATAGGCTATGAATGATGAATCAACCAGGCAAGAAGACACGTATGTAAGCAGGAAATACTAACTTAACTCATATGTTTTAAAAATTATATGAATTTTGTGTAGGATTATATTTGAGGACTCCCCATCGGTGGTTTTGATGAGATCTGGTATTGGTACATATACAAGATTATATTATCAATATCTCACTATTTAACAGCACTGCAAATGCTAAAAGCATAACAAAAAGGTCAGAAAGTTATTTACAATTCATTAATCTATTCCAGGTGGAGTGGGAATATCGAAATTGAATAAAAACAAATTATAGAAGTTGCAAATAATTTATCGAAATTGATTATTATCATTAACATTTTTAAGCCTAAAATGAAAAAAAGCATTTTAACGTTCATGGACTGAAAAATCGATCTGGCAACGCATTTATCTCCAGTGAGATTTCATACTTTCATATTGTGGTTGCTATAGTTGAAAATTATCATATCCTCTGTCAAAACTATCAAGTAGAATAGCTTGACGGTGTAATTTAAACCTCTTCCTAATACTATTAGACGTTCTTGCGCAGGAAAATAGTTGGATTTTACTGTAACAAATTAATTTTAGTCTGTTAATTTCTTTTTGGTTCAAATTGTCTCGCAACCTTTTATAAGGAGTAATGGACGCGTTCTTTGTTTTCTGTTTTACTCTTCAAGTAAAATTCTTATAGAAACCTGGAGAGTGATTGCTTTCGTCTACCGGTTCTTATAAAAATTTGAGCAGTTTTCACGCCACATTCTTTCAACGTGTTTGGTGTTGGCACAGCTTTTAGGATCTTAATGGGACCCATGGCACTTAAAGATGTAGAATCTCTCCTAGTTAGAGAATATTTTTTCTGAGCAACATTGGGGTCATCAGTTATAACAAACAACATACTAGCTAAATTCATTGTATAAAATTCATAAAATTCATTGAGGTGTTGAAAAAGGTGGAATTTGAATGAGAGAGAAGACGAATGTCGGATATTAGAAGGGGCGAATTCCAGAGGACAATGAGGCAGGCAAGAAAGGAACATTCGAAAGTTTTAGTTGGCATATTGGACAAAAGTGTTTAGGAGATGTTGGATTGGAGGTTTTGCTAATGGGATAGACTAAAGATCTTTTCAGGCATTAGGAAATGCTGAATTTTGGATGGAAAAATTATATATGAACAGAGGAACCGGTAAGATTTCGGTAAGGCATAATTTTAACAATTTGACGGGTATTCCATCAAAGCCTGTGGAATTAGTACGAGATTTTACTATGGAGAGAAAATAAAAGAGGAAATAAAACCAGTAGAAGAGATGGCGGAAAAATAAAAATTACTGTAGTTAAATGATGGAAATATGGTAAAGTGGGAAGAAGAGGGTTGAGAACTGCTGAAGGCGGCAGATAAAAAGTATGAGTTTAATTCATCGGGTGAGACGAATGACTAATGAGGAAGATGATTTGCAAAGTGAGAGTTTGCGAAGCAGTTGCCATTTTGAGTTAGAGTCAGGAGCAGAGGAAAGGGCTTCGTGAAAGTAATTGGATTTCGCTTACCTTTTTGGTGTCTATGTAGAATGGCGGAGTACTCCAAACGCTTGATAGTCATCTGCTAGCCTTTTACGTCTGAAGCGTATACGGGCTCACCCCTCTTTTGAATATCTCTAATTTCTTGAAACATTCAAGAAGCAGATCGGCGACGGAAAGTAGAGGTTTTGAGTGGTGCCTGGGTACCAAGGGTACTGATGAGATTAGATGTGAGGATGTCAATCATGGAGTCAATAGAAGGATAGAAATAGATTTCACTCCAATTCAGGTCGGATATTCGGTAAGATATTATCACGGGTGAGGGTGTTAACGTTGCGGAAAGTTATGGTTTAAGGAGAAATAGGTGAAGATTGGATATTGTATGAAATTTGGATTAGGTCATGAGAGGATAGGAATGGAACGGGCAATCGAGAAGAGGAGAGAAGGTTCTGCGGTGTATCAGTGACATGCAGGTCCAACCATGTGTCGGACCAACAAATTTGGTGGGTGGGAGCAAAAGGAATAATAAAGTGAAGGAGGGAAAATAAGAGATTTTCCAGTTACAGTCTGTCATTGGAGTCAGAAAGGAAATTGGCATTAAGGCCTTCGGAGATTATGATAGTATTGTAGAAAGGAACATAGCTGCAGAGGATAAATTCAAATTTCAAATAAATTCAAACCGAAAGAGAGCTACTACATACTACAGCAAATAGGAGAGGATAGGCTTTAAAACGAAATTTCAACGAGAAGGAATTATATGGGGGTGAAACATCTAGAGTTCGGGGTTTCAGACTATTCGTGGCGGATAAAGGAATAGTCAGGTTGGAAAACAGAAGAAGGAATGAAGGGCTTTAGCCATGCTTCAGAAACTGCAATGATATGGTAAAAGTTTTGGGTGAAATATTGTAGGAATTCGTCATACTGAGCTGGCAGGGATTGGGAACTAAAGTGGCAGATGAATAGGGCACTAGGCATGATGGAGAGCAGATGGGTATATATATATATATGGATATAAAGTATCCATTATAATTGGTATTAAGTATCCATATATATATATATATTTAGTGGAAATAACAGAAATAAAATGAAGGGTAAGAGGAAGAATAGGCGTCACTTTTTTTTTCTTTTTTCTTTAAATAGATCAGAATGAAAAGCAGCATTCATTCACCCATGGCCATAAAATGCCACATTTCTCTAAAGCATAGGTAATAACGCCTTGGAAGAATGCAGCTTTTTATTCTAATCCATTTTTAAAAAAAGTTACATGTTTTTTTCTCTGACCGTTCAAATAATAAATGGTGGGTCAAAACTGTCAGATAAATTAATTTGATGCTAATGGTAATGATATAAGAATTTATTGTAATTAACGTATCAACTCATTAATATTAAGATTTTTTAAAAATAAAGATTGTTATGTTCAGCCCAATAATGCCAATGTCATCATCGTGACAAATATCCATTACGACACTGTTTAATTACAGGGCATACTGCTCTAAATTGACAATCGAATTTAATTAGTAATTGATATCGATGGTGAAGTGCACGGATGTTCTAATTGAAAATTTGTCAAAATGCATTTATGCAAATGACTTATTATTATAATGTTTGTCCCTGTTACAGTCTAATATGATTAACTAAAATTAGAAACAAACGATTTTTTGAATCTTTTAATTTGAAATTTTTAATTCATTCTTTATAAAAATACATTTGTAATATAACATTTATTGGTTTTCATTTAAAATTTACTACTCTCTACAATACCTAATTTAAAACATCGCATCGACGTAATAGTTTTCACAGCGTAGTCATAAAAGTTTACGAATCCCCGTGAACTAAACTTCAAGCAAGTTGAGTAGCAAAATGTTGGTTTATAGCATTCAAAACTCATAAATCAGGAACTTAATATTTGACTGATGCTATTCGTTAGCGTCTTGGGTAAGAATATAAATTAATTTGGCTAAAGGCTCAATTACATTTCCAGCCAAACTTCCCTTCTGCTGAAGCCCTTATGAAACAAAATATTATCCATCCGCATCCGCATAGCAAAAGAAAAGTCGAAGTACTACCGCATTTTAAAATGAATATTTTGACTTGTTTTAAGCAGTTTGACAAAAATTTGTAAAAGATTTTAAAGGATTTTTCAAAATCACAGCTAATGAGGTTGGTCCATTCTGGTTCTCAACACCTCATATTACAAACTGATTCATATTACATGTTCCTCACCACGTTACCTATATTTGGGGACGGGAATGCTTTCGTGGTGCCCCACCACCAATTTATGGATAACTTGCTGACAGATATGTTACACATGGTAAATGGCTGGGAGTCCTCGGTAATGATTATAGGGAGCAAAACTTAAGCGTAGAGAAAATATATTTAATAATAATAATATATTTAATGCTTGAGAAAGCAATTTAAATTGCTGCTACAGTTTACAGGTGGTATTAAGTCTAAGGCTGTTAAATCCCAATGGAAATAAAGAAGAAAAGATGTAAAGTGACAATTCAGGCTCGAATTATTTTTTCTTTTGTTATGTCATTTAACTCGGCAATAAAATATATCTATTTTTTTATATTGTTTACAGCTTACAAAAGCTATGATCGCTATGCTCATTGTAGGTAACTATTTAAATATCTATACCTACGCAGAAGGGAGGGGAGGAGAACAGGGGAATATACCTTCTTCCTCCCCCCCCCCTCCGAAATGTACAAACAAATATAATTTTTATACCCACGAACATAAGATTTCTATTTTGAGTAATATTTTTGTTAATTTTAACAATAGTTTTTGATCTAATTTTTATGCTTGTGCTTAAAACTTACGCCAAATTTGGTGATTATAGACATTTAGGTGATTATTTGCCTTCTTCTTATTAAATCTTCCTCCTCCCCCAAAAAACATTTATATCTCTCTCCGAAAAAAATTCTGTGTACGTCCCTGAACGTATCTAGTACATAATTAACATTTAATTTCGCCATAGTTTTCCTTAAAACTATTGGTATGAAACCGAAACATAATTAGGTTTTGAATTTTTCAAGGGAGAGGATTCTAAATTTCCATTCATGATTGGCTACAAAGAAAGGAAAATAAAATTAATGCACAAAGTTAGCCGGAGAATCTTTATGAAAACCAGGCTTAAGCGGCCGTCTCCATTTTCCGTGATCTCTCGGAAGATGATTTTGACTCTAAGAAGTACTGGTAACATAACAATATTTAATAATCATCACTCCTTGATGAAGAAGTTATCATTTTGAAGTCAAAATTGTATACATTAAACTGAAAACAATATTAGGAGGATACCGACTTTTCCTTGACGATTACATGTTGATATCTTGACGACTTGTGTGCGGACGTGAAACAAGGGAGATGATAATCGGTTTTGCACGCTTGACAAGAGTCAAAAGCATGTGCAACGACCTATTCGCGGACTGCATTATTCTACTATTTTTAATTAAATTTTTGTTTTAATCCGCCTGGGTTCGAATTTGAGATGCCTCTATTTTTTGGGGGGAGAGAAATTTTTTTTAGTGGGATATGTTGCACAAATGATAGTCAGGAGCTTTTAATAGGGATGCCTTTTCTTCACCATTTTCATATTGATAATATATTGCATTTCTAAGTTTATTCTATAGAATGAGTACGTCATTGTTAGGCTCCGGAGTGTAGATAACTGGTTTGAGAGACAGACTTTAATTGACAACTGCGGCCCTTTGTTGACCAGATGAGAGGAGCAATTGATCGGTTAATTTATCATGCATATCAGATCGCGGGCGCCAAGGAACAAATTTACCATCAAAGATACATCACCTATATTCTGGATTACCAAATTATCAGGCATTACTAAATTTTGAGTACTAAAATTTTCCTTATAGAAATTAAAATTTTACCAAATAATTTGTGTTCAATAACAAAAGTTGTAGTTACATTTCTATTGAATTTATAATTTTCGAAAATACCCTCTTAGTTTTATATAACAACACTATTTTTTTAAATAATAAAATAGATAATAAATATTAAGAACAATCGTAGAATGCAGTTTATAAATAAAGAATTATTATTATGTGTAATGAGGTTTTTTATTGATATAAATGACTTTAATGCCCATGCTAAAGCGATTATGAGGTTTCTCAGAAAGGAAAATTCAATTTAGCCTTTTGTATGTTGAAAAGGGTTTATTTCAGCTATCTGCCACAAGTCCCAGATTTTCTTTATAATAAAGTTAAAGACCGTTTTTAAGTTATTTTTTAAAAGTTATTCACTTTACTCAAAACACTATTATCATATTTATTATATTATTTAATCTCACCTACCAACCAGCAGCAATATTTTCCTCGACATACATTTCTATATAAATACATTATAATCTTATTTTAATATGAAATTTAAATAGGCTAAACCATACAATGGACCAAGTCGCTAATCTGTTCTATATTTGAGAAGGGCGATCGACTCACGTGCGCCAACTACACAGGAATCTTCCTCAGAGACTAGACAGAAGTTCCTATCGAATGCCCTCTTCCAGTGTTTGCCACCCCACGCGTAGAGGGAACTCGGCCGATACCAGTGCAGGTCTATCACCGATCAAATATTCAGCCTTAGGAAGATTCTTGAACAAGGGATCGAATACAAGATCAAAGCTTCGTCTGGGAGATGCGTTATACTGAGAATAGAGTGAAAGATAATGATATACAGACTAGCGGCAACATCTTCAATAGATCTGAACAGCTCCTCGCATACACTCATGATATAGACATAGGGGGACGCTCCTTCCAAGCTGTATCGGAAGCTTTTCTTACTCTAGTGGTGCCTTCGAGAAGACTTGGCTTGGAAGAAAAAGTTGCCAAAAGCAAATATTTGATTTCAGTAGAGGTGCCTAAATCAGGAGAGGAGGTGGCCTTCGGAAGAGTACTACTTCGAGAAGACTAAGACATTGTCTATCTCGGTTCGTTGGTGATTAAAGACAATACCCCTGAACAAGAAGCCCGCCTTGGGATTATTTCTTTATAGGAAGGCTATTCCTAAGTGGAGCTCTCTTCAGACAATCGAAGCTGCATTTCTGCAAAAATTCCTGGTCTTTGAAAGAAGAATTCTCATATGTATCTATAGTGGAGTTCTGGTCGGAGGAGAATGGAAAAAGATGACAAATCAGATGCTACACAATGTTTAAGGAGTCAGATATAGTCCGATGGGGATTGGAAGACTGAGGTGGGAAGGCACGTCGTCAGGGTGGGCAGCGAGAATCTCCCAAGATAGCTGCTGATAGAGCCACTCCATGGTACCAGGATAAGGGGTCGACCTATGCTGCGATGGGTCGATGGTGTTGCTAAAGATACAAGAAACATTCTGGGACTTCAGAACTGGTTGGTGACTGTAAGAGACCTAGACAGTTGGCGGAAGCTGCTGGAGGAAGCTAAGATTCGACATCAGATTGGAGACCCGAGCTAATAAAAAAAAAATAACATACAATAGTTTAAGAGCTTTGAACAAGTTCGGTTTATTATCCGATTAGAATAACTTTATTGCTGATATATGTTGTCTAAATGTATACATTTACTTTAATTACTATTTGAGCACCTAATGCGAGTCTAGTTCTCTTTCACAATTCGGCATAAATAAGTAAGATCAATATATCGTAAAGCAAATCAATATTAAAATAATGAATGTGCTTAAATAAATAATAGAATAAGTTAATTTACCGCTCGACGTTTTCTTATAAAAACAATAATTTGTAAAAAATATAGAAATGAATAACACTAAGTATAAGTTATTCAATTGCGTTACAGTATGAATTTTCGGCATAATTCTGTAGGTCATTTATGACGGAGGAATTTAATATATATAAATAACTATAATATATAAAAAACTAACACGGTGTAGAAATAGTGTTTATTTAGATTTTCTTAGCTGTTGAACAACGGTCCGGGCATTTTAGAGATAAGAGGACACAAAAATAAAAACAATTGTTTAATCGATTCCAAAAAACTGCATAATTACTGACAGTCAATTCTACCACACCAATGCCTCTGAAACTCATTAATACTTGAATTTATGAAACCAGAATCATTTTATAATAACTAAATATTGAATTTACCTTCAATGTTTCATACTAATTTGTTTTCAATATTGATGATAAATCAATTATGGATTTTTTTTCTAACTTGGAAGTTGAACATAATAAAAAAAAATTATAATCGATTTCAGTCGTCTCATAAATGTCTTTATTTTTATAAAATTATAATTTTTCCTTCAAGAAGACCCAAATTACAGGGCTTAAACTGTGTTAAATTAGCCAGAGAATAACTTTAAAACAATAATGCTTTGTAGAGAATTTTAGATTGAACAAGTCTTTGCTAGTGAATCATACCTCTCTCGGGGCTCTAGTTGGCGGAGAAATATTTCATTCCAGATAAGAAAAATGTAACTTCTGCTTTCGTTTTGTTTGGTGGCTCTTCTACTTTCTCAGTGGTCACGCGAACAGCATACCAATACAACTCAACTAACTCTAACCCATTTATGCTATAAAACAGCTAATTTTATCTTGATTGATAAAAATTATGATCATGCTATATTTTACCAAACGCTCATTGATACATTAAATTCTTAATAAGTATTAGGCACGGGTCCGTATGCCTTCCATAATGAAGGCCTATTACACACGCTTATAGTGATTTTTTTTGCTTATTCAAATAAATAATCCTGCTGCATTTATTTTCTATTATTCAAACATAACTAACTATAAATATTTAATTCAATTTTTTTTTTAGTTTTCAAGAATTAGCTCAATCATACTAATGAGGGGAAAAAAATGTGACATAGTGCTTCGTGAGTGTTATCATCAAAACTCTGCTTCGACATGATTACATAGCCTAGTACCTTCGTACTACCGGTCTTCATACTTCTTTTGGAGCGTTCAGGACGCTGCAGTATGGATGTGACATACCTAGACAACCAAGCTGTGCCAACGAAATAATCCACGTTATATTCCAATGAAGCGGTAGTCAGTTGCCGGCAGTTAGTGCTTGCCGCTACGGTGGGCATTACAGTGAAAATCCACCTTATCTAAAGTGATAAGGAAAGTAAAAAATATTCTAATAATACTAATAAGTATTCTAAAAATACTTGTAATAATAATAACTGGATCATGCTCGGAATTACTTTTTATTTTGAGAAAAAAAAAGGGTACAATATCCGTGCATTGTGTATTTTTTATAGGATGTGCTGAGAATGAAATAAAGTCAACTTATACTCGTATGTATATTGCGTATTATCCGTATGCTCTAATGCTCTCATAATTTATTATGGAAACTTGGTAGGTATGTAACTAAGTATGTTGGTATAAACTGTCTCAGTTCTAGACCAAACATCTTCTAACCTTTCAATCGTTCTCAAAATAAACTGTTCTCAGAATAAAATTAAATAATTTCAGAATAATACAACTAAAGAGAAACCGGTAATACGTGTTTTTAATCTCGAAATTTGTATACACATATTAATCGAGAGTAGCTAAATCCAAAATATTAACTTAACAAAGTTTGCACTATGTGTGTAAGTGGTAAGTATTGCAATGCCAGTGAGCTCTGTATAAGATGTCTTGTAAGCATTTCTATTTCGTCGGCGAACATTGCCTACAAGATCTCGGCGTTAACAACTTCACCTTCAATAGCAGCCAGTGGACACAGGTTTATTCTGGAACTCCCTCACAGCTGTAAACGATGTGTCTTGCATGTAATGTGGTAAAGCCTAACTGATGGACAATTATTAACATTTTGTCTTCTGCTATTTCAAAAAGTTTGTTATAAAGATTTTTTTCCTCGATAAATTGGAGAATAGTGAAACAGAGGCATTCTGGAATAATTTATGATAGCACTGGTATATGATGTTTTATGAATTCAGAATGTATTATTTAAATAATTTGTATTAATGAAAATATTTTAATTAATATTAAGAATACTGTGAACATAAAAACAGCTCGTACAATCTTTCATGAAAACGTGGTGAACTTTTTATGGTATCCTACATATAACCGTTACAATTTGTGGAAATGTATTGATTGGATTTGAAGTAACCTATTTTTTTTTCATTTAGCAGCTGCACTCATTTCTTAAAAATCTATTTGATTATATTTAAAAATATATATATATATATATAAATATATATATATATATATATATATATATATATATATATATATATATATATATATATATATATATATATACATATATATAGGTGAATGAATGCTGTTTTTCATTATGATCTATTTAAAGAAAAAAAAAGTGACGTCTATTCTTCCTCTTATTCTTTTATATATATATATATATATATATATATATATATATATATATATATATATATATATATATATATAAATATAACTGTACTAGTACACCGTAGTATCGAATTACTATATATATTTTTTAAACATTTCGGAGTTTATTTGTTTAGATATAATAAGTGAAATAAAGTAATGATTATAGCTAGTGTACATTATATTAGCTATAGTTAGTGTATACCTAAGACCAACAATATACATAAGCACATACACACACACACACATATATATATATATATATATATATATATATATATATATATATATATATATATATATATATATATAGGTGAATGAATGCTGTTTTTCATTATGATCTATTTAAAGAAAAAAAAAGTGACGTCTATTCTTCCTCTTATTATTCTTTTTTATATATATATATATATATATATATATATATATATATATATATATATATATATATATACATATATATATAAAACAGACTTTGCTTTTTTCTTTTTTTCATTATAAAAAGTAATAAATGTTTTGTTGTTTTTTCTTTATGGATAACATTATTATATACTGGGCTAAACATAGCAATTTACTTGTTCTTTTACATGGCCATAAAAGAGTGAAGGGGAAGATAAAAAATCTATTTTTCAAATATTCAAACGACCCTCCTGTAGAGGGTGGCATAAATTAGGATAAAAAAAGATGAAGCCGCCGCCATAGATTTTCGTGAAAGTAGGGCTTTTGTTGGAGGCAGACTTAAAAACAGGCTGAAGTGACAAATGAGGCCTTTAGTCACAGATACTGAAGTCTATAAAGATGGAAAGACACCCACCGCAGTCAACAGCTAAGTCATTTACACATCTCACTTCCTACATTACAAATTATTCTGAGGTATTTAAATATTATGTTTCGTTACTAAATAATGAATAATGAATTTTGGATAATTAATTTGATATTACCATACTGCAATAGCTAACAGAAAAATACCAGAGGTTTGTTAGATTGTTGAATCCTATATATATATATATATATAGTATGATTATCTAACATTTCCAAAGTTATATTATTTGATTTGCTGTAAGTTCGTTTAACAATATTCTCAGAAGATTTATTTTTAGAAAATAGTTGCATTGTTATTTCTAAATTTAATCCCCTGCAGATTTATTAATTATTTTAACTGTTTTGGAGTATAATAGAGTTTTTGAGTATAGACGCCTATGAAGTATTAATTTCAATTTTTTTATTAAAAAATCTATAGATTTCGTCATTAAATATTAAAAAAAGAAAAGAAAAATAGAAAAATGGGTGGATGAATTTCGACTTACTCTAGTTCTAATAGGATGATAACCTGAAGGAGCATTCCTTCGCCTGCTCTAAACAGTAGGTGTACATGAAGACGTTATAACCCCAACAGAAACCTTTTTCGTTGTCATTATCATTATTTTCGTCCCTTTTTAAACTTTCAATCCGTTCCTTCGCATCCCCAAGACGTACACCCTGCGGAGGACATTGTGGATGGAGGTTGGACGTAGTTGTGTTTGTTTTATTTTGAATTCCTATAAATACAGTTTCTAAACATCCATAAACATTTGTGTTGAGATCACAAAGAGAAACATTTAGCAACGAGATACGCGTTCTGATTCGATATTTGAACCAATTTTTAAAAGAATACCAAAAATAGAATTTTTTTTGACATAAGATTTTTTGTAATTAATATAATGTACAGTCAGTAAATAAAATAGAATAAACATCGATATAATTCCCGGAAAGTAATTTAAAAAAATAAAATCATTTAATATTAACATCAACACTTTAATAAAAAAAATATATTTTTGAGAATATTAATCATAAAACATTGGAGTATAAATAAATTATTACAAAAAATCAACAGAATGAATCAAAAGTATTCGTACACTTTATTATTGTTATATTAAATTTATTATATTACAATACTAAATTTGTAGTAAAACTTTTATTAATATTTAATGAGGCCACTATTGGCTTTTAATACATAATGAAGACGTTGCGGCACAGAATTAAAAAATATTTGCGTCGATGACGCATGAATATTGTTCTATCCTTTAAATAATGGAAATTAGAAACATTACGTTATCTTACTTGATCCGTCAGATATCACCATAGACGCTCTGTAGGATTAATATCCGATGACTTATGGGGATTTGCCTTTCGTTTCGATACGTTGTAGTGTATCCACATCTTAGTTCCCCAAGCTTTATTTTCTCTTTTCCCAAATTTGTCTGATTGGTAGATTTCATTTAAAAATGTCAATATAGTGTATACGATCCATTATACTGTCTATATATTGAAGGGTTCCTACTCCAGCAGCATTCATGTAACCCTAGTCCATGAGGAGCTTACCTATGCTTAACGATGTGGAATTCATTTATCGTTTCCATTCCGATATTCCTTTTTTTCCACAATATTTATTTCACTAAGACAAGCTAAAATTGAAATGTTCGGTAGCCGCTGAAGGCAAATAATGTGGAAAAATGAAATACTGCAATGGAAACCAGAAATGTCGTTAAACGTAGATAATTGAAAGTCTACGAATGCTGTTGGAATGGGATCCCTTGAAAAATAGACAATATAATGGATCGTATACACTATATTGAAATTTTAAGAGATATCTCCCAATCAGTGTCGAAAAATTTTGGAAAAGAGAACATACATCTTGGCGAACTAAGATGTAGGATCCTCTACAACGTACTGAAACGGATGGTTAACCCTCATCAGTCATCGGATATTAATTCTATAGAGCATCTGGGGTAATATCTGAAGGATGAAGTCAGAAAGCGCTATGTTTCTTATTTCCATATTTTAAAGAGTTTATTACCGAGAAGTGGAACAAAATTGTCGCAAATATTTGTATTAAACAAACCGAGATCTTTAGATTAGAGGACTTCAGAATTAGGACTTATTGCTCTTAATTAATAGATTATAGTTATTTATATATTATAGTTAATACATATTTATAGTTGAGATGATAAGCGCTTAAATATGATATACTCGTATATATATATATATATATATATATTATATATATATATATATATATATATATATATATATATATATATATATATATATATATATATATATATAAACTATAATATATAAATAACTATAATCTATTAATTAAGAGCAATATACGAGTATATCATATTTAATCGCTAAAGCAAATAATGTGGAAAAATGAAATACTGTAATGGAAACCAGAAATGTCGTTAAACGTAGATAATTCATGCTCTGTATGAAAGTCTACGAATGCTGTTGGAATGGGATCCCTTGAAAAATAGACAGTATAATGGAGCGGTTAAATATGATATACTCGTATATATATATATATATATATATATATATATATATATATATATATATGTATATATATATATATATATATATATATATATATATATATATATATATATATATATATATATATATATATATATACGAGTATATCATATTTAACCGCTTATCAACTCAACTTCATCATTTTAACTCATAGTTTAGTTGTGGCTATCTACAAACAATAAGTACCCATGATATTTCGCTCGAAAATCCTTGTACCGCAGTTCTCTAATTGGATCCTTATCTAATTCGCCCAATCATGCCGTTTGGCTGATTATCAGGAATGGTCGAGAGAACTAATTGATCCCCGTTGCAGAGCCGCTTACAATTTAATTCCATGTCGTACATATTAACAGAATTATCGGTGATTGCCTTAATATTTCATTTCGTGTCAATAAGGTAGCTGTTTAAACCCGCATATATGAAATCTGGATTATCCGGATTACTTTTTTTTTTTTTACGCTTTATTTTGCATAATTTTGTTCCTTCCTTTAGGTACTTTTGGTAATTACTAATATACTTCATATTTCCAAGTAATTTGTTCATGCATCACATAAGGAACTCTGCTGTTCTGTTACTGATAAAACGGTGGCCTCGAATTGACTCCAAAAAAATAGAGAAAAAGAAGAAGTTCTAATCAAAATATTTTAAATAAATCTGATGTTAAACACATTTCAAATTTCATACATTGGACTCTCGCTAACCCGAAATTTGTTAATTCGGACCGTGTGCTTTTATATGCACAATATTTTTTGATTTTCTCAATATTTTTTTAGTGCGAATGTCCGTGTGAGAATCATGTACTTTTGAATTTTAGTCCACACACATTATTGATTGTCCCTGTCATATAATATAATATATGTTGGTGGTCATCTCAAAACCAATTTGTATCACTAAAGCACAAAAACTATTTTATTATTAGATTTTTAAATCTACCAATCGTTGGCGTTGCACAAGTAGAGTACATTTCCAGTGCTTTAAAGAAAAAAAAGTATTGTTCTGGCGTTTTCCTTCAGTCAAGGTTTTGATAAGGTATGACATGAACGATTGCTTTCCAATGAAATTTTGCTTTCTCCGACTTACTACTTAATATCTTCCTTACTACTTTCTTACTTGACAGACAGACGCTTTACCATAAAAGTAGGTCATGAATTATTGGAGATAAAACGTGTAAAACCAGAAGTTTCAGAGAGCAGTTTACTCGGACCATTGCTGTTCTAAATTTTCACGTTTGATTTGCCCGAGCATGATAATACTTTAAAGGCTTTAAATACTTTATAGGCTACAGTTTTTGATGACACAGCAGTCCTCGAAGCTCATAAAACTCCTATACTAGCATCTTTTATCCTCCAAAACCACATTGCCGAGGTGTTTAGTTGGGCTATCAGATAGTGAGTATCGGTGAATAAAGTGAAGAGTGTGTTCATTGTATTCACACTCAATGGATTAAGTCCTCAGATGTATTTTAATTATGTTCCCAATACCTACATCTCAGGAAGTGCGATATTTGGGACTTCCCCTGGACAAGAGACTGGCATGGAGGATCCTCATCAGACTGAAAAGAAAACAACTGAACTAACGATTTGGACTATTATCCAGGTTTCTTAATAGACGTTCCAAATTATCCTTAACTAACAGACTTACTTTCTACAAAATATTAATAAAGGCTTTATGTACGTACGAGATGGGGGCTCTGCCGAAACACCAAGCATCCAAATAATTCCGTCGTTTCAGTAAAAAGCAATGAGAAAAATAGTGGACGCGCCATCCTATTTCATAAATGACCTGCTATACAAGCATTTGGGTATCCAAACAGTTTCAGATACTGCCACAGATAGTACAACAATTACTATAACAGACCGACTTACGAATTAGCACCCCGACTTGACCACCTCGACTTACCGACTTGAATCCCTCAGCACAAACACATCCTAATATATAATAACTACCTAATAACCACGAACCCTTGCTACACAATCGAGGCGATGGCCAAGAGACTTGCTAAGTTAACTGCTATCCGGGTGAACTCAGATTTGCTTAAATGCAGAAATACTTTGCAGATGGAAAAGTAATGTACTGCCATTACGTATTTTATGCGTATGGATGAATAAGATTTTTACATACCTATGTTCCAAAAAAATAATCAATTACTTTCACTTTAAAAAAAAAATCTGGTTTTAATTACCTCTTTTCAATTTTGAACGTCTGTTAAGTAGCCAATAAAAAGTCCGTATCGCTAGTTCAGTTCTTCTCCTTTCTGTTTTATATAGGTAATCATTTGTCCAGGTAAAGACCTAAATAACACACTAGGACAGAGTCAGGTATAGGAATATTATTGAAAAAAAATCTGAGAAAGAGAGCCATGTCTAAGAGTGAATGCAATGGATAAGCAATTGGTTTTGTTCATGTTTATCCTCCTCCTTTTGTTCCAGCTTGGTATGTCATCCAGGTGTCCTTAGAGTGTCAGAGAAATAAATTAACCATTTACAAAGTACTCATAAAAACCACTTTGGGCATATGGCATCTCCATGTATATAAGTCAACAGCAAATGTACTTAATGATGTTCCAATTCCTGAGTTTGATTACACTCAATTCAAACAATTGAGTGCAGTCCCCACTGAAATACTCCACGTTTAAGTTGTGTTCCGAATTTTCTATCTGATTCTGATAAAGAATTAAAGGACTTTTAGGGTTTATTTACGGTTTTGATAATTTGAATGATAATTATTTGTGAAAATTATACAGTTTACGTTTTACTCTTCTGGATACTATTAGGCATGGATTTTTAAACGAGTAATACCATAAAACCTTTTTTTTTTCATTTTATACATTTTTTTTAATAATTTATCGAAATTGATTATTATCATTTTATACATTTTTTTTTAATGCATAATATTCGATAGGCTATGAATGATGAATCAACCAGGCAAGAAGACACGTATGTAAGCAGGAAATACTAACTTAACTCATATGTTTTAAAAATTATATGAATTTTGTGTAGGATTATATTTGAGGACTCCCCATCGGTGGTTTTGATGAGATCTGGTATTGGTACATATACAAGATTATATTATCAATATCTCACTATTTAACAGCACTGCAAATGCTAAAAGCATAACAAAAAGGTCAGAAAGTTATTTACAATTCATTAATCTATTCCAGGTGGAGTGGGAATATCGAAATTGAATAAAAACAAATTATAGAAGTTGCAAATAATTTATCGAAATTGATTATTATCATTAACATTTTTAAGCCTAAAATGAAAAAAAGCATTTTAACGTTCATGGACTGAAAAATCGATCTGGCAACGCATTTATCTCCAGTGAGATTTCATACTTTCATATTGTGGTTGCTATAGTTGAAAATTATCATATCCTCTGTCAAAACTATCAAGTAGAATAGCTTGACGGTGTAATTTAAACCTCTTCCTAATACTATTAGACGTTCTTGCGCAGGAAAATAGTTGGATTTTACTGTAACAAATTAATTTTAGTCTGTTAATTTCTTTTTGGTTCAAATTGTCTCGCAACCTTTTATAAGGAGTAATGGACGCGTTCTTTGTTTTCTGTTTTACTCTTCAAGTAAAATTCTTATAGAAACCTGGAGAGTGATTGCTTTCGTCTACCGGTTCTTATAAAAATTTGAGCAGTTTTCACGCCACATTCTTTCAACGTGTTTGGTGTTGGCACAGCTTTTAGGATCTTAATGGGACCCATGGCACTTAAAGATGTAGAATCTCTCCTAGTTAGAGAATATTTTTTCTGAGCAACATTGGGGTCATCAGTTATAACAAACAACATACTAGCTAAATTCATTGTATAAAATTCATAAAATTCATTGAGGTGTTGAAAAAGGTGGAATTTGAATGAGAGAGAAGACGAATGTCGGATATTAGAAGGGGCGAATTCCAGAGGACAATGAGGCAGGCAAGAAAGGAACATTCGAAAGTTTTAGTTGGCATATTGGACAAAAGTGTTTAGGAGATGTTGGATTGGAGGTTTTGCTAATGGGATAGACTAAAGATCTTTTCAGGCATTAGGAAATGCTGAATTTTGGATGGAAAAATTATATATGAACAGAGGAACCGGTAAGATTTCGGTAAGGCATAATTTTAACAATTTGACGGGTATTCCATCAAAGCCTGTGGAATTAGTACGAGATTTTACTATGGAGAGAAAATAAAAGAGGAAATAAAACCAGTAGAAGAGATGGCGGAAAAATAAAAATTACTGTAGTTAAATGATGGAAATATGGTAAAGTGGGAAGAAGAGGGTTGAGAACTGCTGAAGGCGGCAGATAAAAAGTATGAGTTTAATTCATCGGGTGAGACGAATGACTAATGAGGAAGATGATTTGCAAAGTGAGAGTTTGCGAAGCAGTTGCCATTTTGAGTTAGAGTCAGGAGCAGAGGAAAGGGCTTCGTGAAAGTAATTGGATTTCGCTTACCTTTTTGGTGTCTATGTAGAATGGCGGAGTACTCCAAACGCTTGATAGTCATCTGCTAGCCTTTTACGTCTGAAGCGTATACGGGCTCACCCCTCTTTTGAATATCTCTAATTTCTTGAAACATTCAAGAAGCAGATCGGCGACGGAAAGTAGAGGTTTTGAGTGGTGCCTGGGTACCAAGGGTACTGATGAGATTAGATGTGAGGATGTCAATCATGGAGTCAATAGAAGGATAGAAATAGATTTCACTCCAATTCAGGTCGGATATTCGGTAAGATATTATCACGGGTGAGGGTGTTAACGTTGCGGAAAGTTATGGTTTAAGGAGAAATAGGTGAAGATTGGATATTGTATGAAATTTGGATTAGGTCATGAGAGGATAGGAATGGAACGGGCAATCGAGAAGAGGAGAGAAGGTTCTGCGGTGTATCAGTGACATGCAGGTCCAACCATGTGTCGGACCAACAAATTTGGTGGGTGGGAGCAAAAGGAATAATAAAGTGAAGGAGGGAAAATAAGAGATTTTCCAGTTACAGTCTGTCATTGGAGTCAGAAAGGAAATTGGCATTAAGGCCTTCGGAGATTATGATAGTATTGTAGAAAGGAACATAGCTGCAGAGGATAAATTCAAATTTCAAATAAATTCAAACCGAAAGAGAGCTACTACATACTACAGCAAATAGGAGAGGATAGGCTTTAAAACGAAATTTCAACGAGAAGGAATTATATGGGGGTGAAACATCTAGAGTTCGGGGTTTCAGACTATTCGTGGCGGATAAAGGAATAGTCAGGTTGGAAAACAGAAGAAGGAATGAAGGGCTTTAGCCATGCTTCAGAAACTGCAATGATATGGTAAAAGTTTTGGGTGAAATATTGTAGGAATTCGTCATACTGAGCTGGCAGGGATTGGGAACTAAAGTGGCAGATGAATAGGGCACTAGGCATGATGGAGAGCAGATGGGTATATATATATATATGGATATAAAGTATCCATTATAATTGGTATTAAGTATCCATATATATATATATATTTAGTGGAAATAACAGAAATAAAATGAAGGGTAAGAGGAAGAATAGGCGTCACTTTTTTTTTCTTTTTTCTTTAAATAGATCAGAATGAAAAGCAGCATTCATTCACCCATGGCCATAAAATGCCACATTTCTCTAAAGCATAGGTAATAACGCCTTGGAAGAATGCAGCTTTTTATTCTAATCCATTTTTAAAAAAAGTTACATGTTTTTTTCTCTGACCGTTCAAATAATAAATGGTGGGTCAAAACTGTCAGATAAATTAATTTGATGCTAATGGTAATGATATAAGAATTTATTGTAATTAACGTATCAACTCATTAATATTAAGATTTTTTAAAAATAAAGATTGTTATGTTCAGCCCAATAATGCCAATGTCATCATCGTGACAAATATCCATTACGACACTGTTTAATTACAGGGCATACTGCTCTAAATTGACAATCGAATTTAATTAGTAATTGATATCGATGGTGAAGTGCACGGATGTTCTAATTGAAAATTTGTCAAAATGCATTTATGCAAATGACTTATTATTATAATGTTTGTCCCTGTTACAGTCTAATATGATTAACTAAAATTAGAAACAAACGATTTTTTGAATCTTTTAATTTGAAATTTTTAATTCATTCTTTATAAAAATACATTTGTAATATAACATTTATTGGTTTTCATTTAAAATTTACTACTCTCTACAATACCTAATTTAAAACATCGCATCGACGTAATAGTTTTCACAGCGTAGTCATAAAAGTTTACGAATCCCCGTGAACTAAACTTCAAGCAAGTTGAGTAGCAAAATGTTGGTTTATAGCATTCAAAACTCATAAATCAGGAACTTAATATTCGTATAATATGACTGATGCTATTCGTTAGCGTCTTGGGTAAGAATATAAATTAATTTGGCTAAAGGCTCAATTACATTTCCAGCCAAACTTCCCTTCTGCTGAAGCCCTTATGAAACAAAATATTATCCATCCGCATCCGCATAGCAAAAGAAAAGTCGAAGTACTACCGCATTTTAAAATGAATATTTTGACTTGTTTTAAGCAGTTTGACAAAAATTTGTAAAAGATTTTAAAGGATTTTTCAAAATCACAGCTAATGAGGTTGGTCCATTCTGGTTCTCAACACCTCATATTACAAACTGATTCATATTACATGTTCCTCACCATGCTTACATGTTACCTATATTTGGGGACAGGAATGCTTTCGTGGTGCCCCACCACCAATTTATGGATAACGTGCTGACAGATATGTTACACATGGTAAATGGCTGGGAGTCCTCGGTAATGATTATAGGGAGCAAAACTTAAGCGTAGAGAAAATATATTTAATAATAATAATATATTTAATGCTTGAGAAAGCAATTTAAATTGCTGCTACAGTTTACAGGTGGTATTAAGTCTAAGGCTGTTAAATCCCAATGGAAAAAAAGAAGAAAAGATGTAAAGTGACAATTCAGGCTCGAATTATTTTTTCTTTTGTTATGTCATTTAACTCGGCAATAAAATATATCTATTTTTTTAAATTGTTTACAGCTTACAAAAGCTATGATCGCTATGCTCATTGTAGGTAACTATTTAAATATCTATACCTACGCAGAAGGGAGGGGAGGAGAACAGGGGAATATACCTTCTTCCTCCTCCCCCTCCGAAATGTACAAACAAATATAATTTTTATACCCACGAACATAAGATTTCTATTTTGAGTAATATTTTTGTTAATTTTAACAATAGTTTTTGATCTAATTTTTATGCTTGTGCTTAAAACTTACGCCAAATTTGGTGATTATAGACATTTAGGTGATTATTCGCCTTCTTCTTATTAAATCTTCCTCCTCCCCCAAAAAACATTTATATCTCTCTCCGAAAAAAAATTCTGTGTACGTCCCTGAACGTATCTAGTACATAATTAACATTTAATTTCGCCACAGTTTTCCTTAAAACTATTGGTATGAAACCGAAACATAATTAGGTTTTGAATTTTTCAAGGGAGAGGATTCTAAATTTCCATTCATGATTGGCTACAAAGAAAGGAAAATAAAATTAATGCACAAAGTTAGCCGGAGAATCTTTATGAAAAGAAGGCTTAAGCGGCCGTCTCCATTTTCCGTGATCTCTCGGACTCTAAGAAGTACTGGTAACATAACAATATTTAATAATCATCACTCCTTGATGAAGAAGTTATCATTTTGAAGTCAAAATTGTATACATTAAACTGAAAACAATATTAGGAGGATACCGACTTTTCCTTGACGATTACATGTTGATACCTTGACGACTTGTGTGCGGACGTGAAACAAGGGAGATGAGAATCGGTTTTGCACGCTTGACAAGAGTCAAAAGCATGTGCAACGACCATTCGCGGACTGCATTATTCTACTATTTTTAATTAAATTTTTGTTTTAATCCGCCTGGGTTCGAATTTGAGATGCCTCTATTTTTTTGGGGGAGAGACATTTTTTTTTGTGGGATATGTTGCACAAATGATAGTCAGGAGCTTTTAATAGGGATGCCTTTTCTTCACCATTTTCATATTGATAATATATTGCATTTCTAAGTTTATTCTATAGAATGAGTACGTCATTGTTAGGCTCCGGAGTGTAGATAACTGGTTTGAGAGACAGACTTTAATTGACAACTGCGGCCCTTTGTTGACCAGATGAGAGGAGCAATTGATCGGTTAATTTATCATGCATATCAGATCGCGGGCGCTAAGGAACAAATTTACCATCAAAGATACATCACCTATATTCTGGATTACCAAATTATCAGGCATTACTAAATTTTGAGTACTAAAATTTTCCTTATAGAAATTAAAATTTTACCAAATAATTTGTGTTCAATAACAAAAGTTGTAGTTACATTTCTATTGAATTTATAATTTTCGAAAATACCCTCTTAGTTTTATATAACAACACTATTTTTTTAAATAATAAAATAGATAATAAATATTAAGAACAATCGTAGAATGCAGTTTATAAATAAAGAATTATTATTATGTGTAATGAGGTTTTTTATTGATATAAATGACTTTAATGCCCATGCTAAAGCGATTATGAGGTTTCTCAGAAAGGAAAATTCAATTTAGCCTTTTGTATGTTGAAAAGGGATTATTTCAGCTATCTGCCACAAGTCCCAGATTTTCTTTATGATTAAGTTAAAGAGCGTTTTTAAGTTATTTTTTAAAAGTTATTGACTTTACTCAAAACACTATTATCATATTTATTATATTATTTAATCTCACCTACCAACCAGCAGCAATATTTTCCTCGACATACATTTCTATATAAATACATTATAATCTTATTTTAATATGAAATTTAAATAGGCTAAACCATACAATGGACCAAGTCGCTAATCTGTTCTATATTTGAGAAGGGCGATCGACTCACGTGCGCCAACTACACAGGAATCTTCCTCAGAGACTAGACAGAAGTTCCTAGCGAATGCCCTCTTCCAGTGTTTGCCACCCCACGCGTAGAGGGAACTCGGCCGATACCAGTGCAGGTCTATCACCGATCAACTATTCAGCCTTAGGAAGATTCTTGAACAAGGGATCGAATACAAGATCAAAGCTTCGTCTGGGAGATGCGTTATACTGAGAATAGAGTGAAAGATAATGATATACAGACTAGCGGCAACATCTTCAATAGATCTGAACAGCTCCTCGCATACACTCATGATATAGACATAGGGGAACGCTCCTTCCAAGCTGTATCGGAAGCTTTTCTTACTCTAGTGGTGCCTTCGAGAAGACTTGGCTTGGAAGAAAAAGTTGCCAAAAGCAAATATTTGATTTCAGTAGAGGTGCCTAAATCAGGAGAGGAGGTGGCCTTCGGAAGAGTACTACTTCGAGAAGACTAAGACATTTTCTATCTCGGTTCGTTGGTGATTAAAGACAATACCCCTGAACAAGAAGCCCGCCTTGGGATCATTTCTTTATAGGAAGGCTATTCCTAAGTGGAGCTCTCTTCAGACAATCGAAGCTGCATTTCTGCAAAAATTCCTGGTCTTTGAAAGAAGAATTCTCATATGTATCTATAGTGGAGTTCTGGTCGGAGGAGAATGGAAAAAGATGACAAATCAGATGCTACACAATGTTTAAGGAGTCAGATATAGTCCGATGGGGATTGGAAGACTGAGGTGGGAAGGCACGTCGTCAGGGTGGGCAGCGAGAATCTCCCAAGATAGCTGCTGATAGAGCCACTCCATGGTACCAGGAGAAGGGGTCGACCTATGCTGCGATGGGTCGATGGTGTTGCTAAAGATACAAGAAACATTCTGGGACTTCAGAACTGGTTGGTGACTGTAAGAGACCGAGACAGTTGGCGGAAGCTGCTAGAGGAAGCTAAGATTCGACATCAGATTGGAGACCCGAGCTAATAAAAAAAAAATAACATACAATAGTTTAAGAGCTTTGAACAAGTTCGGTTTATTATCCGATTAGAATAACTTTATTGCTGATATATGTTGTCTAAATGTATACATTTACTTTAATTACTATTTGAGCACCTAATGCGAGTCTAGTTCTCTTTCACAATTCGGCATAAATAAGTAAGATCAATATATCGTAAAGCAAATCAATATTAAAATAATGAATGTGCTTAAATAAATAATAGAATAAGTTAATTTACCGCTCGACGTTTTCTTATAAAAACAATAATTTGTAAAAAATATAGAAATGAATAACACTAAGTATAAGTTATTCAATTGCGTTACAGTATGAATTTTCGGCATAATTCTGTAGGTCATTTATGACGGAGGAATTTAATATATATAAATAACTATAATATATAAAAAACTAACACGGTGTAGAAATAGTGTTTATTTAGATTTTCTTAGCTGTTGAACAACGGTCCGGGCATTTTAGAGATAAGAGGACACAAAAATAAAAACAATTGTTTAATCGATTCCAAAAAACTGCATAATTACTGACAGTCAATTCTACCACACCAATGCCTCTGAAACTCATTAATACTTGAATTTATGAAACCAGAATCATTTTATAATAACTAAATATTGAATTTACCTTCAATGTTTCATACTAATTTGTTTTCAATATTGATGATAAATCAATTATGGATTTTTTTTCTAACTTGGAAGTTGAACATAATAAAAAAAAATTATAATCGATTTCAGTCGTCTCATAAATGTCTTTATTTTTATAAAATTATAATTTTTCCTTCAAAAAGACCCAAATTACAGGGCTTAAACTGTGTTAAATTAGCCAGAGAATAACTTTAAAACAATAATGCTTTGTAGAGAATTTTAGATTGAACAAGTCTTTGCTAGTGAATCATACCTCTCTCGGGGCTCTAGTTGGCGGAGAAATATTTCAGTCCAGATAAGAAAAATGTAACTTCTGCTTTCGTTTTGTTTAGTGGCTCTTCTACTTTCTCAGTGGTCACGCGAACAGCATACCAATACAACTCAACTAACTCTAACCCATTTATGCTATAAAACAGCTAATTATATCTTGATTGATAAAAATTATGATCATGCTATATTTTACCAAACGCTCATTGATACATTATTAATAAGTATTAGGCACGGGTCCGTATGCCTTCCATAATGAAGGCCTATTACACACGCTTATAGTGATTTTTTTTTGCTTATTCAAATAAATAATCCTGCTGCATTTATTTTCTATTATTCAAACATAACTAACTATAAATATTTAATTCAATTTTTTTTTAGTTTTCAAGAATTAGCTCAATCATACAAATGAGGGGAAAAAATGTGACATAGTGCTTCGTGAGTGTTATCATCAAAACTCTGCTTCGACATGATTACATAGCCTAGTACCTTCGTACTACCGGTCTTCATACTTCTTTTGGAGCGGTCAGGACGCTGCAGTATGGATATGACATACCTAGACAACCAAGCTGTGCCAACGAAATAATCCACGTTATATTCCAATGAAGCGGTAGTCAGTTGCCGGCAGTTAGTGCTTGCCGCTACGGTGGGCATTACAGTGAAAATCCACCTTATCTAAGGTGATAAGGAAAGTAAAAAATATTCTAATAATACTAATAAGTATTCTAAAAATACTTGTAATAATAATAACTGGATCATGCTCGGAATTACTTTTTATTTTGAGAAAAAAAAAGGGTACAATATCCGTGCATTGTGTATTTTTTATAGGATGTGCTGAGAATGAAATAAAGTCAACTTATACTCGTATGTATATTGCGTATTATCCGTATGCTCTAATGTTCTCATAATTTATTATGGAAACTTGGTAGGTATGTAACTAAGTATGTTGGTATAAACTGTCTCAGTTCTAGACCAAACATCTCCTAACCTTTCAATCGTTCTCAAAATAAACTGTTCTCAGAATAAAATTAAATAATTTCAGAATAATACAACTAAAGAGAAACCGGTAATACGTGTTTTTAATCTCGAAATTTGTATACACATATTAATCGAGAGTAGCTAAATCCAAAATATTAACTTAACAAAGTTTGCACTATGTGTGTAAGTGTTAAGTATTGCAATGCCAGTGAGCTCTGTATAAGATGTCTTGTAAGCATTTCTATTTCGTCGGCGAACATTGCCTTCAAGATCTCGGCGTTAACAACTTCACCTTCAATAGCAGCCAGTGGACAAAGGCTTATTCTGGAACTCCCTCACAGCTGTAAACGATGTGTCTTGCATGTAATGTGGTAAAGCCTAACTGATGGACAATTATTAACATTTTGTCTTCTGCTATTTCAAAACTGTTTGTTATAAAGATTTTTTTCCTCGATAAATTGGAGAATAGTGAAACAGAGGCATTATGGAATAATTTATGATAGCACTGGTATATGATGTTTTATGAATTCAGAATGTATTATTTAAATAATTTGTATTAATGAAAATATTTTAATTAATATTAAGAATACTGTGAACATAAAAACAGCTCGTACAATCTTTCATGAAAACGTGGTGAACTATTTATGGTGTCCTACATATAACCGTTACAATTTGTGGAAATGTATTTACTCATTATATTATTACTCATATTATTATTACTCATTATAAGTATTTACTGTATATACTCATTTCTTAAAAATCTATTTGATTATATTTAAAAAAAAATATATATATATATATATATATATATATATATATATATATATATACACATATATATAGGTGAATGAATGCTGTTTTTCATTATGATCTATTTAAAGAAAAAAAAAGTGACGTCTATTCTTCCTCTTATTCTTTTATATATATATATATATATATATATATATATATATATATATATATATATATATATATATATATATATATATATATATATAACTGTACTAGTACACCGTAGTATCGAATTACTATATATATTTTTTAAACGTTTCGGAGTTTATTTGTTTAGATATAATAAGTGAAATAAAGTAATGATTATAGCTAGTGTACATTATATTAGCTATAGTTAGTGTATTCCTAAAACCAACAATATACATAAAGCACATACACACACACACACATATATATATATAGGTGAATGAATGCTGTTTTTCATTATGATCTATTTAAAGAAAAAAAAAGTGACGTCTATTCTTCCTCTTATTATTCTTTTTTATATATATATATATATATATATATATATATATATATATATATATATATATATATACATATATATATATATATAAAACAGACTTTTCTTTTTTCTTTTTTTCATTATAAAAAGTAATAAATGTTTTGTTGTTTTTTCTTTATGGATAACATTATTATATACTGGGATAAACATAGCAATTTACTTGTTCTTTTACATGGCCATAAAGGAGTGAAGGGGAAGATAAAAAATCTATTTTTCAAATATTCAAACGACCCTCCTGTAGAGGGTGGCATAAATTAGGATAAAAAAAGATGAAGCCGCCGCCATAGATTTTCGTGAAAGTAGGGCTTTTGTTGGAGGCAGACTTAAAAACAGGCTGAAGTGACAAATGAGGCCTTTAGTCACAGATACTGAAGTCTATAAAGATGGAAAGACACCCACCGCAGTCAACAGCTAAGTCATTTACACATCTCACTTCCTATATTACAAATTATTCTGAGGTATTTAAATATTATGTTTCGTTACTAAATAATGAATAATGAATTTTGGATAATTAATTTGATATTACCATACTGCAATAGCTAACGGAAAAATACCAGAGGTTTGTTAGATTGTCGAATCCTATATATATAGTATGATTATCTTAAAGAATTATTTTGCTAACATTTCCAAAGTTATGTTATTTGATTTGCTGTAAGTTCGTTTAACAATATTCTCAGAAGATTTGTTGTTAGAAAATAGTTGCATTGTTATTTTTAAATTTAATCCCCTGCCGATTTATTAATTATTTTAACTGTGGTGAAAAAGTTTTGGAGTATAATAGAGTTTTTGAGTATAGACGCCTATGAAGTATTAATTTCAATTTTTTTATTAAAAAATCTATAGATTTCGTCATTAAATATTAAAAAAAGAAAAGAAAAATAGAAAAATGGGTGGATGAATTTCGACTTACTCTGGCTCTAGTAGGATGATAACCTGAAGGAGCATTCCTTCGCCTGCTCTAAACAGTAGGGGTACATGAAGACGTTATAACCCCAACAGAAACCTTTTTCGTTGTCATTATTATTATTTTCGTCCCTTTTCAATCCGTTCCTTCGCATCCCCAAGACGTACACCCTGCGGAGGACATTGTGGATGGAGGTTGGACGTAGTTGTGTTTGTTTTATTTTGAATTCCTATAAATACAGTTTCTAAACATCCATAAACATTTGTGTTGAGATCACAAAGAGAAACATTTAGCAACGAGATACGCGTTCTGATTCGATATTTGAACCAATTTTTAAAAGAATACCAAAAATAGAATTTTTTTTTACATAAGATTTTTTGTAATTAATATAATGTACAGTCAGTAAATAAAATAGAATAAACATCGATATAATTCCCGGAGAGTAATTTAAAAAAATAAAATCATTTAATATTAACATCAACACTTTAATAAAAAAAATATATTTTTGAGAATATTAATCATAAAACATTGGAGTATAAATAAATTATTACAAAAAATCAACAGAATGAATCAAAAGTATTCGTACACTTTATTATTGTTATATTAAATTTATTATATTACAATACTAAATTTGTAGTAAAACTTTTATTAATATTTAATGAGGCCACTATTGGCTTTTAATACATAATGAAGACGTTGCGGCACAGAATTAAAAAATATTTGCGTCGATGACGCATGAATATTGTTCTATCCTTTAAATAATGGAAATTAGAAACATTACGTTGTCTTACTTGATCCGTCAGATATCACCATAGATGCTCTATAGGATTAATATCCGATGACTTATGGGGGTTTGCCTTTCGTTTCGATACGTTGTAGTGTATCCACATCTTAGTTCTCCAAGCTTTATTTTCTCTTTTCCCAAATTTGTCTGATTGGTAGATTTCATTTAAAAATGTCAATATAGTGTATACGATCCATTATACTGTCTATATATTGAAGGGTTCCTACTCCAGCAGCATTCATGTAACACTAGTCCATGAGGAGCTTACCTATGCTTAACGATGTGGAATTCATTTATCGTTTCCATTCCGATATTCCTTTTTTTCCACAATATTTATTTCACTAAGACAAGCTAAAATTGAAATGTTCGGTAGCCGCTGAAGGCAAATAATGTGGAAAAATGAAATACTGTAATGGAAACCAGAAATGTCGTTAAACGTAGATAATTGAAAGTCTACGAATGCTGTTGGAATGGGATCCCTTGAAAAATAGACAGTATAATGGATCGTATACACTATATTGAAATTTTAAGAGATATCTCCCAATCAGTGTCGAAAAATTTTGGAAAAGAACTTTTGGAGAACATCTTGGCGAACTAAGATGTAGGATCCTCTACAACGTACTGAAACGGATGGTTAACCATTATCAGTCATCGGATATTAATTCTATAGAGCATCTGGGGTAATATCTGAAGGATGAAGTCAGAAAGCGCTATGTTTCTTATTTCCATATTTTAAAGAGTTTATTACCGAGAAGTGGAACAAAATTGTCGCAAATATTTGTATTAAACAAACCGAGATCTTTAGATTAGAGGACTTCAGAATTAGGACTTATTGCTCTTAATTAATAGATTATAGTTATTTATATATTATAGTTAATATATATTTATAGTTGAGATGATAAGCGCTTAAACATGATATACTCGTATATATATATATATATATATATATATATATATATATATTATATATATATATATATATATATATATATATATATATATACATATATATATAAACTATAATATATAAATAACTATAATCTATTAATTAAGAGCAATATACGAGTATATCATATTTAACCGCTAAAGCAAATAATGTGGAAAAATGAAATACTGTAATGGAAACCAGAAATGTCGTTAAACGTAGATAATTCATGCTGTGTATGAAAGTCTACGAATGCTGTTGGAATGGGATCCCTTGAAAAATAGACAGTATAATGGAACGGTTAAATATGTATATGTATAATGTGTATTAAATATATATATATATATATATATATATATATATACGAGTATATCATATTTAACCGCTTATCAACTCAACTTCATCATTTTAACTCATAGTTTAGTTGTGGCTATCTACAAACAATAAGTACCCATGATATTTCGCTCGAAAATCCTTATACCGCAGTTCTCTAATTGGATCCTTATCTAATTCGCCCAATCATGCCGTTTGGCTGATTATCAGGAATGGTCGAGAGAACTAATTGATCCACGTTGCAGAGCCGCTTACAATTTAATTCCATGTCGTACATATTAACAGAATTATCGGTGATTGCCTTAATATTTCATTTCGTGTCAATAAGGTAGCTGTTTAAACCCGCATATCTGAAATCTGGATTATCCGGATTAATTTTTTTTTTTACGCTTTACTTTGCATAATTTTGTTCCTTCCTTTAGGTACTTTTGGTAATTACTAATATACTTCATATTTCCAAGTAATTTGTTCATGCATCACATAAGGAACTCTGCTGTTCTGTTACTGATAAAACGGTGGCCTCGAATTGACTCCAAAAAAATAGAGAAAAAGAAGAAGTTCTAATCAAAATATTTTAAATAAATCTGATGTTAAACACATTTCAAATTTCATACATTGGACTCTCGCTAACCCGAAATTTGCTAATTCGGACCGTGTGCTTTTATATGCACAATATTTTTTGATTTTCTCAATATTTTTTTAGTGCGAATGTCCGTGTGAGAATCATGTACTTTTGAATTTTAGTCCACACACATTATTGATTGTCCCTGTTATATAATATAATATATGTTGGTGGTCATCTCAAAACCAATTTGTATCACTAAAGCACAAAAACTATTTTATTATTAGATTTTTAAATCTACCAATCGTTGGCGTTGCACAAGTAGAGTACATTTCCAGTGCTTTAAAGAAAAAAAAGTATTGTTCTGGCGTTTTCCTTCAGTCAAGGTTTTGATAAGGTTTGACATGAACGATTGCTTTCCAATGAAATTTTGCTTTCTCCGACTTACTACTTAATATCTTCCTTACTACTTTCTTACTTGACAGACAGACGCTTTACCATAAAAGTAGGTCATGAATTATTGGAGATAAAACGTGTAAAACCAGAAGTTTCAGAGAGCAGTTTACTCGGACCATTGCTGTTCTAAATTTTCACGTTTGATTTGCCCGAGCATGATAATACTTTAAAGGCTTTAAATACTTTATAGGCTACAGTTTTTGATGACACAGCAGTCCTCGAAGCTCATAAAACTCCTATACTAGCATCTTTTATCCTCCAAAACCACATTGCCGAGGTGTTTAGTTGGGCTATCAGGTAGTGAGTATCGATGAATAAAGTGAAGAGTGTGTTCATTGTATTCACACCCTATGGATTAAGTCCTCAGATGTATTTTAATTATGTTCCCAATACCTACATCTCAGGAAGTGCGATATTTGGGACTTCCCCTGGACAAGAGACTGGCATGGAGGATCCTCATCAGACTGAAAAGAAAACAACTGAACTAACGATTTGGACTATTATCCAGGTTTCTTAATAGACGTTCCAAATTATCCTTAACTAACAGACTTACTTTCTACAAAATATTAATAAATGTACGTATGCTTTATGTACGTACGAGATGGGGGCTCTGCCGAAACACCAAGCATCCAAATAATTCCGTCGTTTCAGTAAAAAGCAATGAGAAAAATAGTGGACGCGCCATCCTATTTCATAAATGACCTGCTATACAAGCATTTGGGTATCCAAACAGTTTCAGATACTGCCACAGATAGTACAACAATTTCTATAACAGACCGACTTACGAATTAGCACCCCGACTTGACCACCTCGACTTACCGACTTGAATCCCTCAGCACAAACACATCCTAATATATAATAACTACCTAATAACCACGAACCCTTGCTACACAATCGAGGCGATGGCCAAGAGACTTGCTAAGTTAACTGCTATCCGGGTGAACTCAGATTTGCTTAAATGCAGAAATACTTTGCAGATGGAAAAGTAATGTACTGCCATTACGTATTTTATGCGTATGGATGAATAAGATTTTTACATACCTATGTTCCAAAAAAATATTCAATTACTTTCACTTTAAAAAAAAAATCTGGTTTTAATTACCTCTTTTCAATTTTGAACGTCTGTTAAGTAGCCAATAAAAAGTCCGTATCGCTAGTTCAGTTCTTCTCCTTTCTGTTTTATATAGGTAGTCATTTGTCCAGGTAAAGACCTAAATAACACACTAGGACAGAGTCAGGTATAGGAATATTATTGAAAAAAAATCTGAGAAAGAGAGCCATGTCTAAGAGTGAATGCAATGGATAAGCAATTGGTTTTGTTCATGTTTATCCTCCTCCTTTTGTTCCAGCTTGGTATGCCATCCAGGTGTCCATAGAGTGTCAGAGAAATAAATTAACCATTTACAAAGTACTCATAAAAACCACTTTGGGCATATGGCATCTCCATGGATATAAGTCAACAGCAAATGTACTTAATGATGTTCCAATTCCTGAGTTTGATTACACTCAATTCAAACAATTTAGTGCAGTCCCCACTGAAATACTCCACGTTTAAGTTGTGTTCCGAATTTTCTACCTGATTCTGATAAAGAATTAAAGGACTTTTAGGGTTTATTTACGGTTTTGATAATTTGAATGATAATTATTTGTGAAAATTATACAGTTTACGTTTTACTCTTCTGGATACTATTAGGCATGGATTTTTAAACGAGTAATACCATAAAACCTTTTTTTTTTTTTCATTTTATACATTTTTTTTTAATGCATAATATTCGATAGGCTATGAATGATGAATCAACCAGGTTGATGCAAGAAGACACGTGTGTAAGCAGGAAATACTAACTTAACTCATATGTTTTAAAAATTATATGAATTTTGTGTAGGATTATATTTGAGGACTCCCCATCGGTGGTTTTGATGAGATCTGGTATTGTTACATATACAAGATTATATTATCAATATCTCACTATTTAACAGCACTGCAAATGCTAAAAGCACAACAAAAAGGTCAGAAAGTTATTTACAATTCATTAATCTATTCCAGGTGGAGTGGGAATATCGAAATTGAATAAAAACAAATTATAGAAGTTGCAAATAATTTATCGAAATTGATTATTATCATTAACATTTTTAAGCCTAAAATGAAAAAAAGCATTTTAACGTTCATGGACTGAAAAATCGATCTGGCAACGCATTTATCTCCAGTGAGATTTCATACTTTCATATTGTGGTTGCTATAGTTGAAAATTATCATATCCTCTGTCAAAACTATCAAGTAGAATAGCTTGACGGTGTAATTTAAACCTCTTCCTAATACTATTAGACGTTCTTGCGCAGGAAAATAGTTGGATTTTACTGTAACAAATTAATTTTAGTCTGTTAATTTCTTTTTGGTTCAAATTGTCTCGCAACCTTTTATAAGGAGTAATGGACGCGTTCTTTGTTTTCTGTTTTACTCTTCAAGTAAAATTCTTATAGAAACCTGGAGAGTGATTGCTTTCGTCTACCGGTTCTTGTAAAAATTTGAGCAGTTTTCACGCCACATTCTTTCAACGTGTTTGGTGTTGGCACAGCTTTTAGGATCTTAATGGGACCCATGGCACTTAAAGATGTAGAATCTCTCCTAGTTAGAGAATATTTTTTCTGAGCAACATTGGGGTCATCAGTTATAACAAACAACATACTAGCTAAATTCATTATTTTATTTAATATTAGAAAAGTAACAAACATTAAATTTTATTTTTCAAATTCAGAAGAGGAAGATTCAGATGCCCTATGGATCGCGGGTTGCAAGCATTCCATTGGTCAGAAATGGTTGTGGTTCCTGTGGCGATTATGCATGAGAGAATATCAGCGAGGGTCTGGGACAATGGATGCACTTTGGAATCTTTTTCGAGATCTCCGAAAGATTTCTCGATCTCTCTTAGAAAGATTTTTCTCCTCTGATTGTTCCTCCTCTCTCTGATTTCTATCTTCCGAATTTCGCCTCGATTTCACTAATGGTAACCAGACCGTCGTAAATCTGATCTTGAATAATATCTAGGAATTTATATAAATCTCTCGGAGAAAATTAGACAAATAAATTGTCGTTGCTGTTTAATTTAATTTTAATAAAAGTAAGCTAACATCACGAGGTATGCTACATTACTAGCGAAATATTACAACAATATTTAAATTAAAAAAATGGCTTAACCAAAATGAATTAAAAACTGTGTTTTTTTTTTTTTTTACAATTATATTGAAAAGCTTCCGGCTCGGAAAGCCTTTATTGAAAAAGCCAATTTTAAATAGTTACCACAGATGTACATGCTTAGAAAAGTTATATTTATTTGATTTATATATTTATTTGATCATTAAATTTTCTTTAGCTGACTCGACCTATTGCCTTATAGATTTTGAACAGAGATTGATAAAGGAAATAGGGTATTTCAAGAGCTACCAATTTAAATGTAGATTTTAGTGTATTGATATATTCGTTGGAAAGAAGAAGATCCAAATATTTGCTTTAATGATTCTCTTTCAAGATGATAATCTTTAATAGTTTGTCATACATTTGTAAAAGAAAGATATCTTAAGTTATTATTAAGATTACCCGGATCTCATAACGATGCAAGTTTTTGCTAAAAGCGATCCAGAGACGGATGGTGACATGGAGGGGTAGCTGTTATTACACTCTCGGTTAGATCAAATCAAGACGGACATTGGGAGCCAGATAGGGCAATAAAACCGAACTGAGAACGATTTAAGTGAAATATGCTGGAGGCTGTCCGGGCCCAATGGCACGGCTCACATCATCCTAAGATAGAGGTCTACATCATTTTTATGGAGATGGAGCAACGTAAATCCTACCGAGAGCAGGAGTACCATCAACCTAGTCGAGATAAACTCACACCGCCTGGGCAGTTTGCCTTAGCTTGCAATATGTTTCATCTACGTTTATTAGATAATAAATAGTTATTAATGAAATTTTAAATAATTAAATTTTCTAATTATTATTTATAGGTGTGGATTTTTCTATCTAAAATTGAATATTTCTCTGAATCAATTTCGATGTTTTATTTTTGAAATACTAGATTTTACAATTTACTCTATATACCGCACATTGGTTATTGCTCTTTCATCAATTCTTTTCAATACCTCGATAAAAAAAAAAAAATCATTCATTAGTCTCAGTAAGATCATCTCCGAAAAACTGGGTATGGAACATAAATCCATTAAATATTTTTTTTTTTTATTTTAAAATCAGCTGCAAAATATCGTTTTTTTTTCTGTAACTATTAAATTCGATGAACATTTGTGAGGTTATTTTCTAATGAAGTATGAATATCAAATAATAATAAAAATGCTAAATACTTTGGAATGTTAATTTTGAACATTATGAGTGAAATTCGTTAAGAATATATTTGTTTTTTAAATTTCTGATAACACTGAATCATTACTGGTGTTTACAAGCAGCTACTTAAGGAAGTTCATGTGTTACACGAACCTCTGTTATTTTTTCTCGTATAATTAGTATTATTCTTTAGTCATTTATCTTTATTTAAACTGTTCACTAATTACTCTCTGTTATAAGGTTTGTTATTTAAAGTTTAATAATTCTATTTTTCTATATTTGGTTTTTAATTTTTTTTTACACGCCTTTAAAAGAGACGGACTTTAGTAAAAAAACCTATGCTAAATAGCTTTAATTTCTTAAATACATTAAAAAATTTTAAATTTAACATTTATTTCATGTTATGATTTCCTCCAGAGTTGATTATTCCTAGACTATTTATTCATAGTTGTTTTGAGTTTTTAAATGTTAAATGAATGCTTAACATGAATTTTTTTAATGAGAATATTAAATTTTTTACGAATTTCGAAATTTTTGGCTAATTTTATTTTATAAGTATTTAGTAATTGCGCTTGTCTATTGTCAGGTTTAGTAGATTTAGCACACAACGAAAGTGATACAGTTGGGTAAAGATCCCAAAAAATTGAATAAATAAACAGAAATAATTAATTTTTTTAAGCTTGTGCATGATTAATTAATTAAAGGTTAAAATTTAATGTGAGATTTTGGTATATAGGTAATAGTGCATAGATTTTATGGTACTGGACCAAAAGCTTTCTAGATATGAAGCTTCCATGATTATTTTGTGCAAGTTTGTTAATTTAACTAATGGTATCTAATTCAAATTAATTTTCTCTGATTGGTATCAAAAGTACTTCAGGACTTCATTGGAATGAGTTGTCTATTCATATCATCATATCTGAAGTTGAGGGCCTGAGGTCATCCCGCATAATGATTGGATTGGAATATAACTTTGGTTTTCCTCGTTAGAAACTTCTCGTATTTACTATTGTATGTGCTATGAATGTTATTGCAGTTACGAACGAAAATTTATAATTAGCTATATTTGAAGAGAAGTTCTATTATTGATCAATAGATTAGATATCTATGTTGTGTTGTGATAGTGAAAGCTGATTACTTAATGTATAGGAAGAATGGTAAGCGATCTGAAAATGTTTTTTAGATCTGAATTTATTTAAACGTTTTAAGTTCATAAGAATCTAAGGAACTTATTGCCGTTTTCTTTGAAATTTCAGAGGTTTGTAGTATTCAATTCAGAATCGCAAATATCGCAAAGTGTTTCGAGAAAAAGTCTTCAGATATGGAGAAAATTTTAAACTATAAGCTGAATAAATCTAAACCGACCTTTTAGATATCTACAAGTTCTTGTTTCAAATCTACGCATTAAGAATAAAACGGAACAATGAAATAACGACTCAGACCTATGCGGGCTATTCTTTACAGAAGGTGCCCATCAGAACTGAGATTTAATCCTAAAAGAAAGAATTTCACCAAACCCCTCCCTTACACTCTTTCTCAACTTCGTATAATTCTTCTTTCAAATATTTCAGTTCGAATCCTTCTGATTTCGAGCTTCCTTTCAAAGGCAAAAGATCTAATTGAGAAAAGACTTTCTACTATACCAATAAGACCCGGTTTAAACGGAAGGTCGTTAAGGGCTAGGTGAGGAACGGTTAGTACGGCGTAAAGGTTCAGCCTTCCCTTTGACCCAGGGGCAGTAAAACATCAAAGACACAGGCTCACCTCTCACTGTATCACTTCAACCCAGCAATCCGCCAATCTGTCTCCAACCCTCTGTAGCAACCACCTTGCCTAAGGCAGAGTGAAATACTGAACTATCGGGAATTTACAACAGTTATGAATTTTCACCGCTGTATTCGAATATTTTTTAAAAAGAAAATATTGCATCTATTTGTTAGTTTTGCTTTAAATATTAAAGATTGGTGAATAAAGAGGTTCAATGCCGAATAGTCAATAAATAGTCACAGCGGTCTATCGATTATCTCGGTTCAGTGCTAATTAAGTTTCTTATCCAGCCCAACAACTTTACACGTCCTTTTCAATCACCCTCGTACTTTTACTTCTATTGTATTTGAGCAGCCGCCCGAAGATGCTTGGCCAACACGGACGGCCTCCTATGGACTTCGATTAGAATCTTTCAGGAATTTCTCCATAAATAAACCAAAACTTATATTTTATCAGATTTTCGATAATCATCGACAATATAATGTATTATTTGCGATTATACATCATTCACTAAAGATCCATACATACAATAGCTTATTGAAATAGTACAGACTTCATGTGAACGATCTTAATTAACATCTCTCAATCAGGATAGGATTACCTTTAATAGGGTTTTTAAATAAAGAAATTTATTTAAACTGATTATTTTTTTCCAAAGGAAATAGATTTAGCAGAAGTAGTTTTAAATGAATTATTCTAAAATTGCAACATGGCTTATCACATTGTGTTAAAATTTATTTTTTTATTCATATATTTTAGGAAGTTCAATAATTAATAAAAGGAGGAGCAATTCTGACTTTCCAAATATGTTTATTTTGTGTTCTCTTCACAAGTGCAAATCTAGCAATATCAAAGTTTCGGAGATGGTCCGTCATCATAAGAACATTTTTCTAAAATTAAATTATGAAACAATAATATATTATATCAGCAACAACAACATCACACTATCACAGTATATACATGTAAATTAAAATACTATAATATCTGTATACAACAAATATATAAAAATACAATATGCACCTCATCAATTAATACATTATCATTGTATATAATTTTTAATATGATAGTATTTTGTTATATAGTTTCAATAGGAGTCATCAGCTCATACTAGTCTATTTCGTTATAAAATTATCTTATTTAACCATGTAATCTTAAGAAGATCAACTAATATAGTCAAAATACTCACCAACGAACATCAAAATAGTAGGTATGAAATTTAATAATTAAGATATTAAAATTTATCCCTCTATCATAACCAATTATAATTATTATTTAATTTTATAATTGTAAATTATGTTAATTTTATTTTTATCTGATTTATTATATCAGCATAATGGGTACTTAGGTTTTTAGTGTATATTTTATAATTTACAGTTACTTTATTATTTTTAGTAATTGCTTCTAATAGTTTTCTATTTCTCGTTATGGGCTCGGGGTTTAATATTTTAGGTTCTTCAAATTTAAATTAATGCTTTAACTTACTATGATGATTAGCCAGAGCTGTTACATTAATATTTTTAGCAATTTTACTATTAGAGATGGGTTGTGAAATTCTTATTTTTAGTTGTTTTTTTTTTTTTTTTAATTTCACCAATGTAAACTATTTCAAAATCTATACTGTCCAATTGGCAAATGACATTTTGCTTGTCTATTTGGTCAGTTTTATCTTTCATTTTACTTCTTAAAATCTAGTCCCAAATTAAAATTGTCATAATCTCAAAAAATCTTTTTTATGTTATCAGCCAATCCAGGAACATATGCTAATTTGTAAAATGCCTTAGGTTAATTATTGTTATTTTGTTTATTACATTCCATAATAATATTATTTTCTACACCTAAGCAATGATAATTATGAAGTTATAAGTCTAGATGCTCCATCACTTTTTACAAACATTCCAGTAGATGAATGTTTAAAAATCCTAGAAGATAATTGGAAAGAGATAAAAAACAATACCATGATCAAAGACAAAAAAAACTTTGTAGAAGCTTATATTTAAAATATATTTACTTTAAATACAATAACTTTTATAATTAATTTTATGGATTGCCAATGTGGAAGGGGTGTGTAATGTCAGGTAATTTGAGTGGAATAAACCTCTATAAATTACTATCCCCACAAATTGGAAAATAGAAAAATAAACCGTTACTGATCAAAAAATATATAGATGACTTGTTTTTAATATTGAGAAGAAATCAATATAATGAAATTGTGGAATTGTTGAATGGTTATAATAGTAGGATAAAATTCACAATAGAAAAAACAGTAAATAATAGACACAGCTTCCTTGAAATAGAAATTTCTATGGTTAAGAACAAATTATACACAAAATGGACGAAAAAAGATGTTTGTAGCGATAGATTGCTCGATTTTTTTCCAACCATCCCAAAATATAGATAATCAATACTGCAAAAAATGTTATCAATAGAAGCATCAAAGTAACAGACAAACAATTTATAAAATCCATACAAACAGAAGCATATAACGTATTAAATGAAAATTTCTATCCGATGAAAATAATTAATAAATTATGGTATAATGAAATAAATAAAAAATCACAGAAAATAATGATAATTTAGATAACAACCCACAATAAAAGCAGTCAAAACAAAACAAAAAACTTCTAACCCAATTCTTCAAAGATTATATAAATGTAGAGGATAATATTATTAAGGAATGCAAGAAACAAAATAATAATAGTTATCCTAAGATATTTTACAATTTAGCATATGCTCCTGAATTGGCAGAAATCCAATGATTAGCAAGAGCATAAATTTTTTAAAGATTATGACTATTTTAATTTGGGACTAGGTTTATACAAAATAAAAAAAAATAGAAAATTATATTAGTAATATGAAAGATAACATGGATCAAGTATACAAGAAAAACGCCATTGACCAATTTGACTATGTAGACTGGGAAAGAGTTTATTTGAAAGAAACTTCAAAAAGCCAAAAACAAGAATTTCATAACACATCGCTAATTGTAAAAATACTAAAAATATTAATGTAACATCTCTTGCTAATCATAGTATTAAGTTGCAACATAAATTTAAATTTGAAGAACCTAAAATATTAGATAGTGAGCCCATAATGAGAAATATAAAATTATTAGAAGCAATACATATTACTAAAAATAATAAAGTAACTGTCAATTATAAAAGAAGACACTAAAACTCTAGGTTAGGTTACTATTTTTTCTTGGCGATCAACTACTTGATGATTAGGCCGAACTATAACCCTAGGTACCCATTATATTGATATAATAAATAAGATAAAAATAAAATAAAATAAACATAATTTACAATAATAAAATTAAATAATAATGATAATTGATTATAATGGTGAGATAAATTTTAATATATTAATTAGTAAATTTCAGGCCTAATATGTTGATGTTTGTTGGTGAGTATTTTGACTATATATGTTGATCTTCTTAAGATTACATAGTTAAATTATTTTAATGCAAAATAGAGCTGATGACTCCTATTGAACAAAATAGAATACTCCTACTACAAAATAGTATCCTATAAATAATTATATACGACCTAAATGATAATTTATTAATTGATGAGATGCATATTGTACCTTTATATATTTGTTGTATATAGATATTATTGTATTTTAATTTACATATATATACTGTGATACTGTGATGTTGTTGTTGTTGACATAGTATCTTATTGTTTCATAATTTAATTTTAGAAAAATGTTCTTATGATGGGAGAACATCTCCCCCCCTCCCCCGAAACTTTGATATTGTTAGATTTGGACTTATGAAGATAACACAAAATAAACATATTTGGAAAGTTAGAATTGCTCCTCCTTTTATTAAAATATATTTATTGCCGGCGTTTTCATTATTCATAATCTGTTTTTGTGTTTATCTGGTTAAGCTGAATCACTTCTTCATTGACAGTAAACATTATACAGTATATTCTGAAGATAAAATTGTATTCTAAATTAGAAATAGAAAGAATCGGTCCTTACTGGAACTTAACTACGTTCATTTCTGAATTCTTCTTTGTTATTGCTTTCTTAACATGGGCCGACAATATTTCCATCCAAAAGGATGGAATAATAGTATATAGGAATAATAATAGTGGTCCACGGAATAATAGTCTCGATGGTTCATAATCAAAACATTTTATTTTAATCAATTTTGACCTCTTCCTTAAACATAACTTACTTTTTCAATGGCGCCCTGTGTATGTGTTTTGCTAAAACAAGAGTGAGATTGTGGTCAGATATTGATATGTAGTCTGTACGTGACTTGCTGGAATATCCTCTCTCCATCCACCGACCCGCTGGCTTTCAGAAAGGAACGAGCTCTTTTGGAAATTCTGAGCACGCCTTTCGGGCAGAAGGTTTGGTTAACCCTGACCATTTCTCTATTTCTGCTTTATATTCTTTGGTTAAATGTTTCTTGTTTTAGCATAATTTTTGTGTTTCCTTTTTCCCTTACAGCTGTTTCCTTCAGATAGTGTAGAAATAGAATTCAATCGCTTTTGTTGTATCCAATTTTAACTAACCAGTTTAAAACGAGTACGGCTTATATTGATCATTTGTTTACAATGCCGATCTCTGTTGAAGATAGGTTAAACTATAATAATTTTTAATATTACAGGTTATATAGTTTTTTCAGCTGCTTCATATAATATGTTGAAACAAATTCTTGACCTTTATAAACTTTTACATCTCTTTTTAAGAATACCTGAGTGACCTAACAAAAAAACTCACATAAACAAACAAGTAACTTTTCAATATCAAACACCACAACTTATTTTAGGCTTTCAATAGTAAGCCAGTTGCAAATATAGATTTTCACCAATAGATGACAACCTTATTTATCAAATGGTAACTAATGATATAATTACACATGAACAAGGCTAGAAAGGAGCTGAATGAAGAATCACCTTAAGTAACATATATAATATAAATATGGATTTAAGTAATCGAAATCAAGTCATGATGAGGTACTTACATTGGTCACTAGTGTCCACTATTCACCACATTGTTCTCTGTATTTCGGAATATTCGCTGGCTGTCTTTATTTTACGACCGATACATTAAAAAATATAAATTTATACGTCATAAATCATTTTAGGATATTCATTGAAAAACCATTTTTGGGTTCGACTATCTTCTACTGACGTAACACGATGGCATGACAGCTGCCTTTGGCGTGCTCAACAAATGCCAACAGTCAATCTCTTGCACGAGTATCAGCGATCCTCATTCGTTGAAAATCGATCTCTATATAACTCTATCACATCAGGAGTGTAACTAGATACTTCCATTGATGAAGTTGTTTGGAAAAGGTTGAACAAAGGGGTATGAAAGCGAGAAACTTGATTTTATTATCCGAACCATTATTTCGTTTGGTTTTAGTTGAAATTGATGTTTGTCATTATTAAGATTGATAAATCTTTGGATGATAGTAACAATAATTTATTATATAAGGATGTGAACCTGTTAAGCAAACCAGTGTTTGATGAGAAATGGGAACTTCACATTAGGAATTAATGTGACCTTATAAACAGTGACTTTATTAATATTTTATTTTGTTAGATTTTAAGAATTTTATTTCTTGTTTCAAAGTTTCTATGTGGCGTATGCCGAGTTGTTTACGAGAACAATTAAATTATCTGTATGAATAATATTTTTAACTATTATCCATAAAATTATTTTTTATTTTGGTGTGACTTGATGATTACATACTGTAGCTTGCATTTGGTATTCGCTTCTTGGAATATATCTGTTCCTAGCAAATGCATATAAATTTATGTGTGTTTGTTTCTTTCTCTTAGAAATGGTTGAAAATTGAACTAAATTTAAAATAGTTGCTTATAAGACATCTTCCGATGCTAACCCTATTCTTTTTTTGTAATGCGTTTTTCAGATGCACGAATACCGTAGCCCTGAACGGCGAATCGCAGATACTAGCTTTACCGTTGAGGATCCTATCCGTCACTATCCAGAACCACAACCATGTAGATTCAGTGATCCTGTGATGATTCACTACCGACCTGAGTACGGATCACAGCAGCTCAGGTACAGTATTTATTTGTTATAAAATAAATATAGCAAAACAGTAAATCTGTGACAATTTCATTTGCATTGTTCCAGAGACCAGAAATTCGGAAGGAATTTGAACCAAACTTGTGACAGTATGATTTTCAAGAACGATGTCAAAATTCGTTATACGCGAAAGATGTCCGTCCACAACGTGAAAAAATATATAAATCGAGAGTAGTTATTCTGCTTTTCATTTTTATCAATTGTTAAATAATGTTAACAATCTAGTGGGCCGCCGTTTGCAGTAAAATGGCCGCAGGTTCCGATCCTGGATCTAAGCTAATGGTTCGAGTTCTAGGATCCAGCCAGGTAGAACATTATTTGCGTTGGTAATGGGGCCAAGTAAAGCTAATGGGGTTAAGGATTTGTGACCCTTAAAACTAATGTTTTACAGTTCAACCTTTAGTTAAGGATATATTCTACAAAACTCGAATGATATTTAGAACCATTGTTCACGTTTATAAATAAGGATCTGTCTCCAATGATTTCAGCCATGGAAGGAATACAATTTTTACCAAAATATTTTTATAATTATCTTGTTTTGAAATATTTTCAAAGTTAATTGTACGCGTGTTTTGCTATCTTCAAACCAATTACTAAACATTTTCCATATTTATCTGCAGAGGCAAAAAAATATTCTTAATATTATGACCTGAATATTCAGTTTTCATTTTATTTAACTTCGTACCATGGGCGCCAGACTGTTTTAAACCAGTCGGGTATGAATTATTCCACCTTTGAGATACGTTTTTTTTATACATAATATCTACAAATAAAATACAATATAGTATGTCCAACAAGAAAAAAAAAGAAATATTTATAATAATGCTATATACACTTATATACAAAAGTAAGCAAAGAGAGAGCACAAATACATGTTCAAAGATATTGAAATAAAAGTGCATGCGATAGAGAGAGATACAAGGAGGTTACCTTAGGTTTTTCAACGTCCTCCCACCACTGGCTTTTCCAGCCAAGCTGGAACCTCAAACCCAATTAAGATCCATTCTGTATATTAGTTAATGAATATTAATTTTAATATCAATAATTCAAGTTGATAAGAATTGCGTGAATACCCCATATATTTATTTTCTAAATTGAGATATTTACTTGTATGAATTATTGTTAATATTCATTACCTAATTTACAGAACGGATCTTAATAGGGTGTGAGGTACCTTCATAAACCATATCTTGATTTTAAGTACATATTACTGTTGTATTGAAGCAAATCTTCAAATGGTTAGAGTGTAAATTACAGTGTTCAGTAGGACGATAGAAGCAGATATATTTAATAAAAAAGGAAAAAAGTTTAATAATTATTATTAACCATTATCACCAAAAACAACACATATCCTAGCTATACAATTACTAAGTAGATGTTAAACTAAAGTTGTTACAATCTTATCATAGTCTTAGCTTACCCTGACTATAACCTGATCACTGAAACTAACTTATGTCTTTATTAGATTAATTTTATTATTATTAGAATAGTTTAGTTTTATAAATCAAAAATAATTTATGCTTTTAGTTCAATTATCAGTTATGACTTTCTGAATTGTATTATTGATTTCCTAAAACTATTTTGAATTCAATCACTGTAATCAAATTTAATTCAGATGAGTTACCAAATAAATCGTTAATGCACTTATACTTAAATCATTTATTAAATTTTGTAAAGTATCTTATTACATTTACCATTCATTAGAGAAGATCCTTATAATTAAGTATTTATTTTCTTTATCAGAAGATATTTTTTGATTTGTTGTGCATTAAATGATTGAACAATTGTTATTTTTTAATTTTTTTATTATATAATTGGTATTATATCATTTTAATTACCTCAATAGCTTATCATTGGTTCTAATAAATTTTCTACAAAAAATTGTAGTAATATGTATTCTGAGTTGCCTTTTGCCTCATGACCTATTACTAAATTTCTAATTTATTTGCTCAATAGTATTCCATTTTCTGTGCTTTTTCTTTTATATATATACTATAATTTTTTTATTTCTTCCGATTAATTCAGGCAACGTTTCACACTAACGGCATTGAAATAAAATTGTAGGAAATTCTCTTAATGTAAATACCAAGCACAATTATCTAAGAGAATTACGGATGACATTATCTGCTCTATTTAACAGAGTTACCTACACTAATTTAATTCTGTCTATTTAAAAGTAGTATAATAGTCAGTTGTAGATTCAGATCGAAATTAGTCCGGCGTGGAGGAACCTTGGCTCTATCATGTGGAGGCTAAGAAGGCTAACTTATTAAAATTAAAAGAAATCTGGCAAGTAAACCCAGCCGAATGTATAATCGAAAGCTTAAGAGTAGTGATTAAAAGTTTCTTTTTGATTAAACCTTGGTTGTGGACGGTATCTTCAACATCTTCAGAGTATACGGAAGAGAACGTGACTAACGACCAGGAACCGGGACCAGCTGAGCAAGAAGCTAAACCGCCAGTTGCTACGGCGAATTGGATTTTCCCTCAGAATTATACTTTATAATTTTTCTCTTCTCTAAAATTTGATAATATTTCGACCCTCTGTGCAGACAATTTTCTTCAAAGATTGAATGAAAAAAGCGTTGAACTTGTAAAATAACTGATGCTAAATTACTTATCTATTTGCCTAAACTAATCCAAGGAACGCCTCTCAATTGGTGTCGCTTGGAAATAGACAACTGGAAAGAGTCGGAGGATTTTGTAAGAGCCTTTCGTGCTGCATTCTTTCCTCTTGCCTATCAGGCGAAGCTTAGGAAAGAAATCGATCGAAGAACACAGGGTGATTAGGAGAATATTATGTATTTACAAATATTTACTAATTATAGATTTACAAAAATCTCTTGCCTCGATACCAGTTATACATTAGAAGCTCTGAAGCGACATCCATTGCTAAACCGATAGAATTAGAGCAAGAATTGGAGAGGATTGAAGAAAGTACAAAGGCTTTTCGAACATCTTCGGCTAAAAGTAAAAGCGCTTTCCCTGAAACAGCCTATGAACCTCCTCAAGCACCTAGAAAGCCCACTAAAAAGAGTTACAACATAACCACTGTGAAGACTCCGGCGAAGAAAAGTAGGAAGAAATAAAAGAAGAAAAGAAAGAAAACTAGAGTAAAGGCGATAAGAAATCAACTTCTTCGGAACATATTCAAAGGAAGCCTGAACCCTCATCATCCTCTAACTTCATTAGTACAATCTCTCTGCTGGAATTGCCTTCAAATTGAACACCGTTTTCCGGTATGTTCTAAGCCCAAAACAACCCTCTTCTGTTACAGTTGCGGCACTCGTGACATAACTAAGAAAGGTTGCCCTAACTGTAAGAGGCAGGAAAACTGTTAAAGGGCCAGTAGAAGGAGGTCGCTACTGACCCTGTTACCACGACTAGAGACCTCAACTCTCAGAATCTCACAACAGCTCTACCTTATCTTTTGCGGAAGAAAGGTTCTTCGTTACCCTTAGTGTAGGAGGAGCCAATCTTCCAACGCTTATTGACCAATCATTCGTGCATCAGTTCCTTAGGATTCTCATCTTTATCTCAAGAACACATTAAACTGACATCTGTTGCCTCCAATCCTGTCACGTTAGCTAATGGTGTGCGTGAAATAGTTAATGAAACTGCTGCCTTTTTAGTCAGCTTGAACGGCCGTTAAGCGCCAATATCCTTTTACGTCCTTCCTAACTTAACAGTTCATAGATGCCATTTGAGCACTAGGAATAGTAATAGAAGCTGCTGAAGGATCTTGGTGGTTTAAATATACGAGTATGCCTTCAAGTCGAGCTACCTTTTCTAAGGGATCCTGGATTTGTCATGAGCATAGCGGGAATTAGAAGACTCGATCCAGAGGAAGCTAAAAGATTAGACAAGCTGTTGGAGAAAGAATTGATAAATACCGACAAATACACTGGTCTCACCAATCTCACCGAAAATCATATCGACATCGGGATAGCCAATCTATCAAACAAAGTGCATAACCCGTCTCATCTGTAGTACAAGAAGGTTTCAATCAAGAAGTTGATCTCATGCTTCAGAAAGACATTATAGAGCCTCCTCATAGTTCTCGGTCTAGTCCTGAGGTGAAGATGGTGAAGAAGCTGATGGTGAAGAAGCCAAACGAAAAATATAATTTTTGCGTAGGTTATCGCAAGGTTAATGCAGTAACCAAGCCAGATATTTATCCTCTACCTAACATGTCTTAAGTGATAGGTGGACTTAAGGCTTGTCGCTATCTATCCAAGATTGACTTGGCGCAAGTCTATCATCAAGTTCCCTTGACTAGCTCTTCTAAAGAAATAACTGCCTTCGTCGTTTTAGGGAGAGGCCATATTTCATTTTAAAAGACGCCCCATCGGACTCTCTGGGGCTCTTGCAACATTTCAGCGGCTGCTGGATAAAAATATCGCCCCCGATCTCGCTCCTGCTTGCTTCGCAAATCTCGATGACATTGCCTTCGCTACGCACGTTCGAAGAACATTTGTACTACTTTCGACAAACTGACCTTAAACTTTATTCTGAGAAGAGCGAATTCGGATGCAATGATATTCAGTATCTTGGTTTTTTAATGAATGAGAAAGGCTTACAGGTAGATCCTGGAAAAGTAAAATAACTTCTATTATGCTCAGCGCCTAAAAATGTCACTGAAGTAAGAAGACTCATTGGTATGACCTTCGGTGCCGCAGATTCAACCCCAACTTTGCGGACAAAATTAAACTTTTAATCGAACTTCTCAAAAAAAGGAAAACCTTTTCTCAGGAGCGAGGAACAAAATACCGCCTTAGGAGAAATCAAAAATATCCTCACGTCAGAACCTGTTCTCACAAAACCCGATTTGATAGAACTTTTACCTTGCAAACTGACGCTAGCCCTACCAGCCACAGTGCTGTTCGTACTCAAGATTTTATGAAAATTTGAATCTTTTAAAAAAATAAAAAGATATGAAATAGATTGTTTTTAAATAATGTCATAAATCAATTCATTATTTATACACTTTTGCACTCCTTGATTGCTCTTTATATAATTCTCTTCAGAACACCGAGGAGTAATCGCCACTTTAAATTACACTATGATTTAATCTCAATATAAATTGCTCCTGAGAACATTTGAAACAGTAATTCATTTAAGTTTATAATTCTGTTTAAAAAAAAAAAAAAAAGTAAATCATTATTTATATTGCTCGGCGACGAAGAGGGCGAAAAAAAAGCTAAAGCAGGGAGACTCAATTCTCAGCAACTCATTAAAATGTTCTTTAGAAGCTGGCTTAAAAAGAGGTATTACTAACTCTTTTTAAGTTTGGAAAACCCTATATTTTTGTTTACCATAAAATTCCGATTTCGCATTGTTACTTTTGTTAACAGGCAAAGGAAAGTTCCTTCCTGGTTACTAAGGATAAAATTTAATTTTTATAAATATTAGTTCTCTTTTTCTCATCTTTTCTTGTTCACGTTTTTTTTTTTTTTTTTTTTTTTGTCAGTTTACAGTTTAATTAATACTTATATTGGACAATATATTTTTTAACCCTTGTGATGACCAAAGCTTTCGTTCTCCTGCTTGGATACTTATCATTTTGACATTATATGCCATTTACAGATTGGTGTGTTAGGGATCGAGGATAATATAATATCATTTGAAAGAGCTGTCGATAAGATATTTATTGATGTCATTTGTATAGATTTGTTAGAATCAACATCAAAGAGAATAATGAAGAAGTTGTTTTTTAAAGAAAATGTGGTTGGTTCATATATAGAAAGAATTCCAGAAAGTGTTAGTAGGAATAATGCAGAATTTACTCAAGAGAGAGCAATTCTGTAGAATATCCAATCGTTAGGTTGGCATCTCGTATTCAAAGTGCTTATAAGGCTGGGTTAGAAGGCTAAAAATATAGGTAATTTTTTGTATTCTCAAGAATCGGAAAAGGATGACGCCAAGGAAGTTTTGCCGTCCGAAAGCATGATAAAGCCATCCTAACTTGGACAACAGCAAGAGACCCAGAAGACTTATTGACCCTGAAGATAAACCTAATAAAACAATTCATCAGAATCATAAGAACCTCACCAGACAGTCGAGTATAGAACTACGAAACTTAAGCAAACACGGCAACTGTGTTATCCTGAATAAGCGATGATATGAAATGTTTTCGAGGGTTCATTTCTACAGCAGTCCATTTCGATCTTAAAGATAAATTTTGTTTATATTTGTTCTAGCCTTGTGAATTAATTATGTAAAACGTTATAAAATTTTACATAATTTCTTGAATTCTTGATGCTGTTTAACAACATGACCAATTGGTCTTTAAAAAATAAGACTTTTTCTGATATAATAAAACAAGGAATGGAAACAGGAATCAAACAGAAGGCAATATATAAAGAAATAAAATCTGGAGTTTAACAAAGCTTGACAGAATCCTCTCATTTCAACTTCGTTTGGCCAACTCCTCCTTTATTATGCAGCTCGAAAACATCACCCATGAATAGAATCTGCAATTCTAAATACATGGACTAAGAAGTAAATGCAGGAGCCGTCTCAGAGCCTCTTGGTAGATTTGGAACGAAAGTTGATCTCTTCGAAAAGCACACAATGAGGACGCAAATGATCTGCATGGTTGAAGAGTCCTTTAAACAAATAATTAAAGAAAGAAAAATAGATAGATGTCCATCAAGTAGTATTTTATATGTAGAATTACTAAAAAAGCAAAAGCTTCCCAAAATGAATATTAGGTTTAATTGTCTATGTTGTATTTCAGGTATAATGGTATAATTGAATGTTCGAAATACCACAAAAAATATTTGCATTGTTTTTCTCATTTTTAACTAGTGACTTATTGGCTTGACACTAGGAACTACAGAGACCTTATTATGGTCTTAGAGGCAGATGTTTTTACTATGGTATATTTAATCCGTTTTAAAACAAAATTATAGTAAATAGATGTAAAAAAAAAGAACACAAAAATTTACACCTTATAAACTTTAAAATTTGATCCTCTTTGATCCAGCATTTCACTATCAGGTTTCATTGTTTAATTTAAATCTTTGATGAGATGAAAAACAAATGCCATAGAGCGAAGGCCATGTTGAATCTTGCAGGATGTTTGGTGGAACTTCTATTCTGATAAAGATGGCATATGTGAAAACTGTGTCTATTCCAGGCGTATAAAACAGTCTTATACCACAAAGCAAAAGGAGACCGGATGATTTACTATGTGATGGCTGGAGGCGTCCCATTTCTTCTATAAAAACCTTTGTTGTATGGCCAAAAAATAGTTCCTCTTCACTGTTGTTTGTACATTCTATTGATTTATTACGTTTTCGCAGTGGTTCCATAGTGTTTTTCTGTTTCAATTAAATCCTGTTCTCTCCATTTCAAAGTTGATACCCACTAAAATTAATCAGCGACAGACAAAATGAACTTATTTATTGAAACCCTTAAGCATTGCATTTATATGAAATGCCACCCTCTTCCTCTTCCTTCCCTCGAATAAAAACCCATAAATTAAATAGAGCCGTTTCATCTCAAACATTAAAAATTATTACACGATTTCTATTGTATGTACTGACATATCATTTACTGAACAGTACATGAGTTATGAACATACTCATATCCTCTATACCAGTACACATTAAAACAACATTCTGGATATTTCACGAAAATCTTTATGGTAATTTTAATCGAATTGATGAATTAAGTCATACTGTACAGGCATACTGTTGGCTAAAGAATTTGGATGAGGAATCTGTTTAACCAACTTCTTCTTCTTATATAAACACGATAGGAGTATAAAGTTGCAATAGGTCTTCTCAATCAACATCTGCCATCTCTCCTTATCTTAAAAATGCCGCGGTGACAATGGTTGTTATAGGAGGTGAATACACGATGATTCTTGACGTTGTTTATGTATCAGTATTTTATCCAGTATTCATTTTATTTTCCAGGAAGAAAATATGTACAGTCGAATCGCGATATTTTATATTTTGGTAATTCGTATATCCCAGAAATTTGTTGTAATTCGTAGGCGTCTTGCAAAAATCTTATTAAATGGTTAAAAGAACAATCCATTCCAACACCCTCAGTAATTCGTATTTATTTATGTCTTTCAAGTCATGTAAACATCTTATAATTCGTATTTCAATATAAAAAATCTCGTTAACTCATAATACTTTTAAAAGAAAAAAAGAATTAAGCTACTGGATGGGAATCATTTCTATGAATTTGGGTTTGATTACTTTATGTTCGTCAACTGTGATATTTGTATCGGTTTGGTTTGACCTTGCCTCCGAAAACGTCTAACAAATGTCTTTCTATTAAGGAAAAAAATAAATCATTAAAATTTGGTCTTGATATACTAGTTGATCCAAACATCCATTGAACAACGGAAAAAATCGACTCTCAGGCTTCAAATAATTTGACTGTTTGTGAGTTGGGAGAAATAATGTAATCCCATAAGCCATATTAATCAATAACCATTTTTTTTTTTATCCATACTAACTCAGACATATTAATAAATTTTTACGTCATTCTTCTTCTTCTATATTTATTATTCCTGGTTATTGGTAATCGCGCTTCAATCAAGGATTTCCTAGACGGTTAATCATTTGATCAAAAAATTGAGTTAATCGCGCGCGCTTCAATCAGTTCTGAAATCTTGTTATCAAAACTCATCCGCAGTGTAGTAATACCTCTTCTCTTGTAGTAGAATTCTTCAAGAAGAAGATTGATCAAAACTCCCCTAGACAATCAAATGTCCTCTTCAATCATTTGCGTCAACCAAACTTTCCATCAATCACCGTCAATGCTCAAGCGTCAAACTGGTTCCTACACGGTCAATCATGCTTGGCTCAATCTTTTGATCAAAATCTAGGGTCTACTTGATAGGTCCATATTTGTAATAAATATATATTGTGTGAAATGTGTAACATTGGAAAAGTTTTAAGTAGAGCTCTATTCTCAGGTACTACCGTGGCGATCCTTGCTGCTGCGAGCCGGATTGGGCGCCAGCCTATAAGGTAGTGGGTAACGAGTTCTACCCAACCCTTCCCCTGACAAACTACGGTGCCATCCCAGGGCTGCCCTCAGGACCTGCCCGTCGCAGGGAGGCTTCTGAGTCGGAGGAAGACATAATCACCACCGAGGACTTCAGGTGCTCATGCGACCACCTCCCTAACGGATCCTACCGTTACCTTGAGGTATTTTTTTTTTATTAATCTATTGTTATTTATATTTTATATATAGAATTACTAAAAAAGAAAAATCTTCCCAAAATCAATATTAGCTTTAATTGACTATGCTCTATTTCAGGTATAATGGTAACTTCGAAACACTACAAAAAATATTAACATTGTTTTTCTTATTTTTAATTAGTGGCTTGTCACTAGGAACTACAGAAGCCTTATTATGGTCATAGAGGTAGAGGTTTTTATTAAGGTATATTTAATCAGTTTCAAAACAAAATTACAGTAAATATAAGATGAAACAAAATTCTTAGTAATAATAAGGCGGGCAATAACGTTAAATTATTAGTTGAAAAATTTACACCTTAAAAACTTTTTCGAACCATTTTTAAATTATTTTTTTTTACAAAGTATGACTTCTTATTGTACAACCTTTAAAATTCGATCCACTTTGATTCACCATTATCAGGTTTCAATGTTTAATTTAAATCGTTGATGAGATAGAAAACAAATACAATACGAATATGTATTTATAGAAATACGAAGGCTGTGTTAAATCTTACTGGATGTTAGGTGGAACTTCTATTCTGTATACTTCGTATAGGGCTAAGGGAAAGTAAAAATATGGTATTTGTGAAAACAGTGTCTATTCCAGTTTTTTTTTATTAATCTATTTTATTTATTTTTTTATAAGACAGAAATCAGTATCTTTAGAATGGTAACGCAAGTATCGAAGTCTTAAAATTGTAATTAAATTTACTACATTTTAAAATTAAATATTTTCAAAACCGCATTTATTTATTACTAATGTTAATTAGTAATAAATAAATTATAAATTTTATGAATAAGTTATAAAATAACACTTTTTCTAGCTAATTTAAAGATAATTTTATTTTTACCCTTTTTTTTTCAAAGTATGTATCGTTGTGCTTTACGGTTTGTAGCCATCTCGAGGATGTTGGATTTCTTCTCATTGCCACTCTTTGTTTTTTGAACGGAAGAATTCTGCAATTGCATTTTGAGCCTCGTCCAGAGAATTGAAGGATTTTTAAGGCCATTGACCGATACAGATGTTAGCAGGAAAGTCCATATTTTCCATACTGTAAGCCGGACGCAGGGGAAACTCAATTTCATCGATTTCGGAAATATTTTATTTCTTATAAGGAGAAGTGTGTCAGGCGTTAAATCTTGTTAAAACAAAACCAGATTCCTGTTGATGTAGATTATCCTACTCGTCGACTAGGGCCAATACATTCTTTTTAACTGATCACTATGAAGTTCTGAATTAATGGTTGGACCTTATGAAGTGAATTCAGAATTCATTATAAATGTATTTATAGCTATAATTCCAAATACAAAGAGTATTATCTTTATTTCGAATAGCTATTTTATAATAGTTTTTATAAAATTAATTTTAATATTTTATTTTAACTATTTATAATCTAACTGCATTCTTGGCCTTAGGGTTTGTTAAATATATACCCACTTTTCATCGTAAGTAACAATTCTTTCAATGAAACAATGCCCACAAGGGTTTTTCAAAGTTGTTGACAAATTTCTGTTGTACGTAGTGCCTACCTCAGTGGTCAACTCATGAGGAACCACTCTTCATGAGCGGTTTACATTCCTCAAGTTGTGCAGCCCTTAGTTTATTTGTGGATTGAGAAATTCCCAAGTTCGTTTGCTGATTTCTGAGCATTTCTCCTTAGTCCTACCTCAACAGAGACTCGTAGAGCTTCCTCATCCATTGACAATTTCTTCCAGATCAGTTTCCTCTCGAGTCTTACATCATCAATTTCAAATTTCTGTTACCATCTATTCACAGTCCATTCAGAAAGAGCAACCTTGGGAATCAATATTGGGAGCAAACTTTCAAGGTAATTATTACTTTTGTAACTTAAGGATCCACTTTTTGCCTCTTTATTAAACACTTATAATATAACACGTAATTATAATTGTCTTGTAAAATTAATGTAGCAATTACCAATGGTTAAAGTTGAGATAATATAGAGCATTGTGGGTTTAATATATAATGCAATTATAATATATTAAAGAAATATTTACTTTTTGTAAAATTAACGATTTAAATGAAAATGAATTGGCAATTTTTCGTGAAAATACTAGTCATTAATGAACGCAGTCGAAGAATGGAAATTTATACTACGTTAAATTTCATCAAGTATCTCCACTCGAATTAAAGTTTTGGAACAAAATAGGAATCTTGTACTTTTTGAAAGCTTAGATTAATTTAAAATTTTTAAGCATTTAAACACTTACCTACTTACGGACCTTATGATTTTTTTTTGGTCAACACAATATATTTTGAATTTAAGAACTTAATAATATTACTCTCAGAACGACATTTCATTTATTTATGGAATTGAAATAGGTAGGTATGTAATTGTATAATAATTAGGTTAACAGTCTTAAATTTTAATTATCAATCTCTATTCATAAATATTGTTCCCACTCAGTTTCTAAATTATTTTGTTTATCAACAATTTTGGGCTCTTCCACCATAAGTGTTATTTTTGCTCTGTACTAAGTAAATAAAAATTAATATTATAAATATAAATTGTTAATGATTTATTATATGAAAATTTTGTAGATAAATATTAGTAAACCAAAAATCGCATTTTATTTAAAACGTTATAATTAATATGAAAACGTCGCATCAAAGTTATTGAAATTATATATAATTTCACAAACGATATCCGCCAAAATATGCCATTAAAATAAAAATGTTAAGCTTTAATTTAATGAAAGAAGTTATATACTTTCAAAAAGTATTATATGCCATTTAGTTTTTGCCAGAAAGTACTGGATCCAAATTTCTTTCCAATAAGTACTAACTTCATATAACAATGTCAAAAACTCATGAAAAAGTATAATAGACTGCAAACAAAAGTTCTTAAAATTCTAAAATAACATTTTAATGCATTTATTCTAAAAAAGAATCAGATAAATTGGTCCAATTACAAATTAATAAGAGATTTTTGCGTTTCCTATAAAGTTTCAAAACACGGATTTAGTACTTTTTGGAAATCTTCATCTCAATTAAACTATTGAGTTCTAATTAGCGTTCAGAATCTCTCTAAAATTGACATATCTAGTCATATAAAGTTTTGATGTAAAAACGAGCTGCGAAGGGTAGTTCTCTCGACCACTCTTAGTGGCTATTGCTAGTTATTTATTATCCGCTCTCTATGACAGGTCAGATTCAGTTATTTAGCGTAAATAAATGGGGTCCGTCCTTTCAAAGGCATCGTCCACAAATGTTGGGTGGAAGGGGGGCGTTATCCGTCTGATAAAAGACTTTTCACTGGGAAATGTCGATTCGTGTCGGAGTTAAAATCCGTTCCTATTTGCAGTAAACTTTCTCTTTAATGAAATGTCAATATAAGTAGTCTTTTCAAATATTTATTCTTATTAGGTTGGATGAGAGAAAGCTGGTTAAGGATTGATGGTTTACCATTATTGGATTTAAATAGTTACTTTTCATACCCTTTATAAATAAATAAAGCAGGCGGAATATCCATTGCAAACCAAATACCAAATAAATTTGCCCATGTGGGGGAGATTATTAATTCAATATGTTATCTTGAAAACAATAAATATAGAGATTTTTTTTACCGCAGTAAAATAATGGATGTACGTTACATAATTCTATAAGATTAGTCTCAAATAAATATGTAGCAACTAAACAGTCCAATTAAATAAATAAAAATTATTGACACTAATTACAAAAAGATCTTTCAACATCGGCAACTACATACTCAACATAGATTAACATTTGCCAATAGTTTAGCTTAAATACTTACTGATGAATTCATGTAAGCTTCATGCCCATTAAAAAAACTAATTCTGAAAACACGTTTATTTTTCAAGAGTTTATTTTTACACTTAGTACAAAGATAATTTTTTGAACAAATTAATCATAGTAACAATTTTACTGCCCTTATATTCTCCAACAGAGGTTAATCTTATTTTACAGTCCAAAATGTTTTTATATGCGTTTAATAACTATATCTGTTATTCAGAGGTTATTATTTTATTTTATTTAATATTTATATGATTTCGATTGTTTATTTGTTAACAAAAAAATAAATACAATAAATCGTAACTGGCTTAAATCAGAATTAGAAATCATGAATTTTACGGTGATACGAATTTTTTACCATTCAATGCTAAAAGGAGTAAGGCAAAGTGGGGTGAGTGCGGAATTGTCTCGTTAAATCCAATACCTGAACGGGTAAGAGCTGCCCTTTACGGATCATGAATTCAAAACAATGATGATCCATGAGAGTTCGTTAAGGTGAAGTATAACGAGTTGTAATGATATCCATTTCAACCTATTGATTACGTTCTATCTTTCAACTTCTGCTGTGTTGCTGTATAGGTGTAGGCACCACTAGGCCTGTACTTTTTTTTTTTTTTAATTTTTGCGGTAAGTTACCTTCACAAGTTGTTCTTCGAAATACATTATGATTTACACTTCTACTTGACAGTTTCCTAGTTTTTAAGGGTTAGTCCGCAGTTGATCCGGCAAAGCATGGGATAAGTGCAGATCTCAGTTGTGGAACAAGTGCATATGGTATACACTTAACCCTACTATCATGCTTTGCCGGAGAAGCTGCGTAATAGCGCATTGAAATAGTTTCTAAAAGTTCCTTTTTTTTTCGATACATTTATTGTATCATGTTCCACATCCCACTTTCATGACTCTCACTGAAGATTGTATAATGTGAATCTCAGACAAGTTTTAACTTCGATCGTTACATCAATATAATAATCCTTCGGAAATAATTATGCACTTACCTCACAACCGCTACTGTTTGAATAATGATTCTTCAGATACCTCGTTCTCAACTCAACTACCCTAAAGGCAGGGACAAGCGCGTCATCTTAAAAATGTATGGATATATATATATATATTACTTATGCTTGAGAGATTTCTATTTCAGGCGAAATATTGAACCTATCAAGGTACCGTTTGAAAATATTTTTACTTATAGCGCACACGTGCACCTAAAATCAGTGTAAACACTGTCAGTATTTTCAAATTAATTTAAAACAATTAAACAAAAGAATTTCGATTAACAATTAAATTAGATTTTTTTTTTTTGGAATATATTTACAAATCTAATAATAAAATGTTTTTTGTACTGCCGTGTTATAAATTGCTTTTGAGATGTACCTATTGTACCACGCTTCCCAATGATTCCGACAGTTATGCCATTCGAATCCAAACCTTTGCAGTTTCGGCGCGAATGACCATCATGGCTTTGGCAATGACCATCATCAACAAAGTACAGAGAAAATCGCGACAACTGTGTGGGCTATACTTCGAAAGTCCATGCTCCTCACTTAGACAGCTGTGTATAGCATGCTAACGCGTCGGAAAATCTTCTGATTTATTCACGTACGAATAAATAAACAGACGGAAAAAAAAAATATTGTGCATCGTATATTTAAAAAAAAAAATATTATGCATTTCGATAAACAGAATTAAAACTAATCTTCTGTCTATCAATGGCATTAAAACGAATGCCGGCTACCCATAATAAATGTATTATCGCATTAAATTGAAGACTATGCAATAATAGTCTTGAAGTCACGATAATAAGTAAGTTACGGGCAACAGCTTGTCACTTAATTAACCACTACAAAAGAACACACAAAAAAAAAACCCAGAAGAATTTGTCGTAATCAAATCATTTAAAATCTTGTTGAATGGATCATTGTGTTCAGTTGTTTAGTAATTAAATTTTTTAAAAATCTTTAATGTCAATTATCAATCTTTAATAAGTTCGATGTGCAAATGATTAAGGAATTACGGAACTTGATTGAAAACTTAATTGAGGTACTGTAATTAGTTGGTAAAATTATTTGAAGATGATTTTATGATACTTAGCATTTAATTATTGACATCTAGTAAAATCAATCAATTTCTTTTAAGTAATCATGCGATTTAATTAAAGAGTATATCTCTTGAGATTAATATTTAACGATTAATTTATTTATTTGTAATTTTTATTTTTCTTAAACTATCCTGATGACTTCGACTATTTTAAGAATAAATAGGGTTTAATTTATTAATTAACAATTTCATTATTTTTTGTATGTTTATAATACATAGATTATAGAAAGAATTATACATATTTTTACCGTTGATACAATTATGATTAGTGATAGAAGATATGATAGGATACGATTAGTAATAACAGAAATAAATGTATAATGGGGTATGTGATGAACTAGAGAATCCTTAAGAATCTGACAATAATTCTTGGATTTATTTTGACAATAAGACTAAGGGCTGTTTTAGGGCTAATTTTGGACTTATAACATAAAGTGTGACTAAGGCCAATAATTCAAAGTATAAAGGTAAAGAAAGATAAACTGCAATTAATCTAAAAATTTACTTTTGAAATAGATTTGGTAAACCTATTTATTTCAAACATTATTTCATAGCTAATTTTCCAATTTTGTTTTTCACTTTAATATGCCTTTGATTACGAATTATTAATTATTATTGTTTTTTTTTATGCATTTTGGAGGTGCCTTAAGTAATTATAAGGGATATACTCTTCCTCCTCCCTGAATATATTGCAGTAGATAATAATAAACTTATGCACTTGAAACGTTTACCGCATGTCAGTTCCAGTTGTACTCCAATGAGTTAAGGATCTATATTTATATGACGTCATACGTTAATAACGTAACTCAGCCCAATGATAATTTGTCTGTGTCAGGATTATGGCGTCAGTTTAGGTTTAATTAGTATATTGATCAGATTTACTGTTCCTACAGTAGGACCAAGTCGGATGTATGAGTGTTCTTACTACACTCAGGTAAATTGAATATTAAATATTCTAGTAATGATTAATTCTGATATCTCATTGAAGAGTGAAAAATTCTAGACTACATTAAGAGGAGGAGGTTTGCTGACTGTGACTGGATGCGAGGGAGGGAACGAGATTAGTTGGAAGTAACCCTTCCTTAATGAATCGGGGATCTGTGAGCAGCCCTCACGCGGAACGGATTAGGGCCTAAGGGTCAGCTCAGCCACTTCCTACGGTGTCAACCAACCGCTGACAGGAGATCCCTCCAATCTTTTATTTTTTATATTTTCAAAATATATAATTGTAACGGAAGTACTAAATTGTAAGCACATCAAATGTTTCTTTTCAAATAAAAATTATATTTAACATACAATAATTATATAAAATGTACTTTACATTAATAATAGTAATGACTGATTTAGCGGACCTGGAGGCTCGATGCCAATAACACTATCGGATGGTGTTCGTATGTGGACGATACATTCGGGGCTGAAATGCCAAACTGTATACCCCGATTTCGTTATCATTGGATTTTTGGATCACCTACACTACAGTAACAAATTCATAGACGTATTTACGTCAAAAATTGGGCTGAAAGTGGACCAAGGAGACCATTTGCCAAGTAATGGAGTTCCAGTGTACTGAACTCGAAGATGTTCTCTTGGAATACTGGGTGTACCCACTAAAGAAAACAGCACTAGTTAATTGGGAAAAAGGTTAGAAAAGAAAAACAGCAAAAATAAAACTAGCTTGCAATAACGGACCACAAGTACTAGAAAGTCAAGAAGGGAAGAAATTATATTACGCCAACTAAGGATTGAACATTTTCTTTGTTTTTCTTATTTTTACTTTCCAACTCTTACAAAGTTAATAAGCGCTGAGCCGACTGGTAAACGTCCGAGAGATAGACCGAAACGTAGGTGGAAGAATTGCGTTAAGGATGATCTTACGAATTCAGGTTTGGATGGTGGACCGTGGAAGGAGGTGTACATAGCGATTGGTGATATCGGCATCGAACCTTCGGGTTCGCTAAGTCTTTTATTTATTTATTTTACTTTTTTAACTGAATTGTCCGAATAACATAATTTCACGTCCCATTGTTAAAATCTATTCTTGAAAATTCGTGGCGAGGAAGGAATCACCAGAAATACATACATTGGTATAGCAAGCGAAAAAAAAAAATATACATCGATAATCCTATCCGATGTTGTAAATTATATTCATCAGAGATAGTTAACTGATCAACAATAATAAGTGACAATGGAAAATGTTCTAAATCAAGATATCATTTTATTTTTCTTACATTTTTATAATGATACCAGCCACAAAGTAGTCTGAGATTGAACGCATTATGAAAAAGCAGAGATGTTTGGCATGAGGGATATTATTTCCTGGATGGAAATAAAAATATTATAATATTTGAGTATGTCACATCTAGTTCCTTATCTAAGTTTGCCATGTTTCTCTGAGTTTGTTTATACGTTAATGATGTTATTCATGTAATAGTATGTTCATGTTCGATGTGGGTCAATGCGGATCCGTGAATAGCATTAACTTTTGCGTCCGCGCAGCTTAAATAGTTAACGTTATTCGCAAGTATGAACTAATAATTGATATCCTTAAGGTTAACTCTAAAAGTCCAGAAAAATAAAGGGATTAGCAATTTTAAAATGATGACAATTTTGGTGTTTGAATCATATGCAGTCTTTCTAATCCAATTTGCTGAAAACTGTAGTCAATGTTCCAGCGTGTCTTCTTAATGAAAGTGTGTGTAATCCTTGGAGCTCTAAACATCAGTTGTTTCAAATGATTAAATGTCATCACATTCTTTATAATCGTCTTGATTAACTCATAGCTAGCTCCACTCCTTGAAATCTGATATAAATGCCAGGGACTGTGATGATCCGATCCCAGTAAGCGGCTAAGTTATCACTCAAGTCCTAGATGGATAACTAAAGGTCGTTTCACGCAAGCATGTGTCACCTTTTATGATGATGAAAGGATATTGATTATAAAGTCGTCTCAGAAGTAATAGAAGAGAATAGAATCTATTTTCCTATTTGCACCTATACTCCCATGACTAAGATGAGATCTACAAAAGAGTTTTATGAATAAATATTTCTGGACTCCCCATTGGCATTAAGACTTAAAATTCCTTGCCATCTTTCCTCAGTCCGCTATGTCATCGTCCGACTCCTATATTAAATAATATGTCTTCCGTTGTCTTTTGGCGTACTGAGTAATTCATACCAACAATTGCAATGAACCTCAAATGTTAGCTTTAGTGGAAAAGAAGGTGTTATTTCATCAAGCTCCATAAAATGAAGTAGAAACCACTGTTACACTCGAGGATTTTCAGACCAACATTTTATCTCGGCCCCCTTTCATTCTTATCTCCCTAAATGGCAACTTCCATCCTTTTTAATCACAATTTATTAGATAATTAAAAACCTTTGAAAGTCCCTTTCCTTTGAGCCTGTGTTTATTCCTGTAAATTAATTTCTTCAAACGAATTTCGAATTTTAATCCCTGATCTTTTATTTTTTGTTTCTGTTTCTTTTCTCTCTCATATAATTTTTATGTAACGATTTCTGAACTTGGTATTTTATTAGGTTGTTGGGCAAAAATAAACGATTTTTATAAATCTTATCGTTATGTGTTAAAACATTCGATATTGAGATGCCATTGTATAATTACTTATCCAAAATTATTTATGTTAAAAAGATAATCTTATTATTTTGTTCCTGATATATTAAAATTGGATTTCTTTTCCAACGTTTAATATAATGAATTCTGATTACATGAAGAAATCCTAGTTTCTAACACATATTTATTATATTGTAATGAGTAATTATTTAGATATATTCGCGTCAAAATAATAACAATTTATAATATTATATTTAAAAATGTCACAAGTCGGAGTATATATCATTTTATTGCTAAGTTAACCCATTATTTTTAATTAGCAATATATTATTTCGCAGAAATGCCAACTAAACATATTCCAATGGTTTAAACACATGTCTTTTTTGATCAAATCAGAATCAAGCAATGAAGAAAACGCAGAGTATGAATATGGTAATGAGATGGAAGGTCAGCTATATTGGCTAACGTAGAATCTTAGATGTGGCGTCGTAAACCGAAGCGGTGCCGGTACGGTTTACGAGAACCCAAGGTGTGCTCTACCTTCTATAAAAAATCTAAAAAAGAAACCCTCTACAAATAAAAAGAATAAGAAATAGAGACAATAAAGATCTTACGATTGTTGTACGACTGAGGAATCAAATTTAAGATTGAACTTAAAGCATTTGGTTTTATCTTCTTACTTACCATTTTTACGGATAGCCGATTTTTTAATCTATATGTGGTTCTACACAACCATAGCTTTATTCGTATCCCAGATATTCGTTCCACTCTTTGATTAGTTACAAATGTTAATATAAAAAAAAATACTTGAGAGAGCATCTCAAAGGATGGACGCTGATTCCACAAGTAGAATTGTCTTCGTATTTCCATCTACAAAACTCGATCGAAAATTTAATAGATAAAATCTGACTTATTTTATCTAGGTATCTCTGTTGGCGCCCTCTATGATTTATTTATTTTTTAAAATACGTAGAATGAAAAATTAATTGTATACGTTCCACGTTGTCCATTGCGTTTGTCGCCCTTCTGTCCGATTATTTAATACAATAATCTGCACTTGAAAGTCTTAAATGAAACCTTTCGGTACCATAATCCAATAAATTTTATGTACGCAAAGAAAAACAACTTCATTGTCATTAAAGTACCCCTCCCCTCATCATTTTCAGGATAATGGTCGCAATAATTTAAAGCAGTACTATTTAGCAAATAAATTTATTATAAATTTTTGTTGTGTTGAACAATTTATGAAAATTAAAAATTGTGCATTATTATTTTTTAAAATGTCCTTTGGAATTTAGTGTGAAGTCAGTGGTGTTAAAAAATTGTTGATTGAAAAGACTACGGAATATTTTTTAACATTTCTTATAGCAGCCTTGATTCCGAAAAACCAATCGCTTGAACGCAACCGTACGAATTTGTTATCTCATAATAATTATTTTTTAAGAAAAACAAAGCATTAATTAATTTTGAAACAAAAAACTTAATATTTTAAAAATTTCTTGAGTTGTGCTGCTTGATCATTACCGAACATACCGCACACCCAGAACGAAAGAGGCATCGTCTGTACAGCCAAAAATGTGAAATATCTGCTTTGGATAAATGCTAATTTTAGTTTAGGATGAAACAAGGGAATGGATAAATTGAATCCTTTACTGTTTTGTTGAGAACAAATTTATGAAGCGTGGGAGAAGTGGCTCCAGAAAAATATGTCCTCGGACCCCTAAATGCCTAGTTACGCCCCTGTGCGATTCATCTGGACTGTGGAAGTTTCAGGAAGTTCTATGCCCCTCTATACAAGGGATTCCAACCTTTTAATACATGGTATTTTCTAATGAGCTTTCGAGTACGACCAAACATTAATATATTGATCCTTCTCTTCTTTATAGGCATGAAAGACGCAGTAGGCGGTCCTTGGCCTGCTCAATTACTCTTGTCCAGTCTTGTCGGTCCGCAGCAAGTCTCAGAAACACGTTAAGATTTCGGAGGTCCTCTGAGACGCTGTCCTTCCATCTGTTTCGTGGCCTCCCTCGAGCTCTCACTCCTTCTGGACGACCCTGATATAGTCCTTTTACGGTTCCGCCATCATCCATTCTCTGGAGGTGACCGAATCACTTTAGACGTTGTAGTCTGACGGTTTCACATCGCCATATAGAGAATATACTTCTCTTTTCTTTCTGACGAGGATCTGGCAATCAAGTAAAATCTGCCTTGGGACAAAAATCCACATTTTTAATACAAATGTTAAGGCCATCCTACTGCATGAATCTGAAACCTGGAAAGCCACCAAAACAATAACGAGGAAGTTACTAACCTTCCTTAACAAGTTTTTGAGGAACATTTTAAGAGCTTGGTGGTCTAGATTGATTAGCAATGAGGAGCTTTGGCGAAGAACGGTACAGAGGGAGGTTGTTGCCTAAATCCGCGAAAGGAAGTGGAAATGAATAGGGCACACCTTACACCGTCCAAGGGACAACATTGCAAAAGAAGCCCTCTACTGGAACTCTCAGGGATGCCATAGAGTTGGTCGACCCAGGATAACTTGGAGGAGGCCCATAGAGGCTGATGCAGAACGTGCTGGAATCCGATCGGCAGAAATAGAAGAACTTGCTGCGGACAGAGACAGATGGCGAACATTCATAATGGTCCTACGTCCCACCAGGAATATCAGGAATTCATCAATAAATCATTCTTTCTAATACGGTATACTCCATTTTCTTTCTCAGGTCCCAGAAAGATATTTTGCGTTTAAAGATATCGATCTTATCAGCTGCCGATTTTTTTAAGTGCTCATGTCTCACATGCATATGCTGCGACTGGTCTAATAAGGGTCTTGTATAGCCTCAAATTGGTTGAGCTGAGCGGCTTACCAATCTACTGCTCATAAGATGAGCTATGGAGAGAAAAGCTTTATTGGCCGAGACAATGCGTGTCTGGATCTTCTCCTTCTGCTCCAATTTTTTATTGAACTGTGCACCAAGGTACTTAATGAGAACTCACAACACATTGGAATGTGTGGTTTCCAATTGTGTAACACATCTGGGGGCGCATGGGTTTCTTTTTCCTCAAGACCATAATCTTTGTCTTCTCTGCATTAATTTCTAGGCAAAATCTCCTGGCCTTCCTTTCCAGCTTCCAAAAAGCATCTTTGACATTAAGGAGAGACCTTTCAGTTACCAGCACATCATCTGCATATGTTAATAATTGGGTCCCTTTGTAGAAGATATTACCTACCTCGTCCAAAAAAGCTCTTGCTACTGTAGTTTGTAGTATGATGCTGAAAAGTAGTGGGGCTAGGGAATCACCCTGCCTAATTCCAGCGTTAACCTGAAATGAGCTGGTTAGCTTGCCGTTGACTTTACCTTTGCAGCTTGTATCATTCATTGTGCACTTTACTAATATAATAATTTTCAAAAGAATATTCATCTTCTTCATGGGCTGGAACAATTCCTCTCTCAAAACTGAGTCGTTTGCAGCCTTATAATCAATGAATAGCAGCCGCATAGTGTTCTGGTGCTCTTTCATTTTCTCACTCATCGATTTGATCGATTGTAGATCTATTGTAGAGGGCTCTAGATAAAATTTTGTAAGGTGTGTTCAGCAGACTTATACCTCTATAGTTCTTACAGTCTGTCGTATTTCCCTTGTTTTTATGGAGTGGAAAGACTGTTGCTTCTGGCCACCCTTTCGGCATCCTCTCTATTTGACAAATGTGTGAAATTAGTCTATGTATCTCACAGACTAATGACGCATTTGCTACTTTTAAAAATTCTGTTTATATTTCATCTGGACCAGAAGCCTTATTACTTTTTAACTTCTCCACAATAGGTTCGATATCCTCTTTATATGGTGGGATATCTTCGTCGTCATCGCCAACACTCGCATAATTTACTTGTCTCGTGGCTTCAGCATCATGCTCAGATCTCAGGAGTGTCTCAAAGTATTTCTTCCAATGTTCAGCTCTACCTCTGTGACCAATAGGCGTCCATCTTCATCCCTTATAACCAGATTATCTTTTCTATTCTGCCGTGTGTCTTTGGTTCTCCAGCCACTTGGTTCTTTGTATATTGTATATTACATTGATGGCATCGTAGCACTCCGCACCAAACCAGGATTTGCTGCTCCAGTGATTGACATCTTCAACTCCTTCAAGTATGTTTCTACTTATTTGTCACCACATACAGCAGGCATATGTCTTATGCTTTCTTATCTTTTCATTATATTGCCTCCTTATTACCTCATTCCTTAATTTGTCTCTACTCCACTTTTTCGATTGATTGAGGTGCCCCTGTTGTGTGTATGTTATTCTGTATACAATCTTTGCTATAACAAGGAAATGATCAGAATTCTCATCTGCCCTTCTATATGATCTAACATCATTGATTATATTGAAATACCTGCTAGAGACTAGCACATAATCAGTTTGAGTAGATACTCCGTTTGGTGAGTGTCACGTTTGTTTGTGCTTATCTTTGTAGGTAAATATTGTATTGATTAAGGATCATAATTAATGGTCTTAATATTTTATTAATAATCTAATGATTTACAGGATGATTAGCGTTATATGCTCAATTCTTTATCCGCGAAAAACATTAAGAAAAATATGAAGCAATTTCGTTAGTGTTTATTTCGACATAATATTTTTCTTTATCGAGGAAGAATAATATATCTTTTATAATAATAATTATAATAAAATTATAATATACATATATATATATATATATATATATATATATATATATATATATATATATATCGACCAAACCCTTTCCTGGAAACCCCACATTGCCCAAATTTCCCGACGTTCAATGAGTACCCTTAAATTATTCCATCGTTCTCGACATCTTCTCCCACAACCTACCCGCAAACTCCTTGTATCCTCTATTATCTTTCCCCACTTCTCGAATGTGGGGCCTCGAATGTGCTCGAGGACAAATTGAAGCGGATCATGAACTGCTTTTTAAGATTTGTCTTCGGCACCTCGAGACGGGCCCATGTGTCCCACCTATACAGCGAGTTGGAGTGGCTCTTCCTCTGCAACCGTAGACAATATTTCCTCGGATCTTTTCTATACCAAACCATCACCACCCACCATCCTTCCTACATCTACAGCCTCCTACAATTCAAATCCTCGGTCCACGCACTGGAAACAAGATCTCGCCTTTCTGACCTCCATACTCCCTCCCACAGAACCAAAACATTCGAACGCTCCTTCCTCGCCCACTCCTCTACCCTTTGGAATTCCTTTCCTGACAATATCCGCCATGCTTCTTCTTTATCCTCATTCAAATCCCTCCTCTTCAAACACCTTCTTTCTCTCCAAAATGATGCTCTCTAATTGCGAAATTTCAGTTTAGGATTAACATCTGGATCAGAAGTGGATAATAGATTTGGATAATGTACAAACTTTGCTAATCAATTCATTATTTTTGTATTTTTCATTTTCTCTGTTTTGTTTCTTTTGTTGTTTTTTCTCTTTTTTTTTGTTTTGCTCAAATCAATTATATTTTTTCGATTAAAAAACCTATTTATTTGCTTATTTATTTTACAGAAGATATTGTAAAAATGAATTGTTCTGTATTATATAGTCTTATGGCCAGATAATGTTACTGTTTTATTGGTTCCTTCATGTTATTCTTAAGGGACCTAGTCCCAGAATAAAGTTCTTTTATCTATCTATCTATCTATCTATATTTTTTTCTGGTTTATCTCTTCTGAAAACAACTAAAAATGAAAGTCGATTTAAGATTTAATTTCCGTTAATGAACGAAATTAAATTATCAAATTTTACTTGTGGACACACTTGGTACAAACCATAAAATATAGGATTTAACTGTTATCTATTGTCTCACAATAAAATGTAATTGATGGACTGATACATGATGAGGTATCAGTAATAAAGCATAAGTAAAGTTCCATCTAAAGAGTTTGCAGCTTAGTTGCACTTCATTAGTTTTGTTAAGAAAATTATATAAGATTTTTCCATTTTATGCTCTTGATATAATATTCATATTTATATTTCTGTGTCATTATAATGACTTTCAGAATTATGATAATATTTTGGGTATCTTGTACAACTATTACGTGCTTTACGATCAAGGAGTTGATTAAAAAGAAAAAAAAAAGTGAATGTAGCTATTGCTCTGAGTCTCAACAGTAAAACATTAACAATCGTTCCTAACCTCATTTTTCCAAACACACACACACACACAGACACACAAAACAGTGCTTGATCATAACTAATGCACCTCATATAAATATAAATATAATTAACAATATAAAAATATTGTTAAGCATGTTATTGATTTTAAATCATAATGTGTATTTTAGCAATCAGGTGGGCTTGGGGAGCATCACAAATGAATGTAGCAGTTTCTCTCTAATGACTAAATATTTTGAACTTAAATATAATCGAGAATTTCTTTTAAGTTATTACTAGCCGAACATATTTATTTGTTACCCAAAGACCTTTGAAATATAGTATATTATTAACAGTGTTGCATTTCCTTAATTAATAATTACTGTTTTAGTACATCTAGAACGTAAAGAAATTTATTTAAAAAAAAACTACACAACGTTAATTATAAGAACTTTAATCGTTAATTAAGTTTAAGCTATATTAATATAACTGATGTTTATGAATTAGATATTTTTGATAGTATATTTGGGTATATATATATATATATATATATATATATATATATATATATATATATATATATATATATATATATTTCCTATGTCATCCGCAAATAACAATGATCCTTTCATCTCGATATTTCTTCTGTCTGATCCATTTTAAAATAATAATAGCCATTTCGTGTTCGGGACTGACAGTTTTAAACGCATATGCTGTAAAACTAATCCCACCGGTACGTATCGAGAAAAATTTTTGTGATGAATTCACGGTTTATTGTACTGGTAGTTTTCTTGGGATTCCGAGTAAGTAGTTAATATTTCAGAAAATTTAATAAAATCAAATTGAACTTCTTTTTGTACAGATGATTATAATCATATATAAATATAACTTACCTAATATTATAATCAACACTAATATTGTATAATATAATACTCAGTACTATACTGCCGTGATAAGCTAAAAGGTCTTAACTACAAATCATTTTTTTAAATGCATCTTGGTATTGTTTTCTCTGAAAACTACACCTTTTTATGACATTAGAAAGCCCTAAATCTAATGGTTAGATCCTATTCATTGGTTTTTTGATCTTTCTAATGTCATATAATTATTATTCTAATTATTACTCTATTTAGTCTGAATAGGAAAGGAGTGAACTTGTCATTTTGGTTTATTATTTTCAATAATAGACCTTTGGAATCGACCAAAGAAAATTTTTTTGTAACCCCCACTCAAAATTTGAGGTTTTACGTTTCAAGATATGTAGAATCCAAATATCGAATAAAAAAAAATCCGTCCGTCCGCCGTCCGCCGTACGCCGTCAACAACCAACAATAATTAAACCTAAGAATAGTTTAAAAGTAATTGAAGTTATAAAAGGAGCAAAGGGTAATTAACAGTCCATCTCTAATTAGATTCCTTACGAAGGCATTCGTAAATGTTGAAATATTCGCTGATTGTGGATTGTAAACAATTTCGATTAATATATTCTTCCACTTGGCTCATGTTTGACGAGTTCCGCACAATTTATAACTCAATCCAATAGAGCCAAACTTTCCGTCGGGGCTTTATTGAATTTATCAATGTTGAACACAGACCTAAATTAGCTTCGTTATGTTGACGATGCTTAGTTTTGAACAGAAAATTCTCATGCCTCCATAAATAAATGAACTGAAAAGGATTTTAATTGTTTTAAAGATGACACAATAATGTTTATTCGAAATTTAGCTGTATTAGTTAAAAAAAAATTTAAGTAATTGGAATCGGGTAAAGTCTTCAGTATAGTTTATATTTTTTACTAATACGGAATTATGGAAAGTTGTTTATTTTACCGATTGCAACTTATTTTAGAATTGAACTAGTCCTTATTAATCTTTATTTGTATGGAAAAACAACCACAAACATATTTATTACCCTTATGATAGAAAATTAATTTTACAAAATTGATTCCAGAAAGTAAGGATCGGCATTCTTCTAACATTTTAAATTATTATTGTTTAAAATTACAATTTTTTTCTCGTACTCAATGCGATAAAAAATAATAATTGACTAAAATAAAAAAGTAGCCCATGACTTTTGAAAAATCAAATTTTGGAGAAAAAAAAGTGTAAAAAATTAATAATTAGAATCTCTTCCGTGCAAATAAAACATAACATTAATTTAAAAAAATAAACTAATTGTATAATAAATCAAATAAATACTAAGGAATGGTCAAGACCAGGGGTGGCCAACCTTTTGCATACCAGGCCCCTATTTTTTTTACAGATGCGCCATATATTTCGAGCTCTTTTTATATCTCCTTACCATATTGGTCAGCATCTGATAGGATCTGGTTCGCTTAGTGAAGGAAAAGGAAGAACTTAATCATGGGAGCACCAGTGATGAGGCGAGGTAAAGGCCGACGCCAGCGAGTTCACTGATAAGAACGGGGGCCCCAAACGAAAGTTCAGTAAGAACATGGTGTACCAACTTGTTGGCCATCTTATCAGGAATGGAGCGTCTGGGTATGTCAGATGTGATTCGTTCGTGATGTGTGATGACCACCAGAGCGCGGACCCTGAAATTCTTTTCGTCATCGAAGATGTTTGGAGTTGAAGGTGAAAGGCGACCGACACTGTGAGAACCGATGGCCCGATCTCAGATAGTTCGGACAAAATCTAGATGACTTCACAAAGCCGTGGCGTTCATGAACGGTCATGCCAAGAACCTAAAACAGGGCGCTAGGAGATGTTACCCCTCACTGCTGGAATAGGAGACCTTGCCGGAGGAAGCGGACTTTCAGCGCTGAGAGGTCCCGTGCGTCTGACCTGTATTTAATAATATTTTTAATAGAAGTTTACTTATAGACATGCTATCAAAATAGTATAAACTCAATGGTCAAAGTCCATGATTTAAAAATACATATTGACGCAAAGATGTTATGTCCCACTTGTTATGCTATTGCATAACAAAACCTATAACATATTGTCCATGCTAGGCATCCAATGCGCCATGGTTTGGCCAACTAGACGCCCATCTAGACGATCTCTTCGTTTAGTGGCCGTGTGCGGACTAGATTCACTAATATTATTTCATTCCAACTAGTCCGATTGCAGAAAAATATTAAATAAATATGCCAGAAGAATTAGTATTGATCGTAGGGTTCTCTTGGTAGCACTAAAGCAATCAACCACTAATTTATGTTTTATGTGCCTTGATGTGAATCAATTCTTAGGATTTTTTATGTGTAAGAGCTTTGCCTTTACGGAGCATGAAGCCTAAATACTGATATATCAGAAATTAGCCAAGAAAGCTCGCTAAGGTGAAGTATAACGAGTTCTAAAAACATTAGTTCCAGCCTGGTGATGAAGTCGTGTCTTTCAACTTTTGCAGTACAGCTATGTCGGTGTTTATCTACTGGTAGGTCTTTTTTATTTATAAAACCTATTCCTCAAAATATTTTGTGATTTACATTTTTCCTAAACAGTTTTCAAAAGTTTAAGCGTTTGTCGGTAGTCAGCTAGCAAAACATAATAGTAGGAACAAGAGCAGACCGCTGTAGATTGACAACTTTGCGTGGTGTTCACTTACCCTTACTGTCATGTTTTGTCCGAGGCAAATACGGACTAAGGAATTAAAAAAAATATTTTTTTCAATACATTTATTCAATTATATTTCTCATCCCACTTTCATAACTTAATGAAGATTGTAAAATGTGAACCTCAGACAAACTTTAATTTTTTTCGATGAGAACACCAGTATAATCCTCCAGTATATTGGAAAAGGTTTCATTCGATTTGGAAAATGTTAAATTTGAGTTAAAAAATATTGAATACGACTTGAAAATGCTAAAAATAAAACGATTTCAAATATATTTAAAATTCTATTCAATATTCAATAAGGAAAAATTCAATAAGTTGTTTTTGTTAACAATTTATAACGTTTTTTAAAAATGTATTTAGATTTTCCACCGAAATCATTACTGACTGGTTTATTTTTTACTAACGAAACATAAAAATTTAAATAAGCAAAGTTTATGTTATTGATCTAACTTGACTCAACCCTCGTAAATCTTATCAGTTTCCGTAATGAAGGTTTCCACGTACGTGAACTTGCAGATAAACGTATATTTGCATGTGCATTACCGATGCTATATAAGCCTCAGTGTGTTTGAATTGAGAAATAATTTTTTACTAAAATAGGGATATCATATTCCAAAAAGAAAAAAAAATTGATGAATATAAGAATGTCCTACGAAATCCGCGAATTAATACCGAATCGGTCGTAATTTTTGGGAAAAAATTATAGTTGTTGTTATTAATTAGTTAATCGCCCTTATATAAGCCAGCTGTGGCAGGAAGGTGTAATGTTGAGCCCGCTCTGCTATAATGCCTCATTTATAAGTTTATTCGATTCAGTTTTAAATCCAATGTAATGTTGGTTCAATAATATATTTGCCATTGCTAAACGTAATTATGAAATCAAGTTTCGTTTTTTCTCAAAAACATAGCTCATTCTCAGTTCTGTAAAAGATCTTTATTCGACCAAGTTGTCGATCTTATATTGTGTACCAAGCCAATTGATTTTCAATTGACGCTGCAGCAAATTTTTTTTTATTCTCTAATTAATGAGAGAATAAATGAAGATATCTTTCCTACCGTGCCCAACTATCAAATATGCAAAAATGAGATTTTCATTTTCGCCACTTTAAAACGCGCTAGTTGAGGCGCATGGTGGCAAAGTCTGTAATTTCTTGCCACAATGTGTGCCTCAACTAGAACGTTTCAAAGTGAAGAATAAGAAAATCCTACTTTTGCAAATTCGGTAGGTTTTGTCCAAGATACATATTTTATATTTTTTATTCTGTCAATATTTTTAACTTTTAATTATTTTCAACAATATATTATTAAACGCGGTTGTATTTTTAAACAACAGTGTTAGGTATTACTTTGTGGAAAGGTTTAGGAGGATTAGCACTGGGAAAAATACTTCTCTTCGTTGTATCCCATCTGATTCTAAATCATGCCATCTTTTTTTTTTATACAGTTAATTCCTAGATTTAATTTTATTATGCTCCTTTTTCTATTAAAATTATGGAACTGTAACACAATACTGGAAGATTTTTATATATTTTTTATTTGTTATTCATTTCGTTCATATATTTTATTATTATTATTTCGGATAAGCCAGCTAAGGAGCACGATATTCAACGTTTTTGTTGGGAGTGTGCTTTGATGTTTACCCAGTACATGCGCATTCTCAGGCTGTGTTTTTCCTTCCTCTCCTTCGTCCAGGTGGATTTTCCTGGAACCTCTTTTGTCTCAAAATCCTTTTGAGTGATGATCGATCTTCGACGTCTCTTTCAACTATTCCCAACTCTTGAAGATCTTTAGACACTTCCATTAACCATGGTGTCCTAACCTCTCACTTCTCCCAGTAGGATAAGATCTGACTGGTTACCCTGGTGTGGCCTATTCTTGAAATGTGTCCACAGAAGGTCAAATGTCTCTTTCTGGCCATGTCTAAAATCTTTTCGGTGTAGCTACACAGTTCCTGGTTGTGCCGCTTCCTGTATTCGCCGTTTATTTTGACAGGTCCCATTATTTTCCTGAGAATCTTCCTCTCCTTCATTTCGAGCTTTTCATTTCGGCCTTTCCTATTAAGGATGAGGCACTCAGAGGCGTAGAGGGCTTCTGGACGGATGACACATGGTAATGTCTGAGCTTGGCATGGCGGGAAAGACACCTTTTGTTGTATGTGTTCTTTGTCAGCTGGTACGCCAGTTCCAGCTTATTGATTCTGGCTGTCAGAGCGTCCCATTCTGACAGATTAGGTTCAAGCCATTCTCCTAGTTACTTGAACTTGCTAACTTTCTCTATTTTTCCATCTGTAAATACCTAAGGCTCTCGCTGATATTCGTGAGATACTTGGTCTTCTTTTGGGAAACTTTCAGTCCAACTTTAGCTACCTATTGTATGAGTATTCGTATATTAAGCTGCTTTACCGCTATTTCTGTCGAGCTTGCCAGAATTGCCAAGTCATCTGCAAAAGCTAGGCAATCTATGTTAAGACCTTTGCCCTTGTGTCCTAAGGTAAATGCCACTCATAACGTTCTGTCGATTCAGTTCCTTTCGCCACTCACTGATAACCTTTTGCAATGCACATTTAAAGATACGAGGGGAGAATCCATCTGACACCTGTCTTAAGTACTCGAAGCTTTCCGAGCGTGTTCCTCTGAATTTCACACGTGACCTAGTATTACTCAGTGTTTGTATTACTAGTATTACTCAACTGAATCATATGCCTTTTTGAAGTCGACAAAAGTGACGACGTAGTTCTTCTCCGCTATCTTGACGGGCTAATACTGACTTTAGATTATGAATCTGCTCAGCACAAGAGCGTCCTTTCCTGAATCCTCCTTGATATTCTCGCAATTGTGGGTCCAGTTGAGGTTCGGCTCTATTCAGTAAGGCCTTGGTCAATATCTTACAGGTGTGGCGTATCAAGGAGATCCCTCGGTAGTTGTTAACATCCGTCAAATCATCATTTTTGTCTCTCTCGTCTCTTTTTTGTGTAGGGCGTGGATCAAAGCAGATGTCCAGTCACTCGGTAGTATCTCAGTCTCCCAGATGTTTTGCAGAATCACAGTCAACTTAGTGATCGGCTTGTCTCCGGCATGCTTCCATTCGTTCGATATATATATATATATATATATATATATATATACATATATATATATATATATACATATATATATATATATATATATATATATATATATATATATATATATATATATATATATATACACACTATATTTATAGAAATTTAAATAAATAGAAAGAAAAAAAGGAGGAAAAAAAAAACTTAAATATACCTAATAAAATAAATTTAAGTATCTTAAACGCAGGCATTCTTATATTATACACTATTTACAATCGGGCAGGAGAACCCACGCTTATTCCCCCACTTATTGATGGGGCCCCAGAATATCCTAGCGCTTCTCTCTCAATCGCGCCACCGACATTGAAGCCAGTGAAGACTGAGCGAGGGCGCTATAGCTTCAGACACACAGAGCTTGGGTGGAGAATCTGGCCATGACCAGAACTCCTACATATATATTTACAGAAGGTATCGGGACCACTGCTGCTTCAACCTTCGTCAAGGATCTTAGGGATGGGTGGTGCTAGATAGGGATTGTGCTTAGCTCTTGTCTTTTAAGTCTAGTATGAGGGTTCCACGACTTCAGCGAAGTGGGAGAGCTCCCTTCCTAATAAATTTGACAGACACGTTGAATACCTTTGCGTATACGAGTATAACCTGACTAGACCTTCTTGGTAATTAAGCCTTATTTATTATAATGTTAATACAAACCAATAAATCTGTCACTTAATCTGCGATAATGAGTCGATATTGATTTAATTTAATTTATAATTGTTAAGCTGGTTATGCAAGAAATCAATACTCATTGTCGCCTGGGTCGTGCCTGCCTCCTGAATTGTAATTTAAAATATGTTATTATATATGGGATCCTCTGACCAGTAAATTTTTGGATTACTTATGATTTTTTCCAAGTGCTGTATCTCTGTGTGGGTTGTTACTATGACCGAAAAATGTTACGTTTTAATAAATAGTATTTTGTTGATTTTGCACCTCAGTTACTTTTTTATAGTTTCATACCTTAAACATCTAACCACTAAACATCTAACTTAATCATAATTTAGTTAAATTATAATAAAAACGAGACTATCTGTGGAGGGTTGTCCACATAAATCTGTCATATTATTACATAAAATCATGTTATATGTTTTTTATTAACAGTTTGACTGTTTACTATTGAGTGATTTGTCTTGGTTATTGTTTCTTAAAATGCACTTTGCTGAATATATAGGAGTTATTGTGAAATTTAGGAAAGCGCGACGTTTTGCACTAAGAGTACGATATTTGGTATTTTGTTGCGCTACAATAATAAGTTAAATGCAAGTAAATTTAAAAAAAAAAAAGAAAAATTCACACGAACGCCCCACTGAAAGAGTAAAAAAATATATAAAGGACATTTAACTATATAAGCCCCAATGTTCATGTTTGCTTGAGCGAAAATCGAGCTCATATTAAAATACTACTTTTTTAATAACATTAGTTTTAATTATATTGACTGCAGTTGCTGAGAAAATAAATGATTTCATTTGCACCAATTTAAGCCCGTGTTGCCACGAATTGCAGTTTAATATTATACCATTGCTCACGTATAGAGAGTTTCCAATATCAAACCATCAAAGCGATTTGCGTAACATTTACATTTTGGCAATTAGATTTACAGACCGTAAATTATTACCGTTAGGTAATATAATAGCACTGTTTGTGATATTCATACCAGAGTAAAGTGGAGGGTGTTTGTTATTTGCGATTAATTGTAATTAAATCTTGCAACTTTACTTTATTGCCATGGATATTATATTTCACTGATTGTGAGCATGTATAATGCACCATCCAGTAAAATAGTGATTGGGTCTTTTAATCAGTATTTAAATGGTAATGTGATTTTTTTTTTCTGATATACATTATTGCATTTTGATAATTTTTCTATATACTTCTAAATCTCATTTCACATTTAATATATTTTTTTTTTTTTTAATCTTTGCTACTATAAATAAACAGCTTGGATAGTTACAGCCATGCTTTGAATATGATTACTATGAACGAGCTATTTAATTAAAAATCATATCATAAATCTTATATAACATATATCGTATATATCATTTAACTTACCATGAGCAGACACGGATCCTATCATTATTATTTCTCAAACCGAAATTGATATGCATAGATTGAACAAACGAATGACCTTGACGAACGAAAATGCTTGGGTTTGAAAAGTTCGAATACAATAATGAAAAACAAAATAACGCTTTTGCAATACTTTACATTAAAATGTGGATCACAGCGTCCTCTATCTGTAAAAATGCCGGATATATTGAGAATAATTGTGACTTGTAAAATATTAAAATATTTCTGAATATATGAGAGGATATAATGGACTGTATTTAGGGGAGATCAGTTTTTGTTTATCTCGCTCCTCCATGTAGCTTTTAATTAGTCTTAGCGTTTAGTTCATTTCAGTCTGATCATCAATACACTCCAGGATTCTCTAATTCCAAGATTGACTGTTTATTTAAAGTGCACAATAGAGTGTATAACTGATTCAGCCAATTGTATTTCTGATCATTTTTGCTCTCATTACATGTTTTCTTCAGTTTGTTAAAACAAATTTTCGGAAATCTGCCACTACTAATTTTCAGAATTTTTTGGTTCCAGGACAATACGCTAATTTCAGTACTGTAACGGAGCAATGGGGAACACTAAACTCCAATCTCATTATCCAGAAAGTTGTATTTTTATTCAATGAAAATAAATGCTTATAAAAATTTAAATTTACACTTTCCAGCCTATCCATATACCTTAGGCCTCGTAGTTGTACAGAATAGTACAGAAGGCTCATGGCAATTGCGTTATTAATTTTTATTTTATTTTCCCAGGATCTGAGTTTAGATTTAGCACAATGTGCGATGACAGAGCCTATTGCTGCTCTCGTTTTCGATTCAAAATAATTTGCCGCTTTATGCAATATACCTGAATCCGAAAATGGTACTCCAAGGTAAATATTTATTCCGAAACTTTCTCTATCACGATAAAACAGTTTCCCTATCTTTTTACATCCTCCCTTGTGAAAATATAGCATTTTAGTTTTTTGAATATTGACCTCTAGTTTTTTTTTTTTTTTTTCAAGCAATACTGGTTTAAAATATTTAACTTATTTTTGGCATCAGTTTAACTATCAGCAAGGATCGTCAGCATAAAGAAGCAACAGCATGTCACAGAAACCATCGATCCTTATGCCTCCGACATTCTGACTCCGGAAAAACATTTCTATATCACTCAAATAGAGGCTAAATAAGAAAGGTGACAATATTTCTCCCTGCAGTAGGCCCAAAGTAACATCGATTTCCTCTGAAAACATACCACCATCACTTCTAACTCTAGCCAAAGCATTCTGATAAATATTTTTTAGAATTCTATTGTGAAATGTTTGTTTCATTTATCATACATAGTTTCAACTCCGGGAATCATTTCTTTATTTTTATCGTTTTTATATCCTCTAAACATGAAATTGTGTTTAGTAATGAGTACTTTTTTTTTACGTTGTTTTAATTCGGGATCGTTTCATTATTTTTATTTTCGTCCTTTCTTTGTGTTTTGTTTTCATTTTTTTTCTAGAAGAATGTCCTTTTTTTTACTTATAGGTATATTATAATTGAGATTATTGTAAATATCAATGACCTAAATTGATTTAGTCTTTGGCCAGACATTTTTTTCTGTTTTCTTTTTTACTTGTACATATATGTTATTCTTAAGGGAGCTAGTCTTAGAATAAAGTTTATTTTTCTATCCTACTCTCTTCTATATATAGTTTAAAAACTTTTTCCATATTGTTTAAAATACATCTCGAGGTAACATCCATTTACGGCGAGGAGACAACAATAAAAGGAGAGATATGAGAGAACATGCCCTGCCTAGCTAATATTTCTAGATGTATTGTCATAAAAGCCCCTTTCTTCACACTGAGAGCAGTTTGATGTTTCCTCTTGGCCGCATTGAGTTGACACCCTCCCCGCTAGCCTCTATGCTGGCCAAACATATCAACACCCTTTCCCCTTCGGGTAATTCTATTTTTACTACTGTTACAATCCCTGCTCTTTTATTATTAGTCATGCTGAAGTTTTTTTCCTTCAGTCATGTAGTCATTGCATATGCAATGTGTTCAGCTAAAATGCTATTAAGGAAAAAAAAATAGATTCTAGTCAGGATTAAGCTGAAATGTTATATTACTTCAATATAGCATATGAAGGAAAGCGAACAGCTGCTAGCTAGCAAACTTAGCGTCGTTATGCTTGTGAAACGTGCTTAGTTTTGCCGATTGCTCAGTTTTTCAGTAAAAAATATCTTATGGTTATAGTGCTAAATGTGGTTTGTAACCAAGCGGTTAGGCTGAAGGCTGCAAACTACACCTCCACTCTCCCACGACGTACGAACTCTTGCGGTGATGCCCAGTACGCGACTAGCAATGTGGAGAAGAATATTACCTTATTTTCCTGTCTGTATATATATCTTCCATAATATGTTGACATGTATGTATATCTTGAGTTTTATTTGTGTTGCTTAAAATGGTGCATCCTAAAAACCTTTAACGATCGCCTGGTAAGTTTGAGATTGTTTAAGTATTTTACCTCTACGGCAATAGCCTAGCTGTAATAGCCCTGATAAAAAAATTTCTTTTTTCTTTTTGCTTATATTATACTTGCTTGGGTTATAATGTAGAATTTCTATCGTGATGAAATATTGCATATGACAATAAACCAAATCTTTCTATATGCTCTTCTTAATTCATTGATTACGGTGTGAAAAGTTTACCCGAAACTAATGAACGCGCGGTATCACAACAGTCGAGAAAAAGGGTGAGAAAACGTTGACGTTTTGCTTTGTTCGACACACAATAAAATTAAAAAGCATTAAGTCTGCGAAATGATCCAAAATTGAGTAAGTATCATCAAAATCATCTTAAGATTCTATGTAAGCAACCATTTCGGAACCAGTGGCCGCACAGAGTTGTGGAATTATATTTCAAAAACATGAATGAAATAGGAATAAAATAAAAGTAGGTTTGTATCAATGGTGTGTATCTGATCTAATAACTAAGAGATTTTTGTTTAAAGACATCTTGAATATTGATTGATAATGCAGCAATAATAAATTTTTTGATTTATTTTAGTTTTGGTTTTGGTTTAGAGGGGGGCAGCTGATAAACTTGGTGGCGATGCAGTGAAATGATACTAAAAATATATAATGTGGTTGGATGAGGGTGGAAACCAGGCAATTTTAGTAACATAACATATATTCCGAGAAATACTGGCAATGAGGAAATATGGTTCTGTTCCTTTGACACGTGAGGCACTCTGTCCTAAAACATGGTAACCGAGAAAATGAAAAGTTTTACAATGTTAAAATGTTTGTTAGTTACATTACATTTAAAAATAAAAAAAAATTCCTACGGATTCTTTCAGCAGCCTATGTTTTACGACCGAGTGATCATATTTAGTATAACACACGGTCTGCTCTGAAGATATGGTTGGCCCGAAACCATATCTTCAGGACATGATATTTTAAGAAAAAAATAAACTAAATGTTTTGTTTTAAATCTCTTTAACTGATATTCAATACAGTTTTTTTATATAATGATGATAAAAGTTGGTAATTAACGGTTGTTATTTTGAATTTAGGATATGATTATTCATATTTTCAAATGAAAACTTGTACATAGACGACTTAATTTAAAATTTGAAAAGCATAAAACATTAATTGGTGTCTTATATAATGTATCTGAGATATTAAATGCAATTTCTATTTCAAAACGCTGCAAATTATTACACAATGGTTTATTATTTCCACTTATTTATTCCACTTGTTTATAATTCCACAAAAATATCTATTCTGTCAAAGTAAAAAATATGAAGCAATAGGCACCAAAGGAAAAGAAATTTGAAGCTTGTCACAAGATGTTCGCCGTGAGAGTGCTGAACTGTGTTAATTAAAAAAACTGCGTCAATGCAAGTAGGCTGTGATGTAAAATGATACAAAGAAAATATTTGATGTGCACTTCACTAGGAAAAAATAAAAACGAAGCTCGTTACGCTATATCTCAGCTAATAATGGTCCGATTTAGGCGATTTCTAGTTCGTTTTGTAGGGATTTTCGTTAGCTTTCGTTTAAATACAATAAAAGCACCAAACAAAAAATTACATTTTCTCTCTATCTTTATAAATGACCGAGTTATGGGCTTATTAGATATTTAATCGGTAATTATACAGATTTTTTGTTTTTCAATTATTTTTTTTATTATTTTTTTTTTGATGTCTCGTAATGCTGATTCCAAAACACCTTACATTTTCTCTCTATCTTTATAAATGACCGAGCTATGGGCTTATTAGATATTTAATCGGTAATTATACAGATTTTTTGTTTTTCAATTTTTTTTTTTTTTTTGATGTCTCGTTATGCTGATTCCAGAACACCTTACATTTTCTCTCTATCTTTATAAATGACCGAGTTATGGGATTATTAGATCTCTAATCGGCCGCCATTTTGAAACAAACGGACGGATGGTTATGTCGAGTTCCGAGGATCATCCCGGGGTGACCTGTGACTTTGGTACCGAATCTCAAGAAAATCGGTCCAGTAGTCTCGGAGAAAAGCCGCGGACGGCGTACGGCGGACGGCGGACGGACGATTTTTTTTTTTATTCGATATTTGGATTCTACGTATCTTGAAACGTAAAATCTCAAATTTTGAGGGGGGAGGGGTTACAAAAAAGTTTCCTTGGTCGATTCCAGAGGTCTATTATTGAAAATAATAAACCAAAAAGAATCATGTTTAGAACTCCTACAGTATATAGTCGCGTAAAGTGTCCTAAAGTCTCGTAAATGTAAAAAGGAGTGCATAAAAGGCCCCGCGGAATCCCGAATGACCGATATCGAGCGGCAGAGGTTTATTGATGATGCCTCCGTGAATGATCGCTGTGTTGGCAGCGTCAAGCATCAGCAGAAAACTACTTATGGATGTGTCGAGATATGAGTAATTGAGAATTGTGTTGGAGATAGCTATCAACGGCATCACACTATATCCGAAGTAGACATCGAACGATGAATAAATTCTTTGATTTTAAATCAAAATAATTTAGATAGTGCCTACGGATTTTTATTTAAAGGAACATTTAAACATTGTCTTTTTTTATTTTTTATATTTATTTTAAAAACACTAAAAACTAGCCAGGCATCATATCTTTACTTTATGTAAGCAGATGTAATGATCATATAATAATAAATTATTGGATTCCTGCAATTAATGAAATCATACATTTGTTTATATAAATCTTTTTGGGGGGGAGAGGGTAGTTCTGGCAGTATTATTTTATGGATCGGGCAATAATAACCTAGACGTTTTTCGCCAAATAAACGTCAAAACAACCAACTAATAATGCGAAGACCCTTAGATGCGCTTCCCTCCACATTGCAATAATATATAAATTTGTAATATTTTTTCTGTAAGAAAACGAATTCATATCAATCTAGTCATTTTATCTTTTCAAAATCACAATTTCAAAATGTGTTTAAGACCTACATATAGTAGGGAGAGATACACAGTACTGGTAACAATCATTTCCTTTCATCCAGAAGGCAAGTAGAGTTTACTTTCTATTTTAGGAAAGCTAAGAGAAATCAGCATTTAAAAGTAATCAGCCATTTTTGTATTTAATTTCTTGAAGAAGATGACTAGAAGAAAATAGAGACATTTTATATATATTTTATATAAATATATATAATATGATAATATATATATATTTATATATATATATAAATATATATATAATATATATATATATATATATATATATATATATATATATATATATATATATATACATATATATATATATATATATATATATATATATATATATATATATATATATATATATATATTATCATATTATATATATTTATATATATATTATCATATTATATATATTTATATATAATATTATATATATATATATATATATATATATATATATTTATATATTCGTCATATATATATATATATATATATATATATATATATATATATATATATATATATATTATACATATTTATATATATATGTAAAGATGCGGTTAGATATTACACAATTACATACATATTTTTTTAATGATCTTCCAAAGTCAGTCAACTCCAAAAAGTGTTTAGCTGCCAGATGCATGCAAATTTATTTGTTATCTTGAAATTGTTTTATTACTCTATACGGACAGATATGTGAGTGGCATCGTAAAATCTGCTACGAATTGATAACACTGACCCATGATCTTTATCGGACAGCTCTGAAAACTTAAAAAAAAAATTGACGGCTGGTTTTGGAACGCAAAGCGTCTTCTACCTCATTTTAGACTTACACTTTAGATTTTGCACTTTATCGTATGCTAAAAGTAATGAGAACGCTATCTTAATTATTTCCAATTTTTGACCTTCCATATTCATTGAAGACTGACCAGAGAACACTCTCGTGTTCATCACGTCATCTCATTGAATTATGGCACATAACATTATAACGGCTTAACGCAGGTCGAAACTTGGGTAAGTAATAAAGCAACTTAATACAATTGGTTATATTTTCAAAACGAAAATTAGATTATATTTTCTTTGTTGACCTGGTAGGTAATACAGAAAGTGTACTATTGGCTTTGCCCTAGCCCGTCAAGGCGAACTGATGGGACCATATTTTACTCCAGTGTAGGAATCATCTTTCATCTGTCAGCCCATCCTAAGAAGGATCTAGCGGAATGTTCACTCACTTGATATATTTTTCACAAATCAGCTCAGAACATTTGTTTCTGAATTGCTCAACCGGTCCCCCTTAAAGTTTTGTTTTGTAATTTAAAAGGATTTCTTTTCTGAGATTAAAATAAAAAAAAAAAAATCATAACAATAATCAATTAAAAGAATCGTTAATAAGTACTTTAAATGCTGGAAAAAATTGATATAAAAAATCCAATAGCTTTAAATGAGTAAAAGGATTAATTATCAATCTTTAACATAATCTTGAAAATTCTTCTTTTCGAACTTTTAAACTCTATTTTTCTTGGATCATATCCAAAATCTATTAGATACTACCATATTATATCTATTAGATATTACCATGAAACATAGCGGTTCATGGTTTTCACTTTATTTTTAACCTTTTCTACGTCACTTTGGCAGTGATTTTAAATTCTAAAGACAAAGAAAATGCAATTATAACAAATTGGTACTAGATCCATGTATTCAAGCTAAACAGTAAAAACATATATTTTGTTAAATATATATTTTTTCCCGTCCTTAACTTGGGTATAATACCTTTTATTACTTCTGTATAAATAACTAAATTTATTTAATAATAGTAATGCTATCAAGAGAACTTGTAAAATAAGGTAATAGAAGATATACTATAAAACTTACTGCTTCAGTGTGAGTTTGTTAACTTTTAGCACTGTCACTAAGAAGATTTTTGATTAAATATTTTTCATAAGTGTTACTTCATGAGTGTTATCTGGGTTTGAAAGAGATTTACGGGAATGTTCTGTTAGGTTGGTAAAGAGTCGCCATTTTGCTTGCAGTTCATATCAGATTTGTATTTTCCAGAGCAAGTTTGATTGTATAGAAAGAAAAGTTTGATAACCATAATAACATGGTCAGCATTTTAATTAATTTTCACGAGTGTTATCCTAATAATTTACTATAAATGTAATGTTTTGAACATTTATTAAATTTACTTTCTTAGTGCTTGCCATTCTTAATAGCAAAATCTCAAAATGACAAAGGACAGCATTGTTAACTATTTATGAACTGTGAAATCCAAATTTGTCAGCTTGTTACTGGTCATGAATGTTACCTTAAATCAGTAGGGTGTTAAAATTAAATCTTTTAAATTAAAATATTAAAGTTGTTTTAATTAAATCTGAAGCCTGTAGGCATGAGTTTATTTACTTTTTCTCTGATAAAATTCTACTAGTCACTATTACCTAGTTTCTGAAATAAAGCTTCAGAATTTATTAGGGATCAAGCTAATCGCCATGGTTACAGGTTGTATGTAGAAAATGGCCTATTTATCGCTCGTCGTCATGACAACCTCTCGATTCTATCACACTGCTCTTCATTATTCGATTCCTGTGCTGAATTTCAAGCCATCTACTCGGAACATAAAATATTTTATTTCTTGCTTTAATTTAATTTTGTTTTTAAGTTTGGTTTTATATTTATAGAGCGATTTAAAACATTTGTAGGAAGAAAAAACTGGAAAAGTTATTATATAGCAGGTATTATGAACAATTAAAAAGTTTCAACGACGTGATTTAAATTTTTAGTGGTAGTTCGTCTTTCAGAATAAGATCCTGCTAGAACCAAATGTATAGCGAAAAATTTGCAACACTCTTCTAATGATAAGTATAATGACCATTAATTCGCTTGCCACCATTTTGTATAAAGAAGTGTATAGTTAGTTATATATATATATATATATATATATATATATATATATATATATATATATATATATATATATATATATATGATTCTATTGACTTAAATTTATGATAAAATACTATTCGTATCATTATTAGGATAATTTTGGCGTGGATTAGTAGCTTATATTTTATGGATATAAAGCCCTGATGAAAATAAGACATTAAATAATAGTATGAAGCATTTGCACAAATTCACTTAATAAACTAAATTTGAAAAGTTGTTTTTCTACAATAATAATGTGCTTACAAATAATAATATGTAGATCTAAATATATAAAAATATACATAAAAAATATTAATCTATAGATAAATACGTAGGACATGATGGACGTCATTTGCTCTTACGCCGTTGAAGACTGGACGTCTATAGACATCATTTACGTCAAAGGGTCAATGAATAACAGCTGATATATTCGTAGAATTTTTTTTATATATAACAATTATTAATCAATCAATCCGGTAGTTATACAAGATTTATAAAGATAGTAAATATTAGCGATAGATTAAAAAACTATAATTGGCATTTTACTGGAATTCTTTTATAGTCATACTGCTTTCTTTCGGAGAACACCCCAACTCTATGGCATTTCAAAGGAATAATTTTCTATCAAAAAACTTTTTCAATTGTAATTTTTTAACTTTTTGGAAGTTTTAAAATTTAAATAGGGTTTATTATGCCTTCAAGAAAAATGTGTGAATACAAACACACACACACAAAAAAAAAAAAAAGTTACTCACATGAGAGTTTTCCTTAAAAGCCAAAAACTTCACAGACATTTATGACTACAACAAACTTTTCTGACACCTGCAGGAGATTAAAAAGAAGTTAAAAAATCAGAGATCTTCTGTGGCCATTGAGCTAAATTTTGTTAGTTTTCGTTGGGTTGTAGTATTCCCTTATACCTTTATAAAGTATATCAGTTTGCATTCCCAGATCTGATCCCATTTACAAATAAGAAACCTGTCCAAAAATTAAATTAATTGTGAAGACAAAATAAAAGAACATTTTTTTTTCCTCACTCCTTGTAACTATATTTAGAATGGTTGTTCTCATTTGTTTCTATTGACTTGTAATTTCAATAAATAACTGTTGTTTGATTTTGTATTCTGCTCTATACATTATTTAAGAAAATCGATGGTTCGGTTAAACCCAAACAGCTTAATTCAATTGACGTTTTAGGAGTTGTATAAATCATCGTTTTGAAATGTTTAATATTATGTTACTTATGAAAAAATACTTGCTCACTTGTTTGTGGAAACCATAACTAACTTCGAATATAAAAAGAAATATTTTTTTTTTACTGCCTCCGTTAATAATTAATTTTTATATACGTTGAGCAAACTATTAAATTATCCATTCTTAGACTCGTAAAACCGCAACGAAAGACTGTTCCTTTTTTCTGTTTTATTTTTCAAATATTTAAACTGTAACTGGTATTGCCTGGACCGATTTTTTTAATAAATATTTACTTATTACATTCATGACAAGCATTATGACAAGGTCGGGAGTGTGTTATTTTAGCTTGAATCGAAATATTATAACAAATATTATTCATAACATTATTATTGTTAAAAAATTGTTAAAAAGTGCAAAAGTGACTATTTGGCTGAGCCCGTTTTCTGGAAAACCGAACATTTAATGGTTAACGCTTGGGGCTTAGTGCACCTTATTTATGCGCGCCTGGAGGATTATATCAAGCGCGTGAAAGCTTAGCTAGGGTTTTAATTTTGGAAAGCTCAACGTCGGAAAGCTGTTTGAAATAATTTTGTAACAAAAGTTTTCCAAATATACGGATCCTTGTATTTTATATTTAAAAAACTTCTTTTATTGAGGGATTCGAAGCATTCCCTACTTAAAAACTAGGAATGCTTTTAATATTTATTGTAGATACTTTGTTGACATTTTTTCTGAAGAAACTTTTACAAAAAAAAAAGTATGTCAGTTCTACGATTCAAAATTTATTAATATTTTTTTATCTTTAATTTTATTTAATCCTCAGAAGATAATCTAGTAAAGATTTGTATGCCTGGAACATTTAATAAAGTCCGAATCGGTTATTTGTTTTCCTAAATGTTTTCAGCCCAGGAGATTCCCTTTATCCAATTGTGTTTAACTTAACGCTGAAATAGTTTACTAAGGCAGGTTATCCGTACTGAGAAAGATTTAACTTAGGGTGGTAAAATATTCTTTAATTTTATTCGATTTAGCAAGGTTGATGAATACGGTAAATAATTAGGAATCGGAATAAATACGAATAGAACGAAATATATGGTTAGTAGCAGAAATTCCACTATGACCCTTTTTCTAAAACCAGGCAAACCTCCCAATAGCATGACATCTTATAGACCAATTAGTCTACTCCCAATCCTTTCAAAAATCTTCGAAAAGATCATTCCGAAGCGAACCCTACCCATAATAGAAACTCAAAATTTTCATCCCATCAATTCGGATTTCGTTCGCAACATTCCACTGTTCAACAAGGACTGCGAGTTGTTGACCATATTTCCTCAGCTCTAGAATGCAAACAGTAATGCTCCGGTGTATTTGTGGACATAGTACAAGCTTTTGACCGGGTATGTCACGCCGGATTGCTCTTCAAGCTTAAAATCCATTTACCTAAATCATTATACCTAGTCCTCTGATCCTTCCCTTCTAACCGCTCCTTCCGAGTCTGCTGTGGAACAGAATTTTCTAACCATTACCCTGTTGAGGCCGATGTTCCTCAAGGCAGCGTCTTGGGACCCATCCTCTACATTGTATATACCACTGACATTCCTATTCATTCCGAAACCTTCCTGACAACATTTGCTGATGATACCGCCATCCTATCATCCAACTCAGATCCCGAAACAGCATCCTTAAACCTGCAAAGGCACCTTTCCCAGATCGAATACTGTTGTGATAATTGGCGTTTCAAAGTAAACGAATCCAAATGGAAACACGTCACATTTTACCTCCGACGCAGATCTTGTCCGCCAGTTCATTTTAACTCCATACCGCTTCCTTTCTCAGACACAGCCCGGTATCTTGGCTTCCTTCTTGATAAAAGACTAACATGGAATCCACATACTAGACTTAAAAACTGAATCGACGATTTGGCCAATTACATAAACTGCTAAACAGAATATCTCAGCTTTCAGCTGACTACAAACTGCTAATTTACATGATAATTCTGAAACCTGTCTGGACCTACGGACTCGAACTTTGGGGAACAGCCAAATTTTCGAACATCATACGCATCCAATCCTTTCAGTCCCAAGTTTTTCGAACAATAGACAATGCTCCGTACTATATAACCAACAATACCCTATACCATGACCTTAATATCCCATTTGTTTTAGATCTTATTCCATCCAAATTCTCCAAATTTCACCAGAACCTTACTCATCATCCTAATCCCTTGACACCTTCCCTATCCACCTCCACCCATCCCTACAATCCTCTTAGAAGGTTGAAACGGCAGTGGCCCCGAGACCTGTTGTAAATATGTATATTGGAGTTCTGGTAATGGAAAGATTTTCCACACAAGCTGTGTATGTCTGCGGCTCAAGCTCTGAATCTCCACGGGCTTTCAATGCAAGTTACGCGACTGAGTGATAAGCGCTGGGATATTCTGGAATCATCTTTTTCCATAGATAAGTGGGCGGACAAGCCTGGCTCGGGGAATCGTAGGCTGATTGTAAATAGTGTATATAAGTGGGCCTTTGTTTAAGATGTTACGTTTATTTTATTTTATATAAGTTTATTTATTATTTCTTGTATTATGTTTATTTTTTATTTTAAAATTTAATTTTTTGTAAATATGGTATGGATGATTAATTTTATCACTATTACCATTGTACCTGCTGAGACAGAATGTAATATTGCTCAATAAATAAATAGTCAAACTAATAGCAGAAATGTCAATTATTTCAATATACACATTAATCAGTTTGTTACTTTCCTGAAAGTTATGAAGCCTACAATTTTAACAACCTTTTTTTCTTTTTCTTTTTCATAATAAACTGATGAGAAAGTTTAATAAATAACCAGAGTTTATGGAGGAGACAGTTGGGCTAAGAGGAAAAGTTAAATTGAGATCCCGTCGGGCCTTTGGTCAGGGTCGTTAACGGAATAGTATTAGTGAGGACGGGTTCGATCTTCATGTTGGAAAAAATAAATGCCCTGTCAAAGACAGATACCATGATAGTCAACATGCGCTGCCCGAAAGGAGATGGCCAGCAGGTAATTTGCATTGACACCGTTCAGTACCTTAATACTTTTGGCTGACGGTTTAAATTTATTTTTACCCTCCAGCTTCATCAAAATGTCCTTCAATCCCATCGATCTCCAATGAATCCTCTTGTTTTCACTTTTCATTTTACCTTATTGCCGTTTCGCATTGATTTATTTAATTCTACTTTGATCTTTTAAATTTATTTATCTTTATTTACTTCTTAAATGTCTTTTGTTCTAGTTCTGTTACAGCGTCTTTCAATCATATGCTGAATGTACTCTTGTTAATCCTGTCTATGTCCGCTTCCCTATCCATCTATCACGTTAAATTCCAATCCCTTTCAGCATTAAAGACGAATCCCTTCAATACTTCAACCAAAACTTCATCTTATTCTTGCTATTTCCGAAACTTGGCTCAAGTCTTACATCTCTTCTTCTTCTGTTTCCTCTCCTAACTACACCATCATCCGCCACGATCGGATAGGCCGGACTGGCAGCAGTGTAGCTGTGTAGGCGCATGGCAGTGTAGCTGAAATCAGTATCCTCGATCGTTCCTCACTGTCCGATCATCCACAAATATAATTCCTTATCGTTGACACTTACTTTAGTGTTTCTTCTCTCCTTTATGCCTTAAAATGTCGACCTCTTCCTTTTTCATTTTATCTGGAGTTTTTTAATCAACACTAATAAATTCGTTCTCATCTATTCCATCTCCGGTGATGAGAACACTAATTTCCTTTCCGATTCCAATGATATGTTCTATCTGAAAAACCTATTTTTCTCTCTCCACCTCTTCATCGTTCCCTTTTTTTCCCATTCACCACACGTACAAGCTAAGCCTGTTCATTATCGACTCTATACAGAATTTCCTTCCTCCTCTCAGTTGCCAGTTTCGTTTCTATCCTCTCATGACCTAATACATAATTCATATAATACCTAAACTCGCCCGATCCTAGCTACAACCATTACGTTCCACTACCTGGAATCGTGAAAATATACCACCTGATCTTGAAATCCTTGATTGGAATGGAGTATATTCCTGTTCCTCTATTGACTACATGGCTTATACTCTCACTTCCAACCTTCCCAATATCCTTAATCCCCATACCCCCTCAAAACCTCCCGTTTCGTCGTCGGTCTGCATATTTGGATAATCTTTTTTTTGACTGCTGATGTGATATATGCTGTCTCTGCATTGTATTCAGGTGTGATCTTATCTTTTTCTATGATGCCTAAAAAAGCGAAACGTTGGTTGATTAGTCATTTACAGGTATTTGAGAGACTCAGGATTTTCTTTTCGAGATTCCTATAATATCCTTCATAAATTATCGCAAAATGTTCTTATAATCAACCTGATGTCATAACATTAGTCCCTAAATAATATTAGTGTATATTTAAATTTGATCGGATAATCGCGAATGCGCGAAACGAGTAAGGGTTTCTCAAAATATAAAAGAGATGTAGATTAACTTGCAAAAGTGGGTAAGAGAAAGAAAAAAAAATGAGACTGTTGAGGAACATGAGGGTAAGTAGATTGGCATCTTGTATTCAAAGGGGATCTGGTGGACGGGGGAGCGCAACGCTTGAAGATCAACAGTGCAGGGAAATATGTTTTTCGGTTCTTAGGAATCGGAACCAAAATAAGTCTGGGAATTACTGCCGTCGGGTTACAGCATACCTTAGTTCGAGTACGTTTGGAGATTACTTTGGATCTTACAGGTATAGAATTATTCAACATTTGCTATGTATAAAATCTCATATCGATCCTCAATAGTCCCCACCCCTTTATAACCCTAGTAGAAGTCAAGGAAAATATGCGATATGATAATGAGTACATATTTATTTAGCGATTTTGGGGATAGCGATTTCTCTGGGGTAAGTGTTGGTCAATAGTGGCCCCAGGAATTTTGAATAAAGACAGTTGATACAGCTGAACCAGCGAATTTATTGAAGGATATAACGCAGAATAAAGAAGCCAAATAAGTAAGGGACTTACTAGGAAGGAGGAAAGTCATGATTTTTCTCCTATATCTATCATATAAATAAATGTCTTTTGAAAGTAATACAACGTACATTATCCTGACTATTAATATTATGATCCATTGGAACCAACCTATATAAAGAAAACTGAAGACTGAAGCAATGATTGAGATTATTAATCTAGAGCGGCCTGTTAGTATTAGATAAACAAGTAAAATTCGACATCGAAATTGCATGAATAAAATGGAAACTCATATTTGCGACAGAGAGTCAGCAATGTTGAAATAACAAACTCCGGCTCAAGATCGTATGACACTGATGGAATAGACAAGCACGCCATGTCTCTTGATACACGTATATAAATGATAAATGTCTCTATCGTACAGATATGAACACATTTTATCTTCCCTTAATGTTTTTTAACGGCCCCGAGCGATACCTCTCTTATAAAACAATTATCGTATATGGCTTACGACCTAAGATATATATCTCATCGCTCTGGTGTGAACCCCGCCTAACAGATTTCATTAATTTCAAAATGGTATATAAAAAAACGTGCCAAGGGTTAGTTTTTCTAGTGTGAGTAGAGGGAGAACTCGAAACAGATTGATTTTATTTTCATCAACATTTCAGGTATTGATATAGGCGTAATGTACGCTGTTATTGTACATAATGTTATTGTTCCCTTTGAACCTCGTTCACTTTTATCGTCATGTTAAGTGTTGGTCGTAACTAAAAGTTTTATTAGTGTTGGTAAAAGTTTATACATTGAAAAATTATGTATTAAACAACTTAAGTTATTAACTTAATTAAACTAAATAAATTTAATGTGATTTTTTTAAAAATAGTTTTTATATACCAAATGCCAGCAACATTTGTGGGCATTTTCATAGATTAAACAGATAAATACATAAATATATTGTGAAGAGAAGTATGCTAACTGAATAATTTATTGTATGAACTTACTCCTTTTAATAAAGTAGAAATAGTTCAGAATAAAATATCATTTTGAAAACATAAAAAGTGTGGCCACAGGTAGCAGCAGGGGAAAGATGGAGAGGGTCTGGAAAGGAGCAATCTGTATGAAAATGGCCTGGGAGGTTTTAAATGGAGGAGACCGGCTTCGGTCCTTTCATATTGATTTCACTTTTTTACCTCCTTATGTTTTAGATTGTAGGTATCTTTGAAATAAATTGAAAAAGAAATTACAGTAATCGTTGCACAACCTAACTAATTGGTATTTCTTGATTTACATTATCCTTTTGTTGATCGTTTCTGTTACTGAGGGTTATTTTTTTTATTTGATTCAGTCGTTCTTTTAAGAAAAGTTTTTTTTTTTAAATTTATTGCCATCATCGCCGTTTTCAGCCAGAAAATAATGCCATATTTCATTAATATTTAATGCTTTACTCATGCTGAATTGGACCCTGAGAAATTCTTACGTTAAGAGGCAGAAAAAGAAAAACACGAAATGTTTTTTTAATATATCAGCAAGAAGTTGATAGAAAATCATTTACATAGTTCTGTTTTTCACTATACGTTGGAATACGGTACGTAGACAACGACAAAACATTTTTTAAGAGATAATTCTTCTTGAACCTGACGAGGTATAAACAGGTTTATCTTGTTTAAAAAAAAAAAAAAGGTTGGTATATAATTTTTACAAAAAAATAGAAGAATAATTTAATTTCTTGCTTGATTATTATACTTCCTTTACCTTAGGTAAAAGTAATTATTTAAAATAAAAATACATCTTCAAAATTAGCTATCCAAAATGACCGTAAGAATTGTACAGGTGATTGATAGCACTGGTCCTAAGCCTCCTTTCTGGGTTCAACTTTTTTCTTAAAGGCCTTTTAGACCATCGGACCGGACCGGAGAAAACGGGCAATGACCTAAAGTAAAATGCCTAGTTCACTTCTCAATGAACTTTGAATGGCTTTCTTTTTCTCCGCCATTAACTGATTGTGTTCTGGGGTTCCAGCCGAAAATTTACTGAAGTCCAACCTGTATGTTATGTGGAGTAAACACTGCATGAACCTGATCCAAGCGTTCAGTGTGGGATAGCCCATAAACAATGGATGCTTGGGTAACAACCTTACGATTCACAGTTTTAAACTATTCATCTCGGAAAGTTTGCATCCAAAAACTGGATGGGCAGCAGATGAACTAAATTCTAATACGGCATTTAGTTAAATGTAACTAATGGTTGATTTGGTACAAAATTCCATTAAATTGGAATACAGTAAGTTGTATTTCCTTGATCTCTTTTTTCATTAGAGTGACTTCGGTTACAATTACTTTCCTTAGTCTCTTTAAGTAATTAGAATTTTATGGGCCAGCAGTACTTCGTTGAAGAAGGACGAGAATTTAGCCATTCCGCAGTTTCCATATGCTCAAATATGGAAAAAATATGATCAAGAGAAATCATAAACACACTTTCATCATTTCCTTCTTAGTCAGTAACAAATTTTTGATTGTAAGCACTGTGCCCTGAAGAACCATTTAGAAATAAAAATAAAATGATTATTTTCTGAAAGCTTTCCTAGATTGAAAATTGAAAACAATAATCTCTTCGATGTTAAGTTTAATAGACGGACCTTTTTTGTTTCTATGACTTTGTATATAACTAGGAATAATATTACGTGTTTCTCTAGCCTTAGATCTTAACAAATTGTACTGAATCTCCGAAAGTTTAGCCACTAAAGGAAGTGCTAATGTTTCTTCCGATGTTAATATTATACCTCTTTCAGTTACATCACATTCCATTTTTTCGTCAACTAAATTCATAAGTTGGTTTAATTTATTGGCAATTCCTCTGTGTCCTGATTGACGAAGATTATATTGAAGAGCAAAATGAATTTCTTCTCTTGAATATTTTTAATTAATTTCCTGAGGTCTCCTTTGTTTACTTTTAGTTGAAGTAAACGGCAAATTGCTTCTTAGTTCTTCCCCGAGAAAATTCATATCGAATGCATTAGTATATTCTCATGGTCAGTCCACGGAGGATTCTTCAGTTTTACCAAATGCTGTTTCAAAATAACTATTTTTAAGCCAACTATAATTATATATCGATCTATTTATCTATCAGATGGCGCTACAACCCAACGATGGGTCCTCGCCTCCTCAATGAGCCTACGCCATTCGGCTCGGTTTTGTGCTACTGCCTTCCAATTTCGGACTCCAAGCAGGTCTCGTGCGTCTTGTACTACTCCATCCATCCACCGGAGCTTGGGCCGTCCGACTCTTCTTGGACGATGAATTTCCTCTTCCATGATTTTTTTAGGCATTTCATCGGGACTCATCCGTGCATCATGCCTATAATTAGATTTTAAAATTGTTTCCTTCGACCTGCAAGCGTAAGACCATTTACTACTAAATTGTTTCTAAAATTTGTGTTTGAAATTCACAAGAAGTAAATTTTCAAAACCAATATTATACTTATCTGCAAGATATGATAAAAGAGAATACATTTTGTCATCTTCTTTTGAAGTAATCCAGAACTCAGCAAGTGCATCATGCCTCACTTTTAAAACAAAGACCATTTCAATACTTATTATTAAGTGTTACCAATTATTTAAAAAAAAAAATAATTAAAATAACTAAAATGCCCTAAGGAAATTTCTCTCTTCAAATGGCGCACAGTGAATCAAACAGCGATTTTAGCACAAAATAATTAAAATTTTGAGTTTTTTATTTTATAGAGGAAATGATTTATATCGAAACTAGACTGGTAATTGACATTGAAAGCGTTAGGTTCGCTTCAACTATTTGTAAAAAAGTGAAAACAAAAGTAAGTAATCTTAGTATTTTTCTCATTACGCTTTTGTTTATCAGTCAGTTTAAGTGTTATGGCAAAATGGAAGATACTGAAGGTAGGAACTTTTAAAAATGAAATTTTAATTGATTGTATGTTAAGTATATTATTGCGCAAAATCGATTTTCTACGTTAAAATCTCGGTTAAAAAAGATTGGATGTCTTCTGGATGCTATATTTATATAATACATGGATTGGTTAATTTTCAGTTTCAAAAATCAGCTGAGAAAAAATGAGAAAACAATTTCACGGTTGTTTTTTGTGTAGAAAGTTCCTGTCAATTAAATTACTGAAATAGATTAAGTTTAAAAACAGGAAAACAAGAGAGGAAATTGTAAAAACAATGCACATTGCTATACGGATGTAATGCTGCTAATTTCATGGCCAGTTGATGACCTAAAAATAAAGAAAAATTTTCATAGTATAGTCGAAAATATAGACAAATATTTGTGTTATTATTTAATTAAAAATAAATAAATACAAGTAAAAAATAAATTAACCATAAACCACTGTAAAAGTAACAAAGATAAAAAATTTAAAAAATATCTAGACAAAATTATTAATAATATGACCACTATCCTATTATATCACGAATTAATCGAAATTATGTGGTGTGTCCTTTCACACGACTTTCATACGAATTCGAGAGGAATTATCCAACGGTTGAAAAGTACAACCGCTTTTTCAGATTAAGGATTTCAGAAACATTCGAATTCCATTTTTATGTTCCAAATGGCATTTTATATCGATTATATTACATAATCTTGTATATTTTGAGTATAGATTATAACAAGTTCAATGTTATTTCGATTGTTACATTCAAAAAATGATTTAATAAAAGCGTTTTCCTTATATGAAGTAAATTTATTCTGTAAGTTGCAGCTCATTTAATATAATTGCTATGGAAAATTTTAAAAGGAATGGATCTTGAATTTAAGATAGCAATATTTCAGAGAACCGTTCACTGCCGAAATTACACTTAGGTGTTTCGCGTTACTGTCAGTGACAAAGCCACGTTGTCAGGAAAAATGTTGTAAAGAATGTTATTGAAAGAAGTCTTCAATCTAATGTTTTTTGCAAAAAAAATTTTGAATTATCTTCGAGATTTCGCCAAAATTCGAAAAATTGCCATAATTAAGATTTTACGACATTTTAAGATATTTTATCAGAATTATCTTTATTTATTTCAAAATCCAATAAAAAAAAAAATAAGCAAACAGCGCAAAGTTACAGACGTTTCACTAAAATTGAATAAAAATGGTACAATTTTTATAAAATTATTATTTTTATTTTTTATAATTCTAATCCGATTTTTCAACGGAAATAACAAGTACAAATAACCAAGTCTCTCAAAATGGTTGTAAGTCTAGCTCCATAACAAAAATTCGTACGAAACTGAAATTATATATTTAGGGCAGATATAAGTCGGTTATGCTACTGCAAATTTTTCGCCAAAATCAACATACCAGAAATACCGACTCATCATATCAATGATTTTTACGATTTTCTCGAAAACGGCTCCAGCGATTTTGATCAAACTCGTTTTATCAATGTGAAATTAAATTCAATATCAACCAGGTCTTATCATTCAAATAGCCTGATAGGACTTAAATGTCGAATTTTCAACCTTTCTTCCTCTAAAGTACTTTTAATATTGTTTATTTGAAATAATTAACCATCTCTCATCGTTAGTAGAAATGAAAATGGATAAATATGAACTATGAAAGGATTAGACAATTAATAAAATTAAAAAAAAATTTCATATGCTGAAAAAAAATTTCCGTAAATAAGAATAGATGTATAATAAACCGATGGAAAGCTAACGATTTTAGAAAAAATATCTTATATATAAAGCCGTAGAAGATAATGGAGAGTGACTACAAACGGATAAATTCAAGTGATTTTTGTAGTTAATAATTTCTACTTTAAAAATAAATGTTCCTTTGGAAACTAAATAGAAAATTTTGGAGTAGATTTTTATAGCGTGGTAAATGAATGTTGTGCGCATCGCACCAGATTTTTTAATAAATAATTATTTGAAAATAATTTACTATATTTCAATAATTTATAGGATTATTTTACGCTGAAACAAAGGTGCCTAAAATTTTTTTTTTTTAAACTCTGATTAATCTATCAAATTTATTTATTTTAATTTGAACTCAGTAGTTGATTATTAATCGCCTATTTTTGATTAATAACAATCTTTCTTTCGAATTAATATATAAAAACTTTTCAGTACTTTTTTATTGAATTATTTAGTACGAATAAAATCATGATATTTTCTTTTTTTTTAAATGTAAATTTTTTGCCACTTTGCTGGGGTAATATCAAATTTTATCTATACTCATGAACGAAAGACAGATATAGCCAGTTTTGGCTGGCTATAGCTTGGAGTGCATGAGATAATTTGGTTATCACTAAGCCAGGCTAAGCCACGGTTGACAGAGCAATTTCTCGATTATGTTTCAGGAAGAAGGAGGCCAGTTCCCCCCAGACGTGACCCAGAACAAGCAGGAAGTTACGTTCTACCCAAAAGCTCCTGTATCAACGACCACTTCCGTCTCAACAACATCTGGTGAGTTTTATATAATTATTAATTGTCATGCAATATATTTTAATTATTGAAAGAAGAAATAGTTTGGAGAGATACATTTTTAAACAGTCTTTTCATGCCAATTGTCCGCAAGTACAAATCATCGGTAACACTGGCACCGGTGTGTGTCCATAAAATTATAGAATGGAGGTGGAGAATTAAAAAGATAAGAAATTAAATGAATTAAATATTACTGATTTCATGCATTGTAGCTTATAGCATTGCCTGTATTTTTACACACATGTCGTACCTATCGTAGAATTAAGGTAAAGCTCAAAATTAGAAATTGTTGAAAAATCATATTTAAAGTATTTATTTCTACGCTTTTATATACCTCTTTATTAAAACTCACTGAACATTTGTAATACCTTACGAACTGGTATTACTAAAGTTCAGTATGTTTTAATGAGAAGGTATTCAAAAGTGTAGGCAAAAAAAGTTTAAAAATGATTTTTCAGCAATTTCTAAATAAGAGTTGTACCTTTATGATAACTATGATAGTTACGGTATGCAAAATGGTAATATTCACTTTCATAATATCCAAAATAAAATATCATAAGCTTTGAAAAGATATTGAGGTAACAACTTTTAAATATTGTTGCTAAACAAAATTTTCGTATAAATTATTAGATAATAGTTGGAATTGGGGCTACCAGTCTTCGAAGTAATGGGGTGTATAAAAATAATGACCGTTTTATCAAATTTTTATCAATGATGTAAATATGCACTTTTCACATACATAAAAATACGCAATGTTTACCAATCACTAATACTCTGATGTAAAGGATTAAGTAAGTTTGTTTTTACACATATGACACGTGCAATAACGCCTTAATTCACCTGCTTCAGCCGAACAACAAAGATGGTTTCTTATGAAATACTCGTAATAACAAGACACTATTGGAAAAAAAAAAATCTACAGCCGCTGAAGCAATACATGAAATTATTCAAACTGAAGATTAAGGTGTCCTAGACCATCGTACAATACGGCGTTGGTTTAAAAAAATCAGCAGAGGAGATTCTTCCTTGGAACGGAAGATGGGCTCAGGGTGATCATTAGTCGACATTGTTGAGATTCTATGACGAATGTTCTACGAACTCCGAACATCACTGTGAACAATTGGATAGGAAACAGGCGAAATTCAGATTATCACTTATTTCCTACCATGCCCATTTTCTTCAAGACAAACAAAACAATAATTTTGTAGAGATTGACAGTGTGGTTCAAGAATTTTTTGACTGCCGTCCGAAGGAGAGGTAGCAGGATGGCATCGAGCAACTGGCTGAAGATGGTTGACAGCAGTTAATCATAATAGGTTATATTTTGGATATTAATTCTGTATTATATTAAACAAATAAAAATATTAACTTTTTGTTGAAAAACGGTCATTATTTTTGATACACCCTATTAGATACATAAGTGGGAACTATCAGTACCAACCCGAAGTCAACATATAAGGACTTCAGTTTTTTTGTTTATTGAATTCCATGTCATATAGTCAACATTAATTTTGTGAAAGGGAGGGGGAGGAGAGAAGTATCAGGGCGATATGTCACTCCCCTAATTTTTTTGTAAAAATATAATTTTCATATCAACCAAAATAAGTTTTGAATTTTTAATAATAATTTTGATGGATCAAAATCAATGGATCAATTGGAATTTTCATTCTTATCCTTAATAATTAAGCCCAATTTGGCGATTATAAACAATTAAGTGATTACTTGTCTTATACATATTAAATCCCCCAGAGAAAAAAAAAATTAATCTCAGCCCTCCACAAACAAAGTCTGGAGGGGAAGAAGATTATTATCCATTCTCCATTCCACTTTTCCACGATGAACTGTTTTAATTTTCGTGTCCTTAGTTACTAATAAATTTGTTTACCGTTGGCAGTGCTTTGATTGCTGAGTGAACCGCAGCATCTGCCTCACGTCGACCAAGTAAAGCATATTTTTTTTATTAGTTTTATCCTGCCACCAACGATATTTATTTCCGAGATTTATGCATATCTGATCCTTGAATTCTCTTTCGTATGTTAAATGCCCAATGAATGTTTTATATTGTTTATACTGTTCCTTCTTTTCCATAATTAATAATAAATATACGAATAAAAATATATAGCTGGATCATAACTGTCATTAATTTTCAAGAAAAATATATACTCTTTTTTTAAAAAACAACTATATTTTTCTACATAACTAAGCACGGCGCGCACTAGAGACCGGTCTTTTTAAAAAGTTCTTTCCTATATAATATAACTATACCCCGCGCCCCTGACGCGGTTTTCGAACTAATCCTGCAACCGACCTATTTCCTCCAAAAAGGGACAGACGAAAAGGGCGGTCGGGTGATTATACCGGAAGAAGATCTCTCATATATATAAAACAATAAATAAAAATTTTATATTTCAATAAATTTGCTTAACAACTACTATCCTATGATCTGAAATCAGTAAATACTTACTTATGTAATTTGTTAGTTCTAAATATTTACTATGCAGTTCAACTATGGGAATAAAACACAAAGCAATCTTTCAGTGAACAGTTTATTTTTATTAAAACTCGATAATGGAGTTATTAAAAGGTAATGAATTAAAAAATCACAAGACTTATAAATTTACAAAAGGTGAAAAATCACTTCGTTATAAATAATAAATCGTTTCTTGTTTAATTTGTGAAATTAATATTAGGTAATGTTTAAATCAGTGTCACATCATTGCTTATGAAAGTGCTTCTCAACCTGGAGGAGGAGGGAGGCGCGCCCCTCTGGGGGGACGTGATAAAACTAAAGGGGGCGCGAGTATATCGAGAAAAAATATATCGACAAAAAATAAAAAAATGTATTTATTTTACAGAAAACATTCTGACAAAATAAAATAAACTTTACACTGACATAATAACTTATAAATAGCTATTGCACATTGTATTTAATAATTAACTTATCAAAACTAAATTAAAAACATGATTAATGCTTATTAGTGACTCCCTTCGGTTCAGGTTCTAGAATATTCGAGACAAATCTCTGCATTAATATTTTGAATATTGAATTGATATATATTGTATTTGAAAATTAGAATCGATATATGCATTATGTGATTATGTATACTAAATTAAATAGGAACTAACGTTATGATTACAGCGCGATTTCAGTTAAATTATTGCATAGGAAGGGAGGGAGGAGTGGCACGATGAAAATTGTGATTGAAAATTGGATCGGAAATACTAAAAGATTGAGAAACACTGCTTTATGAATTTAATTTTATTCATATAAGTTTTAAAAGTTCATTTGATACACAATACAATTAATTATGTAGAGGGCTGTGGTAACTACGAAGGTTAAAATATGAATATAGAAGTATTCCTATGACAAGAGTCTAGAAATAGAAACTGGGAAATCGGTAACAGCCGAGAGCTCCGATCTAGTCCGATCTAACTCTACAACATTAATAGGAGTGGGCATTGTTAATGCCATTAATTGTTTGTTAACCTGTTATATTACACACGTAATCGATACCACCAACATCGAATATAAATATCGATATAAATATCGAACAGAAAGTATCGATACCACAGAATATCGGAAGTATTCGGAAGTAGTAGGTGCTCATAGATTATAGAATAACATATTAAATCCCTCCTATTTAAATCTTAAACAAAATTTGATGGGTTCCTTCCCCATGGAAAAATATTTAGACCAAAAAATTTTATTTTTCGAACGAAAATTTGGATAAAGCGGTTTTTCACAGTGCTAAAACAAATTCTGACTCCACTTTTGAATAAAAAAATTTTCTTAATATACTTCACTCCGTAAATAATACCGTCACCATTAAATATAAGTTAATATACCCTTCAAATCGCTCTAAAATTCAATTATTTCGTTTTAAAAAATTGGATCCCTCTGGATCATGAATAATGTTTTTATATTACAGATAAATGCGGCCTCAAAGGTTCTTATCCAAGAACATATAACAATTTAAGAACATTATTTGTGATCAGAAAATAGTAAATATTACACTTTTATAACACCGCTATAAATATTATTGTTGCACAAAAAAAATAAGAAAATATAAAGAACATATAAAACATTATAGAGACCAAATTTTTTTAAATGAAATGATTAAATTTTGGAGCGTACTGTGGAGCAGGCTTTGAAGCAGGCCTGGTGAGTTATATGTAATATAGTTCAGTATTATTGTATGGTAAAAATATATTTTTTTACTACGATAATGATTATAACAGTAGTGTAAAAGTTTTATATTTACTATTTCTAGCTAATTCAAAAAATATAATCAGAACCCATGAAAATCTATGCCATAGAAAACTTTAGCAGTAACAGTAAATCGAAATGCACAGGCGAAATAAAAAATCTAATTAAAAAAATAGCACCAGAACTCTTGAAAACCTAATGAAAGATCCCTATGCCACAGTAAACCTCAAAAGTAACAGTAAATCGAAATGCGAATGCGCAATTCAATATCTAATTAAAAAAATGGAAACAGAACCCATGAAAGCCTATAAAACGATCCCTATGGCATAGAAAACGTTTACAGTAACAGTAAATCGAAATGCGCAGGCGCAATCAAAAATCTAATTTAAAAAATGGAATCAGAACACTCGAAAACCTAATGAATGATTCCTAAACCAAAGAATTTGGCAAACTAATAATTTATTAGAAGTTCTCGTTGCAGGACAAAACTTCGATATTCGCAACTTCGAAAACTTAATGAACGGTCATTATCCATAACCCCGCTCTCTCCATAAAAAATAATAAATATTTAAAAATACTTTATCAGAATTGTTTTCAAAAACATAAATTAGTTGAAATATGCTCTTAATATCAATTTTATAAAAAATGAAAAAAATAGGATATGTCGAAATTATTTCAAAAGTAATTATTTTAATAAAAATAATTATTTTTCAATTATAAAATAAATGTTGACACTGATATAAACATTACCTAATATGAATTCCAGAAATTAAATTAGAAACGATTTATTAATTACAAAAAAAAATATGCAGGTAGGTATTTAGCTAGAAAAAGGCTAGACTATATAGAGGCTGAAAAAGGACTGATGCCAGGCCGGTCCGGGGTGGCTTACTACGGTCAAGCTTCGGCGGATTACTATATATAGTAATCTACCCAACTGTTGATATTATAATATATACTTGTTATTTTATCCTGTCATAAGTTTATTACCTTACAACATTTTTTTTTGGTTTTTTTATTATAACAAAATTTAATGGGAAAATCGCCAATCATAATAAAAAAAAAAAGAAAAAGACAAATACCATAATTTTTCTACTCTAATAATGGAATAATAAACTAGTATGACTTATTCATTTGTTTATGATTGGATATTTTCCTATTATATTTTGTTATAATATTGTAGATGTTTTAATTTTTAATAAAAAAACCTAAATTAAACATTTTTGTAAGGTAATATGCTTTTGATGGGATAATATAAAGATATATATTATATAGTATTCTTAGTGTTGATTATAATTATTACTATATATAGTAATCTGTCTAAGTTTTGATAATAAATGTAGCTAATTTTTAAAAGATGTTATTATAGATTTATGAAAAAATGGGCTTGAAAATGGACTATTGTGCGAAAGATCGCCTAAGTTTGTAGGAAAATATATATGTTTTTTTTAAAAGAAATATATTTTTCTCGAAAATTAATGACTGTTATGATTAATCTTATAATACTTAAAAAATAAGAAGATTTCATAAAGATATAATTCTATCAATTTAGTCTCCTTGAGCCTTATAATTAAAAAATAATGATGCCTATGTCTTTTTATTTCTTCTATTTTTTGTGTGGGAGTGCCATTGAAAATTCAATCCTGTTATGGGTAATTTAAAGGGCTTTATATTTTCATCCAAGAAGTATTTTATCTCCTTGAATTGACCTAGTTCAAATGTTGTTAACTTGAACTGTTCTATCCTCTTAGAGAGTCCGTAAATTTTTAAGTGAGTCATTTCCATTTGATAGTCTCTGAAGCGAGATACGCTGCTCATCAAGATTTGGTATTATTATTCATATCATCTGTCGATTCCAGATAAAGCTTTCTGAAATCTGTCCATTTCTAAGTATTTTATGTTTTCTGTCAAAGTTACTGGATGAGCGGCTATGAGTTGAGTTAAAAACACAAAAAACTATGGGTACTGTATCCTTTTACTTTATTATTGTATTCTTAATCTGTTGTGTCTTCACTAGAACATTGATATGCATTACATGTTTTTTTTGATAAATACTATAATCAAAATATTATAAATTTTATCCTTCAGTATCTGATATATGGATAATCCTTAAATTCAGAGAAGTTTATACTTATTTAATTCTCGGAAACAATATTTGCCAAGCATTAAAACTTTGAGCATAATTTAAAGAAAGACAATTAGCTTAAATAATAACTCAGTAATTTAATCTATATCACTACAACGGAGCATTTGGACATACATAGCAGAGCTTTATGGTTCAGCAAAACACCTCTTCAAAAAACAAAATATAAACTGCATAATCTAAAATTCTTCGAAGTATTGTAAATGTACCTTGATTTCTTCAAAATCATACCATACACGACATGAACATTCCAACCGTAAAGTCTTATTTTTGCACTAAGCTTTTTTGAAATAAAAAAACTTTTCAAACGCTCATGGAAATGGCCTAATTGTCAGTCTTAGTTTCGTTCAATTATACAAGTTTAATAGAAACGAAATTCAAGAGGAACAGTCTAGTGAATTGGTAGGGAACCTTTTTACCAATAGAGGCCGCATATAAATAAACGAGGCCGCCTTAACTCATGGCGGTCATAGTCATCAGTTCAGAGATATATCTTTATTTTCTTCGCTTCTTTATTGAAACATTATTAATTAATACGTAATACACTACCAAGCGTTATTATTTTTTTTGTTGCATTGAAAGAGAATTGGAAGCCCTCAGAATTTATACAATTATTAAATTATAGTATGTAGTTTCCCAATCCAGTTAGCAGAGTAGTTTTAAAAGATTAATTTTTATAATTTTATATAGTTTATAGTTTATTGCGGCCCTAATTTAGTTTTTATTATTTTTTAATTCAATGTTTTACTGTTGTAGACATTAGCATAGGTGAGTATCCTTTGAACTTTCATGCCTTAGCGTATGAGTCATATAAAAACAATTTTCTCGACTCCTCATTCAATAATAATAATTTCCCAAAGGTCATTTGAGGGCAAGACGATCGACTCTCTTGCCTGCTGCCTGGTCATCTCAATTATTGGTTTGAGTTATCCTCTCCATCGTTTCCTCCCGTTAACATTTAACAGGTCTAATTAAATATTCACAGACTTCAGGTTAGTTAATTCATAGCTTGATAAAGTTACTCTCTGATAATGAAGTTAAAGGTGGCATTGTGCTCAATGAAGGATAATAAAGCGTTGTTATTCTGTTTCATCTTTTGAAATGCGTATTCGCGGGTGAAATAGGCTTCCTTAAATAAAGTGCTAATTCCTAATCCAATAAGTTAATCATTTAATCTCGAGATGCAGAAATGAGCCTTATTAATTATCAATGAGAAATTGATTGATGAAGAATTAGAAGTATTCTTTCAAAAGATGAATCAAAGCTAAGTTGTGCATTTAATGCACTATTGCTATTACATGTCATCTTTCTTAAATTAATAAATCACTGGTTTAATGAAAAAAAACTAATGTATTGGTGCACACATGACATTGATGAGATTTTACCAGGTGTCCCCAAATCAGCAAGTAGTCTATCTTCTCACTCAGACAGCGATACTTGCGAATTTAATTTATTAAAAAATAATATTAAACTGGTTTTGAATTTTGTCTCCGATTCGTGTCCTCCCTCCCCCATGCGACGGTCCTGACAAGAATTTTATTCCCTGCAAAATATTTTGTTCATTACTGATTTCCACTGTTTCAAACTGTTTCGGTTAGGCCGTTATTTAAAGATTGGCGACGATTACGATTAAGGGGAAGTTATGGATGTAGGTAATCAGGTATTTCGGAATACTACAGGTTATTGTTCATTAGTTATCTCAATCTAAGTAATTGCTGATCCTTTTATCCCATTCGGTTAGGAATCGAATAAATCTAAACGTCGTGGTAGATTTTCTAGCATTTTTAATTTGGTCCGTTGTTTATTCTTTATCTTCTTTATTTTGGAGTGATCATTGTGTTTTGCATATGAAGTCCTCACGATCTCATGAAATTAGCCCATATCATTTGTCGCAATTTTGTTGTATTTCCTTTGCTAAGAATTGGGGCAAGGGGATACAACAAAATCGTCACTGTCGTTACACATTAGAAACACAAATTCCACCTCACAACTAAGACAGCTTTGCAGTAAATGAAAATTATAAATGATCTAACATTTATATGGAACCAGATTCACAATGCTGGAGATTTTTTAGTACATAAAATGAATATAAATAGCTCTCCAATCTGGTGTCTTCTGTTATTTCTTATTTTCTGAGCAAAACGTATTTAAATTTGAATGTTCCTTACTACATAACGTTTCTCAGAATTTTTCAAAACAAAAAATTTAAATATTTAAAAATCCACGGTTAAGAGCTAGGAAATGTTTTATGCAATATTAAGCTAGTTTCGTAGTAAAAAAAAAAAATTATAGAAAGGGAAATATCTAATGTGGGTTTGGCGTGATGGGAAAATCTCGCTGAGAGCACAAAGTAGATTAGAACTCTATTAAAGTCGAACTGAAGTGGGAAGGAGAATCTCATCTGCTCTAGACAATGAGGGCCTTCCTCTAACTCCTTCAGGTGGGCTTGTGCTTCGCATCGCACAAATATAAAATTAAACAAGTAAAGTTTAAGTAATCTAATCACTGTGCATTAGTAAATCATTAACATTAGCTGGTCTTTATTCCTCTACGTCTGCAAAACGTATGCTGGAATTCGGGGCCGGAAGGTTTAGTTACAGCTACAGTTTAATTTCACATAGCCACAATGAAATTTTAGGTATATTTTAATTTTTTTATTTCATTCAATAAGAAATCTATATTTTCACAGTTTCGGTTTAAGACTTTAAGTTTTATTTTAACACGCAGGTTTAATTTTTTTGAGCTTCGCTTTAATTCTTTGTTGAAATTAAATTTGTGAATTTTCTACCAACGGAGCTGATGCAATATGGAGATAAATTGATATGTATAATTAATCAATTGCCTGGAATTTTGTCGGAGCTAAGAATCTTTGTAATTCAGTCAAATTAGTTCCACACGAGTTTTAGCGCTTCGTGTGGTAAAGTGGTTTTGCTGAAATATTTACTCTCAGTAAATGAAGGAACCTTCTGTTATTATTTCAGAATTAATGTCTATTTTTAAATAAACATTCGCATTCATGTGGAACCGGAAATTTGGCGCACTAAGAAAATATTTATGCCAGAACTCATATAGCGTTTTCGCGAACCTCAGCTGAACGGATTGTGTCAAACTCCACAATATACAACTTGAGTCAAAAGTTTTATTAGCGTTTTTACGGCTCACTGAGCCGAAAATGGATGCCTTGAAGTCATTATGAGGTCAAAACAATAATGGAAAGAAAAAAAAGAATAGAAAAAGATTATAAGTCTTGTATTCTGGTTTCAATATGTCTACTGCTCAATTTTTCCTCTTTTCAAGAAGCTGATATTTGAAAGTAGTTCTTCAGTTCCTCATTGTAGCACTTATATAGGCTCTATTCAGGAGTAGATAAATTTAATAGATTCTAAAAAATTTGAATTTAAAAAAAAATCTATAATTTTTTTAAGAACTCGACTTCTTGAAATCATAGATTTGGTTTTCAAAATTGAATTCTCAGATAAAGATTTCTGAAAAACTTACAATAATCTTTGTTAATCTTGAATGAAATTCAACCCCTCCCCCCTGAAGCTCATCAGGATCATTATTTTTTAATTATAAATAAGCAAAGAAATTTTTGGCGTGAGGGAATTATATTGCCTTCTAGGGATTGACATCGTAACATTGAGGGAATTGCTTCATTAATTTAATTATGGATACCATTTATCCGATTTAGAACTATGATAAATACTTAACTTTTCTAAACTTATTCTCTTTCCATAATCTGCGACATTTCTCAAAATCCAACTAGGTTGCCCGTGTGTGTATTCAATTCGAGTACCTAAGTAGGTTGAAGAAGGTGTCTGCAAGGAGGATGCATAGATACCTTCATTTTTGTGTCTGTGGGAAAAAAGTTACGTCTTGTAATGACCAAATGATTTATTACTACTTATGTTATTTAATTTTAGATATTGTTTTTTTAGCAAGAAAAACTGGCTTAATTACTTGAAAATAATTAAAAAATCAAGTGACGTTCCCTCATTCAGGTTATCTTACTACTATCTAACTTACTTTTTTCTACAATAGGTAAACAAAGTTAAGCAACATCGAACGTGATAAGTATTTGGTTGGGTGACCATCCGAATAAGGTGACTGCCCACCGAGAAAAACCAAGTAGCCCCGAGATTCTAGACGATTATCCATCCTCCCCTTCCCAAGTGGGGAATGTGAGGCCCATTAAACTAATGGAGGAAACTCACACCGACCGAACGTAGGAGTTATGATCTATTAAGCATGTCAAAGAGCCGTCCGGAAGTTTGATCCATGGACGGTTAGCTTCAGGAAAAAACAATTAGTTCCTCGTGCCCCTGCTGACTCTGAATCGACATAACCTAGACCGATATGATTATTGATTATAATTATTGATAATAAGCTTTATTATTATTAAAATATTATTAAGATTATATACAATATAATCGTTGTATTTTGCTCTCAATTGAAAGGAGTCAGCCAATGTGCCAATGGGATGAGGATATTTTTTAATGCTACTAATCTCATCAGTCGGCTTATACAAATTTAAGGAGATTATGTTATTAGTTAATTAAGGGCTTTAAAATGGTTGTTAATGATAATGGATGTTGTTTTCAATAATTTTGTTACTACCGTGAACATTATTGTATTCTGATCCGATGGGTTTTATTCATTTATCTCTGATGAGAATGGATTTATACATTAGTTATAAATAGAATCCAGATTCCAGTTCAATTTCAATTTTTTTAGGAGGTTAGTTGTTCTGAGTCAAAATAATTTATAAAATAATAATCAGGTGGTGTAGATGATTTTAATATTTTCAGGATGTAATCAACAGGAAGCGTGGTGACTTCGACTGAGGGTGAAGGAACTATAATCGAGATAAGAATAATTTAACTGTTAAACAGGCGATTGTATGATATTTTCTGGCACTAGTTTACTTCCACTCCTTGACTCAATAATAATATTTTTGATATTTTTATTTTAGAAAATTGATAATCCTAATTGGCTAAGAGTGTTTCGTGTAAACATTGTCAGTATAGCGTTATATTTTTTAAATAAATAAAAATTAAGTTGAAAAATATAATATAAAATATAAAAATATACTACAAGAGGGAGTTTTTATCACAAAGGATGGCTGTAATCACCTAGAAAAAATACAATATATAATTTTTTTTATTTATTCTACTTCAATAAACACGTGAAACATGTTGCAGCAAACAATAGCTGCTCAAACACAGGAAAATACAACGAGAATACTCATAATAATAACCCGTATTTTTAAGGTTATTAATTTCCTAAAATATAAAATAAGTTAATTAATGAAGTGTTGTATTTTTTTTCATCTCTCAAAATGTGATTAATGAAAGTTAACATGAAGTTGACCGAATAAAGTTTGCGTTGAAAACTTACTTCCACGGAAATGAATTGTATTGACATCGATTTTATATTTTCTTTGTATAGAAAATCCTTTGCTTTAACGCGCGCACTGGATTTTTAGATATTTTTATCAATTATGAAAATTAGGGAACTAATTTTGTCGATAAGTAATATAATTAATTATTGAAATAAATTTTGTCTCCAATTTTGAAATAGCTTTTGATATATTATCAAGGCTCAAATTGTTGGAATTGTTATACACATACATATATATATATATATATATATATATATATATATATATATATATATATATATATATATATAATGTTGATGATAATACAATAATAAATGTTGATGTAATGCTTTTGCCATAGAAAATGGACAAAGATATTCGAAACGATGTCTAATGTGTTAAATAAAGGATATGGAGTTTGAATAATTAACTCATATAATTAAATCAAACTATATAAAATCTGATTCTAATCTGATATTTATTTTTACAAATACCAAAATGATGTATTTAATGAGGTTATATTAGAGAATAATGTATTATTATTTATTTATAGTTTATTTTCTTATTATTATTCCATATTATTATTATTTCAGTTTATTTATTATTATCATTCTTTCAAATTTATTTAATTTATATATTATTATAATTATTTATTTCTATTATTATTTATTTGTTATTATTATTTTATTACCAGATTAGATAAAGAAAAATTATAATTATAATTTTATACCCCTAATTATAACTTACCCCTAATTATAATTTTATAATAATTATAAAAAAGATAAAGAAAATTATATTATTATTATAGTTTCAGTGGGCTAATCCACAGTTGCTCCCAGCAAAACATTATAGTAAAATGCATACTATATATATATATATATATATATATATATATATATATATATATATATATATATATATATCGTATAATAGTAAGTGTACACCATATGCAATTGCCCTACAATAAAGGTCCGCACCTATCCCATCTATCATGTTTTGCCGGGCCAACTTAAAAAGGCGATTAAAAACTAGACATATCATCATCATATCATCATATAGTTATGATAATATCAATCGCAAAATATTGTGAAGAACGACAACTGGTGGTTCCACATGCCGTAGAAATAAAAATAAAACAACACAAAAGACAAGCCTACTGGTGGATAAACACCGTTACAACTGTGAAGGAGAAGTTGAAAGATCTCACTTGTTCAAAAGGTTGGAATTGATATCTTTACAACTCGTTATACCTCGCCTTAGCGAATTCTCGTGGCTGATTTATGATACATCAGTGTTTCGAATTCTTGCTCCGTAAAGGGCAGCTCTTACTAGTTCAGGATTTGTATTTAACGCTCCGAAAACGCATTTACCCCACATTACCTTTCAATGTTTTAAAAAAAAAAAACTTAAATTAAGGCATCTTCAGATATGCCTGATGATGGTTTTGTGGCCAAAAAGTTGCGTTGATATATATTAGCTATCTATACTAGATCAGTGATGACTCCCCACAAGGAGCTGTCATTTAATATGCTATGTTTTAATTAAGTTGATTTGACTTGCAGATGATAATATTACTTTGCATAAGGATGCCATTGGGCATTTAGGATAATTATCCCAAAGTTATTGAAGTACACGATTAAATATTAATTATCTGTTGAGTCCTCTAATTTGGATACCTTTCCAAGGGCCTGATTGTGATTACCATATAACCAATATAATATTCCTACTTATAATTTTAATAATACCATAATGTTAGTTAAATTTATTGATATCATGCTTAATCAGACATATTCAAATTGATAATGGGCTTGGATACTAAACAATACCTTCTTCCTAACATATGTCTTTATTTATCAAAATTAAATCCTGCCTGATGATTCAGGAACGCCCCCATCAGTGCCCCAGAATATCTTGATACATGGTCCGGGAAGAGGTAAAAGTCAATGGAATCTCCATTGGTCAGCTAGGGTTTGTCATTATCATCGCCGGGTGTGCAGAGAGAGCGTCCTAGACCGAGTTTCCTTGCTATAATCCCTAGATGGAGTGCCTTGATTTTCTCTTACCGTTTCTATCTCTCCTTCCTGGTTCGTCTTCACACTTTCGGCCAATAGGGGGTACAAGAAATTTGTTGATTGGCTAGATCTCCGGCAATAGGTGGCATCGCTTTTCGTGATTGGCCAATCTGTCTCCCCCAAGAAACGGAATTCCCGGGAAGGAAATTCTCTCAGCATTTCCATGCATTACCCTCCTCTAATTGTATGATACCTTTTCCAGGCCTCCGCCGTTTTTCGGGTATGCAAGCCGAGATCCGAGAGTTATTGATTTCCTAAAATTGATTACGTCTTCCGAGACGAACCACATCTTGCCTTTGACACACTGCCTAATTCTTTATAGCTTTTTAAATTAATACATTTTGTATTTCTAACGTTAAAGACTGGACAAGTGTTGTAGTTACGGCTGCTGTCACATATCAATTAACCTGCCTTGGCAAGTGATAGCCGGCTTACCTGCCTGTCCCTCGCTTATTGGTTTGATGATGTATATTATAATGATGTATAGTACCTCTAATATTGTTATTGCCTTTATTGTAGCAATAAGCATGAAATACATGCTACACATTTTATTGCCCTGTAACAAAAATGAGTCAGGTTCACCTCTGGGTTATAGAAGTTTATTTCTGCATCGCCTGAAAATGGCCAAATAAGAACAAATGTGGTCCGGAGAGAGAGAGAAATACTTTATTTAGCAGTAGTTCTAGGCAAATATATTGGGTTGCTACCTGACAGCGTACTAATAAATCAATAATTATATATAATTATATATTTTCATTTTATTTCCATTGCGACTATTTATCTTAACTGTATTATATTGCATCAGTTTTTTTTCTTTTGTTTATTTTAATATTTCAGCTGTATTCTCATTTCATAATTTTATTTTCCAGTATTTTCCATTCCTTAATTAGTATAAAATCTTTATACAATTTCAAAATGAAAGAGTTAATCGATGTTAAAAATTTTAAGCGCGCACACACACAGACTAAAACAGGTACAGTGTAAAAAATATATCTATAAATAAATAAGATTGTGATAAATAAAAAAAAATTGTAAAATAAATTAATTATCCATTTCGTTTATTACCATACAGGTGATGGTGAATAATCCCCTGGGAGTCCAGAATAATAATCTCGCCTAACACCGCAACATCCGTAATATTAACACTCTTTACCCCAACGAGCCTGATCAACTCGTGCTTGATCCCAGGGTGCCGGCGTGTTATAAGGAGGGAGTTGTTTGGGAATTATCCTTTTGGGGATGTTTCAGACTCACTGCCGCATTAGCGACAGAAGGACGAAATTCCTCTCGGTTGTCCGCTGGTTCCTGGGACTCCACGCAGAGGTGCATAATTAATACTTAGTTCCAAGGCATTGATCCATTCTGACTCCGAAAGAGCTTGTTTCTCGCATATGTATCTATTGGCTTTCGGGATCGCTTTGAAATGGCGAACACCTGCCTTGCCACATACAATTAGTCCATTCTTCAAACGCATTTTCCCGCAGCGACTGTCGTAGAGCTCTCATACTTGGGCAGCCCTGATAAACACCCAGTCTATAATTGATTATCACAATAATTGTGATAATTGTACAGATATACATAATCTTTGAAATCATAAGAAGTTAATCCAATGCTAATAACCATAGATTTATTAATAGAAACATATAACAAGTAAATGCGATTATAAAAACATAAAACTTGATAGTGTCGTTAGAAGGAGCTACCTACTTCGACTAGTAGCACTTCAATGACTATAATTATCACTATTTATTATATACTAGCTCTTTTCGATCACTATATTAGGAGGTTCCGCGGCCATCTTCTTTTCAGATTCCTCGCAGGATTATCGGAAATAGTTTGGAATGTAAGGTCACGCACTAATGGGTTAGTGTGGGCAAGGAGTTTGTAATTAAGGGAAGAATATCTGTCTCGGGCCAAGTGTGCAACAAAGGGAATATTGATGTCTTTATAGATAATGATTTTTGTAACATAATCAGGAACATTAGGGATTTTTCGAATGATCTTGGATTGTAAGGATTGGATACGAAAAGAATTGGATAGTTTCGTGGAGCTGGAAAGTATTCAATGTTATACAAAATTACCTAAAAACCAATTGATTGACAATACTTTTTTTTTTAGACTGTTTTTCCAACATATACAATCATATGTAAATCATTAATTGAATAATATGTAAAAAAAACAAAACATGGTTTCAGCAAGCAGCTTACATCTAGATAAAATTACAAGATTTTGACTATAGCTAACGACAATCAAATTTTTAAATTGAACTACTGAAAATTTTTCAATTCCTTACTAATTCACCAGGGCTTCAGTTATAAAATATTAGAATTTTACACACGTTTGTATTTTTTCGATTGTAATTCTGAATAATTGCTAGAGGTTGTTGGTACTGTAATAATTGTATTCCTCATTTCTTCACTCTTGGGCTTCTTCTACAGACCTGTTCGACACCATGCCACGAAGTTCTATTTTTTTTTTCTATTTCTGAATTCTATTCACGAAATCCTTCGCCCAAAAGATGGAAGTTTTCAACTTGTTATAATCCCTCAACTTTAGAAGCTTCAATTTAAAAATCTCCTATTTCAGATTCGAGTTGCATAAACTTGAGGTCTTTAAACATGGATAAAAGGCGGAGAACCTCTTCCAAAGATGTTTATTGGTGGTTTTTATTTTAACAAAAATATGTTCTCTAACACAATTCATCAAATCCCCAGGTTCAGGTTATTCAGGTATTTCCCTCATTCATAATAAAGAAACATATGGATGAGATGAGTTGCATTAAACATACTATTAACCCTTTATAGGGCAAATTTATTGAGCATTGGAAACAATTTTTTTTTTTTACGAAGCTGTTTATTCTATTAGATATCTAATTTTTAGTTCTTGAGTTTTTTTATGAAAATAAATCTTTACTTGGGACTAATATGCTAGTACATTTCGTTTGATCCTCGGTTTCCACGGCATCAAACACTTCACAAATTAGCTAGAGCTACATCTTAAAGAATTTCATTCATTTTTATTTTAGCAAACCGCGTTCTTCAAACAAGCTCAGAGGTATTTGTATATTTATTCCTTTTAGATTGTTAGTAAATATATATATATATATATATATATATATATATATATATATATATATATATATATATATATTTAACTTTTGTAAAATATGAGCCAATAAAGATTGCGATGTGGTGTAATATTCTCAATGATGCAATTGAAATTATTACTTATCTCCTCTAGCCGCACAACTAAAAGTCGTAACAACTTTATCTTGTCTAAAAAGTACTAAAATAAACGTATTAAATTTAGAAGTATTCTTCTGCTCTTGTTTTATCTTGTAACACTTAATATGAAATATGGCAGTTATGCCACTGGAATGACATAAGCTTAAATATACTAAATCTTAAGGGTAATAATTCAAATTAAAAATAATTTGCTCTCCGTTGATTTTGTACTATATTTTATTGTAAAAAAACAAATATACTTCTCATTTTATAAAGGGTGGTGAATTATTTAATAATATTATCAATTTCATCTTCAATTATAAATTAATTAAGGCATTTTCAATGAATGTATTCGCAGGCCGAATGCATTTGTCCTTCCTCTTACAAGCACATCACACATCATAAAGAACTATCTGATTTGAACTATTAAATGGATGAGTTAATATACGGGATGATTAATTATGATTAAAATTGATATAAATTATATATACATTGAATAATCAGACGTAAGACACGTTTTTTTCCACCCCAGGAGAATCACGATTAATTCTTGACTATTTTAATCATCATATATTTATTTTTCATCACCGTGTATTCATCATCATATATTATATTTATCATCATTATCGTGTTTTTAATTTTTAAAGTCAATTATAATATGGTTCCTAACATGTCCAACTATCAAATATGCAAAAATGAGATTTTTATGTTCTTCACTTTAAAACCTTCTAGTTGAGGCACGCATTGTGGTAAAAGTCATGAATTACTGATCCTCAAGAGTTGACGCCTTGTGTCTTCTGGAAGTTAGGAATTCAAGACTTCGCCACAATGCGTGCCTCAACTAGCTCGTTTTAAAGTAACGAATATTAAAATATCATCTTTGATTATTCTATAGTTGATCATGGCAGGGACGATATTAAGATGAAGCTTCCTTTAGATATTTATTTAAAAAAAATCTGTTTCAAGGGATTCAGAACTATTTGGATTTATTTACAAATAAAAGAAATACAGATAAATATTTATATAGAATTATAACAACTATTAGTTCGTCCAAAACTATTAGGTGATTTTTTTTTTCATAGCCCCTTTCTTGTTCAACTTGAACTATGTACGGATTCTTCTTATTTTCATACATTTGACTGCATAATGGATTTTAAGGGTTAAATTTTTTAAAGAATTGTTGTCTTTTGAATTTTTTAGATCACTGTGCTCAATTTGGCTTATGCTAAACTTATTAACTCCCGGTACCTTGTACACTGGCATTGGTGGGAGAAGGACTAGTCTGGCCAGATGGCTTTGCGGCCCTTTTTGCTAAGCCCTGAGGGTTATCTTTGGGTCGCCGCCCCACACTAACCAGAGTGGGAATATCTTCTTGGAATTGCCGCGAATTAAATATTAACTGGTTCAGGTGGGAATCGAACCCACATCGTTTCTGAACAGGTGTTCTGGGATCCTAGCCCCAACGTGCTTGGCCATCACGGCCTTTACTTAAAGACTAACTTTGTACACTCCTAAAATTAAAAATTACTGTCTATGGAATCGTTGCCAACGGTGTGGAATATATTGCACAATATATGGAAGAAATTGCAAATAATTGAAAAATGTTTCCATCCGACGATTATGGATTTTTTTTTTATTCTTGGCAGTTTTTAATTATAATTTTTTCGATCTTTTTAGTGATCCAGAGGCTGATTAAGCAGTAAGAGGAAAGAGCGGCCGCGTAGGGAACCGAATTGCGAAGCGCCTCGAGGGGGCCTTAAAATATCTTAACTTAAAGATTTTGGAAATGACCGAGTATGTTCAAAAAATCTTTCAGAAAATAATCGAACAAATCAATAAAGAAGATTTTAAATTTATGGTTCCCAGTTTGACACTTTTTTAGGGGAGGGTAGAAATTGTTACCGTTTAGGACCTCCACTAGTCTTAGTCTGTTGAAATTTACTGATCTGTTGAAACTGCTGTTGAAACTGACAAATAATTATTACAGATTTAAATTTTTGTTTTGGAATACCTTGCACTCACTCGGAATGGGAGTTTTCAGAGTTATTATACGAGTAAAAATACCCGTTTCACCGCAGTTAGTGATTACGAGAAAACTTTAAAAATGATAAGAGAAGGAAACTCATATTTTTAGTATTATAAACTTTTATCTGAAGAAAAGTCAGGCAAATAATAGTTTAAGGTGGTGTTTTAGAAAAATGGCTATGGATATATAGTTAGGTATGCATGGGTGTATTTTTATTATGCATTTATGGTCATTTATATTGTCATTGTTATTGAGCTGTCCAAAACTTGTAAAACAATAACTTTTTTTTAAATATATAAAATAATGGAGAAAAGAATATTTACATTTTCTGAAGAATAAAAAAATAATTGTAGAATAGTATTATTTATTTAAAAAAATGTTTTTGTTTAATATTTATTCTTTGAATAGACTTTTGTTTGTTACCGTGAACGTAGATTCTGTTGATTTCTCATTTTGCATTCATTTGCAACCGACATTCAGGAGTATGCAAATGCATTATACAAATAGTTTTACCGCTTATTTTAAATGTATACATATATTATTATAAGGTCAATGGTATTCAAATATTATAAAGCCAACAATATTATTTTATTGTAGTGTATGTTACACATTGTGTTCTGGAAATAATAACTTTGTCTAATCATTGGAAATTATCCTTTTCATTAAATGTTTGATCTGGATGTTTATCTACATTTCTTTAATGAGTTTATTTGTTTCGAGCTCGTGTCATACTAAATGTTCTACTTTCATGGTTATCACATAAAATTATGTTTACATTTGTTCTGTATTTAATCGGTTGTCTTTATATCAATGCATTTTTTTTTGCTTATTAAAATAATCTTATTGCGGCGGAGACAAAAGCGCTGGGATCTCCTTAATTCCATTTTTCCTACTTGTGGAGTGGAAGTTTAGTTCGGAACTTCCCAGACTAACAAGGAGAGTGCACGATGTGTCCGTCACCGATTTTGATCAACATTTTTTTGGTGATTCTACATTGACAAAAAGTTGACCCATATCCTACCGTTTCATCCAAAAAAATAAAGCATTTTCAGCATGCTTTATTTTTTAACTCGTGTTAGAAAAATGATATCGACACGACTTTTCCAGCTAAACATTTGTTTTTTAGAGTATACTAAAGAAAAAATATATAAGCATTATAAATTAATTGATTTTTGGTCAAATAAATTTAAAAAAAGTTTTTACATTTTTAAGTAGACTAGCTTTATAGATTTTTTCACACTAAGAATGATGGAAGATTTGGATTCAGTACATCAAAAAAACCTTATGTTAAGAAAATCGTCAAGAACAAAAAAACAAAAAACATTCAGTTCCAAGTGTGCACAAAATTTTTAAGCCAAAAATTACGTTTGGGTTTGAAGCTCTGTACCTTTTCTTCAGTTTACCCAGTATCGACGTTCTTGAACTTGTTAAACAGAAGAGAGTATCTCCTTTCCATACATCTAAAAAGCTATTTCATTATCTTAGAAGGTCCATACAAAATTTTCTCTTGAATTATACAAATTAATTTCTAAGAAATACGAAAGAAACAAAAACATCATCAGATTGATTAGATTGCACTCAACTACAATAGTGAATTTTGTTTAAATAAATTTATTTGTAAATTTGTAAAAAGATCATCTTCTGCTTGAATATTCATACTATTTTCGCAAAGCGTCTATTGATAAAATAATAATGCATTTAAGCTGTATATTCTGAACTTGTCTTGTGCTATCATGTAGAAATTTGTATTGCCGATTACATCATATCACCTAAGAGGACATGCGCAGAACAGTTAGATGCGACAAAAGAGGTCCAGTTGGTGAAGGAATCGGCGGAAGCCAAAGGAGAGGGCAAACTGAGTTAGCTAACGAAATCAATGGGCCGTGTGAAGGCGGGCCTTTATCAATATTCCAGCCGCTCGGACTTGGGGCCCTTTCCGATCCTTAAGGCTGTCTCCTCCAAAGCCCCTCTTTCATTAACAGATAAAAGAAACCGCCCTCTTCAAAAGGTGTTTTTGTCAGATCCGTCTTTAAATGGAGACCTTGTCTTTTGAGGCACCGATCAATCGATTCTTGCTCATTAAAAAAAAATGTCTGCTGCAGGCATATTTGTGTATATATATATTTGTAAACACATACATATTTATATGTGTGTGTTTTATTTTTTCAACAAAAGTAGATGAAAAATTTGTAGTTAAAAAAAAACCCTCTGATTTATTGCTTTTAATGCTTAGTCAGTTGGATAAAACGTCGATATGATTGAAGTAATCTTTTTTTTTTTTCCCTTCCTACCCATTTCTGGCATACGGGGTTCGGGAGCAGTGGGGTACTGCGCTGGGATAACGCATGCCATTGCTCCCATAAAACCACTCTTTATTTTTAAAATTTCACTTATTATCCAAAATTCTGTGAGGAAACTGATTGAAGTGAACTGTAAATTTGATTGGACTAACTGAATCACGAATCTCTTGAATAACGATAACCGCCAAGCCTTCTGGTAACATGCGTAAATTATTCAAGCCCGAGTAGTATATTTATCGATGGTCAACCTCACAGATGTTGTTTTATAATTTTATTGTTTCGAGTAAAACAGAATTTAAGATTGCCCTATCCTGTAATTCCTTATTTATAAATTCTATTTGGTTATTTATATATTTGGCTGCTTTGATGTTATCATACAACTAGTTTTAAAACTATATGTATTGTAGATTAGACATTATTAAGCAGTTTCCTAATCATAGCGCTGTAATGAAATTGGTACTTACAACATCTGTGAATTAGATTTTTAATAAGTTAACCAATAGTTTTTCATCGTGGAGTCATCGTTGACCATTGATAAATCAATGAGAAGGTTAGGATTGGTTAGGATTGTGGTCAAAAGAAAAAGCACACAAAAAGTGAATATCTTGTTATAATGTGTGGCGACGTTTCAACATTCATCAGGACGACAAGTCGAGAAATCACTTGATCCCGAATTTCAGTACTCGTTGCTCTGATGAAGGCCCAAATGTTAGTTCGAAACTTGGGCACACATTAGAAGAAGTTTTACACTGAATGAATGTTTTCTCTCTTGATCCCACCCCCAATCAACTTCTCCTACAATAGTTTACCAGTTTTCGAGTTTATCGAGCAGCATATTTCTCTTACTGGAATTCTTTATGCATTTACATTCGTTTTTCTTCCTGATTGTTTCCTACAAACACTTCTGATTCCTTCATCTGATTCGCAACGAAGTAATCCTTCCCATGTTTAAATATTTCATTATATTAATAACAATTATTTCTAGTTTATTCTAAAATCAGAATTATTGAGAGTTAATTGATCGTATTATAAATATACTGACAGGCAAATGACAGTGCAATTCTTTTATTTTAATTGGACGTTCTGTATCGGATAGAAGTTTTTTTTTCATTTATATCATGCTCTGATTAAGTATTTTTTAATGGCGTATGATTAAAATGCTACTAAAACGTTTAAAAATTTGGAAGCGGTCGGTCACCAACCGGTTAGTCAGCAAACAACCTGTTGAAGATTCAGATAGAGATCTATTAAAGCCGAGATGGCCATTTGACCTCAGGGGCGATCCGATATCAAGTCTACTAAAAATAGCTAGCTTAACTGTCTAGGTACGCTTTGAATACCGGTATAAGAGCTTAGAGGTCGTCTTATATAACGTTTCCTTCCAGTGGCACCTTTTATACATTTTTAACGTTAAAAATCGTCTGGCTGTTACTATTATAGTTTATTCAACATTCCGATAAATATATTTTTACATTCATATGCCTATATACGCATATGAATGTAAAAATATTACATGTTACATAATGTTTAAATTATAATTTAATAATATAAAGGGAAAGGATAGTATTGCCATCGTGAAAAATTTCTAATCCGAGTTTTCAACGGAAATACGCGTTTTAAGGTCTCCTGTGCTCAAATAATCAAGTCTCGTAAAATGGTGTGTTTGTAAGTTTAGCTTCAAAAAGAAAAGTTGCACGAAGCTGAACTTGCGTATTTAAGATTGGTATAAGCTTGTAACGTTACAGCGATTTTTTCGCCAAAATCGACTTATCAGAAGTGGCACTTTATATAATCGACTTTATACATTTTTGCAATTTTCTCTAAAAAAGCTTTAACGATTTTGACCAAACTCTTTTTATCAAAGTAAAATTGAGAAGTTTTATAGCAGAAGTTAATATTTTCACTTCTTAAAAACAACGATTTTTTTTGAAGAATTTATATTTTACACCCAAAAATTATTCAGCTTATTTCAAATCTTAAATTTCCCACTATCAAATAGTTTTACACATTTTACTCACCAAAATTCTCAATAAAAATTTGCCTTACCTCCATGAGATGCTTCTCTAATGATTTCAAAAAAAAAAATCCCCTAAGTGAATATATCAACCTTTATTGAGAACTCCTCTATTAAATTCTCCTTGATATCAGATAATTCATATCCTCGTTGAAATAGTTTGACAAGGTTAAGTGCCGAAAGAATGGTTTCCTCTGAAATAACTTTAATTTTGTTTATTTGAAATAATTAACCATCTCTCATTCTTAGTTATAAAATCTAAAATCCACTTCTCTCATTAATGAGAAGTGGATTTTAGTAATGAGAAAAATAAACTATGAAGGAATTTGATAATTTCATAAAAGAGAAAAAATGAGGAATATTTTTGCTGGTTGAAAACAAATTTCAGTAGATATGAGTAGTAATATAGATTATATTATTAATGGTTAATTCACTATACATTATAATAATAGATTATTTATGATAATAATAATAATATTACTTACGGTATAATATACCATTGGGAAGCTAAAGATTTTAGAAAAATAATATCTAACATCTAAAGCCGTGTAAGGTAATGGAGAGGCGAAAAACGGGTGGACGATGGACGCATTTAAGTGATTGTTGCAGTTAATAATTTCTACTTTTACATTATTTAATGAAATATAAGATCCTCATAGTAACTAAATTGAAAATTTTAAAATTAATTTCAAATAGCATGGGTATATGAAAGTTGTGCGATGCGTGCACCATACCAGAGTTTTTATTCACTTTCAACTGTGCAGCCTTTCTTAAGATGTCAGTCGATTTGTGACTGAAACCGTGACGATTGAAGCACCTTTTAAATCAAAAGAAAAGTTTGAACTTGGTCCTATTTTGACAACGGATTTTTACCAATTGAAGGTGTTGTACTTTTGGTATTAAGATTATAAGCGTATGCCCGATAGTTGTATCCTGCTCTTGTAAGTGTTTCATTCGAACAAAATTATTCCACAGAATTTTATATGTCCGTCATTCCCCGCGAAAAAGTTTTCGAATTGTAAATTCAACAAAAATTTAGAGCGGGGCTCCATACAAAATAATTATGAGTTTGTATGAAATATGCCAAGTGTAGACGTTGTATAAATGAAAAAAATACATATGTTTTTGAAAATCATTTATAGTAATTATATAAGTTAAATAAAGTATAGATATTATTAAAAGAGTGTTTTTTTTGTTACGAAATTCCGATATTCAAAACTTACTTTTACCACTGAAAAATCATCATGGGAAAGGACGGGCATTATCACGTCTATTTATGAGCAAACGGAGAGTCCGATTTTTTTTTTTAACAATTTTCATGCTGTATTTCAGCACGCCCAATTATAAGGTAAACTATAAAAAAAAATATAAAAAATCATATAAAATATATATATAAAAAAACTATAAAAAAAAATATATATTTCTAGTCCTTGGAGGGTTAAATTTTGATGTAAATCAAGTAATTATGATGGTTTACCAGATAAATAGATTTATTGTCTTTATTGTTTTACAAAAATTCATTTAAAAATTACTTTTCAGTGAACAATTTTATTATAGTATTATAGTTTAAATATTTAGTGAAACATTTCCTTGATTCATAATATGTTTAAGGTAATTTATTGAATATAAATATCGCGTAAGGATATGTATGGTAATTGAAAAGGGGAAATCGTAAAGGATTAATTTGTAAACAATCTTAAATTGCCGAAAGGAACGGTGGGAGGAAGTAAAAAGTTGTCGAACCTCCTGATACATATTTTTAAAGCATCATCATTATCATCATCACTGGCACTACAACCCGGCACAGGTTTCGCCGCATTAAGACACTTCTGGTAACCGGACAGATTATCATTACCCAGTGATATCCGTTTAAGAGAAGTTCCATTTTATATCCTTCCCATTGTTACAAACATTGCATGCATAAGTTCAATATATATATATATATATATATATATATATATATATATATATATATATATATATACATATTTATATATTTAACTTTTAATCATGTATATTTTTAGAAAGGATTTCAAAAGATAAAATAAAATTTTTCCCATAACAGCAAATAATTTAAATTTAAAATGTGGAATTATACTCTCTTTGAATAAGTGATGAGAATTTCCCGAAAGAAATCACCGAGTTGGAAGAAATGCCGATTATGGGTAAAAGTAAGATGATTTAGGGCATGGGAGTTTGAAAGGGCGTACGGAAGAGGGTCTCAGTGGATACCCTGGGGTGAACCACGGCGGTCAAACTCTGGCTGAATATTTAGGGAATATGATATAGGAAGAGCTACCTGTGACCTAACTCGAAACTTGAAAATTTAAACAAATAAGTATTTTTTTATGTGTACAGTTAAGTTTGCTAGTATTGATATTTTTCCTTTGCATCATATGGATTTGTTTCTCCCTTATTTCCTTGTCTTCTTCATCATCTTAATCGTCCATCAGTCCCTTAGGAAAATGTTCTGCTCTTTCTAGAGTGATGCGGACAGTTTTCCACCCGTAAACAAAAGCATAATCGATCCAATTTAATCTCCGAATAATTCAGACCTGCATCACAACCCATCTTATTAAAATCTAAGATTATGCGATTCACTTTTTCATGTAAAATTCAGTGTATTATTTAACCTGAACATTTTTCTTCTAAACCTATAGCAAACTAACGCGATATCCGGACTTGAAATATTTCTGTTATAAATTATTGAGAGTTATATGAGGTGTAGGATTCCAAAACCAACCAAGTACATTTTCCAATTTTCATGTTATTTTTTTCCTTAACAGTTTATGTACTTGCCTATCAAGAAGTGGAAGTATTTCTTCCAAAAATAGTTGAATCACGTGGAAATCAACTGATTGTGGAACAAATCCTTTCACCACATGATAATCAAAATGATGAATAAACATGACAAACTGTTGAATAAAAACAAATAATAAAGATTGAAAAATGGACTTGACTGTTTTTTGGACTTGATCCCTAATTTAGAATTATTTGGGTTCTTGTAGATTAAAAAGCTATTGCCCCTTCATTTGTAAGGCCGACTACCGAAGACAGACCTACTATTTGTTTCGGTTTGGCGGTATTGTATCGGCGGCTATTGAAGGCGCCAAGCGAATGATAAATTATTTTTCTCTTTACAACGAGCTAAACAAGATAATGAATAGTGCAATGTTTTAAAGGTATGGAAGAAATAAAATGATTCTTTCTGATGTTTCAAATAAACGTCGATTATGAACATAGAATTTATGGCAATATTGACTATATTATACAAAAAAAAACTTGCCCCCTTCAGCTACTTTGTTTTTTAAAACTTCTAATATATATTATTTCTTTTATGTTTCAACAATATATTCGCATCTGTCTAGCGAACGAGTGACAATAAGCAAATACATGGATATAATAGATATAAGTGGCATCATAGGCACGAAAAATCATCATAGCACCCAGCAGCATTCGTACTGTCTTCGTCCGAGGAATTTGGAGGTGGGCGATATAAATTGGTGGGTGGACACGTGTCCCGCCGAAGTTTGAAATTTGCATATTGTGATTTGTCATGATTTAACCGCATTTCCCAAAGCGGTTATCAATTTTGTAAATATACTAAGTGATTTTGTAAAGTCAGCGATGAGGTCTAGGGTCTGGGGTCGTGATATATTGTTAAAATTGTTGTATCGTCAGCGAAGGTAGCAGTCAGTGTCTCGGAGTTGGTAGGTATGTCATTCATAAATATAATATACAGAATCAAATATAATGGGTAAGCAAATATAATTATTTCAACGTAGTAATTTTTTGGGGTATTTTCTTCTAGACTCTGTTTAAACTGTCAAGAATTTTAGTTGGACCAGAATTATATGGCATCCTTTATTAAAATTTAGTGAAATTTTTTACAAATTTCCTGATTCGGAGTTTTTTTTTCGGTTTCGAGAATATTATAATAGTATAAGATTAATTGGAGAAAATACTCCTGTGTACTGCTGTACGAAAGTAAAGTATGAAAGTTATGTGCAGCAGATGCCCTGTAGTGCTACTATTTCGTTGTGATCTCAAGGCAAACACTTCTTCTTATGGTTCATTACAGAAATAATCGCAGGTATTATTTAAATGGAAGTAACATCGAATAAAGAAAATTTGAATACAACCGTCACTGAATTATTAAAAGATAGCCTATTTTCAAACCATATTAGGGCTTTAGATGGGAATCACATTAGGTATATTGTATGTTTCAAAACTATAGAAACGTCTCTACTAGAACTATAAAATAATTAATTATATTGTCTCTTTGTTATTGTTAATTATTCTAACTTTTTGCGTTTTTTCTGGAACATTCAATTCCGGGAAAACATCAATAACGCTTGCTTGATGTATCTCACAACTGATATGATTTAATTTGTCAAATTTTTTTTTTTAAAGTTATTAACTCTCTGTAACTTTAATTTCAAAGGAAAAAGAACCTCGATTTATGATTATTATGATATTAGAGTTTAGCTTTCAGGTATTTTGGGTAGAGATAATATTTTTACTAAAGATAAAGAGGACTTAATGTGAAAAAAAAATTGATGCTTTTCTATGAAATATTATAGAGGCATTGGAAAAAAAGTTTTAACAAAGAACTGCAGTTATCCGCAGGAAACTATAAATGCCGATTAAGTATTTAATTGAAATCAGCCACTTTGATAAGAAAACCCTGACTAAATGTAAACAAATATGTACCTATTTAACCAGACTTGGAATTTAAAATGGATTCGGCATTTCACAGTGCAACTTAAAATTTTAAGCTTTTCTTGAAAATATTCCTCTCACGACGTTTATATAAAAAAATATTATAGCTTCAACCTCTTCTTATCCCATAAATATTGAGATTGAAATGTCAAAAAATCTACATAAGTCCGTAAGTTGATGTAATACTCTCACAGAGTTTTTTCCCACAAGAGTAGGTCAAGCTGATTGGATTGAAGTTCTTCATAAAGCAGAGAAGGCGGATATGTTGTTTTTTAAATTATCGTTTCAGCTACTATAAATAATTATAGTGAGAAAAGTAGCCATTGAAATGCACTGTAGTCGCATACACAACTAAAGATTAAAATAATAACTATGTAACTGAAAATGTATTAAGTAACATCTATATAACTAAAATAGTATCATAATAATGAGTCCTTATCGTTGTTTTTCTTTAACAAAAATCCTTAGATTTAATGGATATATGTATTTCTCCGTTTCATTCAGATAACTTCAGGACTAATTAATATTCACATTAGGTTTCACACAAGAAAAAGAAATGCTTTGGATATTCGTTACTTTACAATTATTTGAGAAGAATGTATGGCTAATAATAATTTTAGTTGGCTGTCATACACTACTTAGCAGGCTAATAAATGAATTGCATCTAGAACTAAGAAATTCTGAGACCTTAGCAAAAATTGATACAGTCCTCAGGGTCTTGATGTACAGAAACTGCTTCACGTTACCCTTTGTGTCCGGGACCTACCAGTTCTATCTTCAACCCAATGTCTCCATTTTGTGGTCGTCTTAAGTCATAGATTAAGAAATATACTTTTAATAAATCCAATTATTCTTGGAATGTTTACTAGGGATTAGTTTAAATATTTGAGAATACATGATAACTAACAATATTATTACTTTTACAATTTTAAAATATTTGTTAGTTACAATGTTTTATCTTCAACATATAGTCACTTATAATAACTTATAACCAACATTAATCTTAAAAGAAACTAATTTCCTACAATTTTTTTTCAATAATCTATGAAATAAACCGTAAGGAATCCGGTGTTGCCAAAAACTTCAATTCACACAAAATACATACCATGTTTTACGAACGAGTGCCTCATTTCTTGAATTTTTCAGAAGATATTCGGACTGATAAGAAGAGACTTGTTAGTGTGTTTCTCCTGAATGAATTAATAATATTTCTACTCAAATCTTAAACTCAACTAGTAAACTAAGCTCATCAAATATTCAATGATATATTAATTGATTCCTCACCTCTCAGGTGAATAATTTTACATTCTATTGATTAGGGGTGCATTCAAAATTCATGAGTCTATACTATTCGAGGGCATGCAATTAGGATTAGTTTAACATTCTTGATGACAAAACTTGGCAAACAATAGAGTATTGAATCGATTTATCGATTAAACAATGTGTAAAGTAACTACCATATTATGTCGTCCAAAAGCTGTTTAATTAATTAAAGATAGCATTGTTGTCAATTACTGTAAATATATTTTGCAGGTAAAACAAATGGAACTTTTCTAATTTTATTAATATGAATTTTATGTAAAAATGTTTTTCAATCAACTAAAAAAAGAAACCTATAATAAGTTAAATTAATTAATATTTAGTTTAATGTCTGTTACAGATCTAAACAATTTAGTGAGTTTAATAACCTAGTATCTTCATTTTTTTTATTTATCTAGATGCTTCAATTCTCCTAACATGCTTTCAATTATTTTTTTAAATAATGTTTTAAGTCGATAGAATATTGATATATTAACATTAAGTACATTATTCTAGACCTACTTTTTCAATGAAAACAATGAGGGGTGCGCGTACGGTGATAACCAATAAACACACCACCCAATTATTGATAAAACCAACAATAAACACAGTTCATGATCTTAAATTTTTTCCTAGAACATATTTATTATCTGGATTTTTTTTCTAAATTTTATAATTAGTCATTAAAATTTTAAATAATTAGATGTTACAAGGTTATAAAAATTATTTATATGGGTGTTATAAATTATATTGAATAATAATAGAATGATGAAGAAATGCACGGATTAATTGGACATATAGGAGTAGAAAAAATTTACATAGATTTTATAGAGAATCTTGATAAAGAAATTTATCGTTGTGAAGATGGAGAAATGATCCTGAAGCGTTATCACTATTATGTAATGTGATTTTACAAATAATATAATTTTTAGGATGTTCTGTGTTCAACATAATTTAATAAGATTATATTTGATGTATTGGAATTGTATTTAAACTCATAAAAATATTATATATATTATAAATATGTCAGGAATTACCGAAAAGTTTCTTGGCATTTTATACTTTACCGGCGGTGTGTAATATATATTCATTTCCTACGATTTTTTTATTCTAAAAGTTAGACAATAGATCGTAGCTAGAATATTTTGAGATAATCCACACATTTCATATAGGTGATGCCAAAATGAATTTTTGGTTAGCCAGATTTTTTTTTCTATTAAAGACGAAGACAGCTACTCAATGACGTATTTTAGAAATCACATGTAGGGCACAGGAAGCCCTAACATTTGAATTAATGGATGTCTATATCTCAAAAACTAAAATCATTTAACGAAGGATGCTGAAATAGCGAAAAGATATCCCCCACCGTTTATGCACGATGTAACATTGTTAAAGCATAATTCCTGGTCAATGGACTGTGCTAAAAGATATCTGGTGTGTGTATACAATACAATACCGGTGTAAGTATCGACCCTGTATGTACATACTCCGAAAATAAGAGGGTTAATTGTTTGTTCTTGTTCTTGTTTGTACATTCCATATTTTTATCCCAATCTTGCAGTTAAAATATTTAATGTACTGTATTTATGTATCAATAAGCCCTCTTCAAACTCGGAACTAATTAACGCCGTTATATAGAAATCTATATTATAAAAATTAACAGCAAATAGACATAGACATTGAGTTTTTCAAGGAGATCACTTGAGATCATACATTGAACCCCATTATTAATAAAATATTACATTAAATGCTAAGCGCCTAACTAGAAATTTGGCCGAGAAAGGAATTTATTTTCGGTCATACGATATGAATGAACCCCGGGTTCAGCCTACCATGTCCATTAATTTATGTAAGTTGTTACCTGAGCTTTATTGTGTTTATAAAGCATTGGATACTGTGTACCTGAGTAAATTGTCTATGGACCATTCTGTCCAATAGACACTGTTAAGTGCTTTTAAATGCGAATTAGTTTTAATTATTTTCTAATGAAACAATTTCGTTTTTATTATTTTAAAAAATAAATTCTTCAGCTTTGCAACATATAATAATAACAAATAAACTCTGGAAGGTCTTGGGGCAGACAGGAGGAGGGTTGCCTGATTCTCGATCTAATGGTATTCTTCCGATATAACGGAGTTAAGAGATAGCATTTTTGGCTTTATATATTATATTATTAATAATATACAGTCGAGTCTCGCTTATACGAATGTCAGGAGGAACGGAAATTCATCGTATAAGTGAATACTTGGTATAAGTGAATAGGGGCAGGTTTTGTGTTTTTTTTTAATAAAGAAAATTCTTAGCAAAAATGCCATCACTTTTACACCAAACAATTTAAAAGTTTATATATATATATATATATATTAAAAATATTTCTTATTCATAATTATAAAGAAGAAGAAAATTCTCAAATAAAAAAACAGAATATCACATACAATAAGATAATAATATTATAGGAACGTTAATTGAGCTTAAAAAAATTGATTATTTTATTTCTTTTTCTAACTGTGTAAGCATTGTATAAAACTGGTTCATAATCAATAAAAATATCCTAATATTTTTCGTTTACATCTTTAGAAACGCATCGAATGCAGCTATCGTTTGGGCAAATGTTGATTGTACCGCTGCAAATGCTGGTTGCAAGTGCCGTTCTTCGCTTGAACATTAGGTATCGTAACGTCAAAGATTCCTTCGGCTTTTGCAAGGGTGACTTATGCTACGATTTCCTGGTCACTATGCGATGCGCAGGTAGCTACGCCATTCTTCAAAATGTTCAAAGTTACTCTTGTGGTTCCGTGAACATTGGATCACTCGGAAGGTTCTGTCGCGGCTGTTTTCATCTCATTCAGGTTGCTATCAAACTCTTTTAATTTTCTCTTCTACAGAATTTTTTGTACTCATTTTAAAATAAATGTTAGGATGGTACGTGCACTACAAAACGACTTTTGGTACCGACAAAATTAAGGGAGAATCTCGTGAACTGAAGGGGATGAGTCACTAGCACACACAAACCGGAAACACCCGAAGCCCCGAAGCGATCCACAAAAAAACACGTGGAAGCGAACACCTTCAGGCATTTACAAGCAACAAACATTTCGTTGAAAAACCTTGGTTTCTTCGCATAACTGGATAATATTTACCCCTGGGGATCGAATTTATCTTCTTATAAGTGATTGTTTCGTATAACTGATTATCTTATAAGTGAATAATTAATTACATAGGACTAAATGAGGTTTCGCCGGGAATGAGAATTTCATGGTACTATTGAATATTTCTTATGAGTGGGCTTCGTAAAGTGACACTCAACTGTTTATAAATAATTTAAATATTTACTCTTTCAACAAAGAGTAGTTAAAAAAGTGCGGTTAGGCCTTTTCTAGTCTATAAGATCGTACACCAGGTCAAAAGCCACCAACATATTCTTTTCTTTACATCTAACTAGAAATTTGCCTGCTTACAGCGTTTTTAACAAGTACCGTGATTATTTTTTTTACTGATGTGCAGTTTATTTGTTTACAGTCTACTTTTTCCAATTTTCTTATCTATCCCACGGCCTTGTTCCCGTCTCCTATTCAAGGCTTATACTCAAAATCAGTAAGCAGACTGTCAGTTAGTCGCAAGACGGATACCATTAGATAGTAAGAAGTAACCATAGAATAAAAGTCATTATTATACTTATAATAAAAATAAATTTTTAGCACTACACTGTTACTTGAATTAGTTAAATTTGGAGGCCAGTGTGCTGAAAGCTGTCGCTGAGTCGTCTGATATAGTCAGTAATGATTAGTTGGGGTTAAATTTTCATTGGAAGCGCGAAGACCATAGAAGAAAATTTTGTTTGCCAAGCCTCGATTTAAATAGGGCTGTCTCTATTCCTTTTTATCTTAGGCATTTATATATCACTCATCGAATTCAATTATTTTTCTCAATTAATAGGCTAATATGTAATACGATAGGCCTAACTCCAAAAGTCGCATCCTTCACTTTCTTTTGGAAAACGAGTTATTCAAATATTAATTTTTCTCACATTGAAATACACCTTATTCTGAAGGTTTAAGTCACTAAAGCTCACAATATCCTATTTACATTAAGATGCTGAAAATCACGTTTTGAAGCAAAAGTAACATTCTGCGCTGACCGCACTATTTCAATACTCACATTCTCTTCTCTATTTTGGTCACGTGATATGATCATATGGCACAGTCAGCAATAGATTATGTCTGAATAAGAGTGTATTGTATTCTTCAATATACAAAATTTTGTACCGAAAAGTATACCGGTATTTTAATTTTTTCACCCTGAACAAACTAAATATTCTTTATAGAAATTTCTAAATAGAAATTTTAAAAGACATTTTAAATCTAGTGCCAAAAGTAACAATCTCGAAACTTTTAAATGTGCAGAACTCACATTGTGTAAGTATCAAAAGACATTTTCTCCATACTATAAAATAATTTTTCTTAGTAATGTATTGTTTATGATTTAAATCAGCTTCAGAAACCGTATTGTGTTACTACATTAGGTTGAAAAAAATAAAATTGTAAGTTTAAAAAATTTGTTTTGTTGAAATTAGAGGTTGTTAAATGTAGAGGTTTTAAAAAATGCTACATTATCTTTGATTTCTTACTGTTTTAAAATACCTACTCTTTTTTTTGTAAATATATGATGGGTCGCAACCCCACAGAACATCAATCAAGCCAATCAGAACATTAGCTAGAAAATTTGCTTATAAAAGATAATAATTATATTGTAAATCAAGTATGTATACACGCATAATTGATTAATTTATTATTGTTGTCTTTTAAAAGCAAATTTTCTAGTTAAATAAATATCATACTAATACTTCTTAAAATGGCCATATTTCTATCATTATTTTTTCCAGTAAATATTTTGTGTTGTGCCATAGAAATTGCTTTGAAACTCAAGTTCAGTTATTGTTGAATCTTCTATTGCAACAATATTGTTCACGATGAACATCTTAGGAAGAAGAGGTAGAAGTTAATTTCCGAAAAAGCCTTCTGGGACCTGGTGTTCTGTGTGACCAGCTCTAAATCATGTACGTTAGCGATTAATCTTTAGTAGTATCTCTCCTCCACTCCCTCAACTGCTCTACCGAGTACAGTATCATCACCCAAGAGAAAAATTATATATCCTTTTTTTTTTTTATCTCACGTTAAATTTAAATTAGTACTGTTGTTATATTTTAAAACGTGACATTTTCATAGTTAGTTTTAATCCGTTTCCATTTTTTCCTTTTTATAAATGATAATCTGTGTCAAGAATATTTTGGATTTCACTATAAAGTTTATAATAAGTTTGATTATTTTATATTGCATCTTGACCGATAAATATGGATAAATTGATTGCAAGACATCTCTATTCGAAATTTTACTTTCTCCAAGATATACGTTCGGGCTGCGGTATAGTTGGAAAAAGTCTTGAATTCGAAAAATGAAAATTTGGCCATCACAATATTAAGACTCATCATTCGTTCACTCTGGTACGTCAGTTACAAAACATTGCATAGAGGCTTAAACATACCCGTGGAAATAAATCACATTTGAACTTCATAAGAAAGATTATAAAAATATGGTCAGGATACAAATACCAGAAAATATTCGATATAAGACTGAAAAGGATTCGTCATTCGTCTTTCGTTGATCAAGGAATATTCTAGAATATCAGAAATCTTTTTAAAATTCAAGTTAGAAGTAAGTACTGATGAGCAGGAACTTTGGTACAAAAAGTTATTGGGGAAGGAGGAGGTTAAATCTAAATTTTCCCAAAAATTGGGCCGTATTTCCCAGCAATGATTTTCTTTTCTATTCAAACACAGCACTGTCTCGATAAAATTCCAATTTATTAACTTAAAAAAGTAACTAAAAGTAAACAGTAACTCTTTGAGGAAAACCTACCATAATTCTCACAGTTTGAAGTCGGTTTTCAAATTGCTCAAGTTTTTGGGTTTTGAAATTATTGAGAGAGGTAATGACATTGTTTTTTTTTTAATTTTATTATGGTCCATTTCATGACAAATTATACAGATCAAACCCTGACATTCATGTACCATAACTCAGGAGCATTACTAAAAATAATGTGAGTGAGAGATCTAGAGCATTTCCATAGATATCTACGTCGTTTTTAAAGAATAATACTTGACAAATTCACTTCCTTTTGGAATTTGTTACTTAAAAGTATACGTTTTTATAAACAGTTAAGGAAGGAAATAATGCATATCTGGGTTTCAATATTAATTTCTGTAGATGTTCCTAATAATATTAATTATTTAAAAAAATAATAATATTATGATAAATGATAAATTAAAAAATTAATAATATTTTAATAATTTGCAAAACAGCTTGTAATTCCCTGATTATTAAAAGAAGAAAGTATTTTCCAAAGCAAATTGATCCAAACATAAATTTATAAAAATTAAATGAAATAAATATAAATATTAATAAATTGCTGTCGTATATGTTGTACGAAGTCCGTTCATAATGCTATATTATTACAGATTATCGCTTAGATATACATTGTAAATCTGATTGCTTGTTAATGAGTCAATTTTTAAAGGCCTCCAGGATTCAATTTACACATATTCAGACTATTGAAGCAATCAAGTATATTCAACGAATCTTGCAAAATATTTTCCTCGTTCACCAATCGATTAGTGGCTCCGATAAAGGAATTTCAATTAAAATTTAATTTTCCTTGAGCTGCAACAGAAAGGCAACGTTGCCAAACGTTTATTTTAATTTAAAATAAATACTTGTATATTATACAGAAAATAATATATATGTGGTATTTTCATGGCACAAACAATTCATGCTCATACTCTTTATGCATGCGCCATTAACTGAACGTACATATTTATATTTATCTGCATAAAAAACACAAGACTGATATGTTTCATTATGTCCGTTCATAACAATTGTTCCTTAAATAAATATTAATAAAAAATTAATCACGCAATATTTTTACTTTCACTTACCGATATATGAATTATATTCTAAGGAAAAGTATTGCGGCCGTGAAAAATTTCGAATCTTTAAATTTTCGACGGAAATACTCGTTTTAAGGTACTCGAGTCCAAATAACCATGTCTCTCAAAATGGTCTGTGTGTGTGTCTTAGTATGTGTGAGACTGATTGTGTGTATGACGTAGGTTTAGCTCAAAAATGAAAAGTTGAACGGAACTGAAATTGGTTACTTAAGGTAGGTATAAGTCTGTGATGTTAAAGCAAATTGTTTCCCAAAACCGATTTACCAGAAGTTCAACTTTAAATGATTGATTATAAATTTGTTTATAATTTTCTTGACAAAGGCTGTAAGATTTTAATCAAACTCGTTACAACAATGTACCATTAAATGCTCTTCAATGTCAGTCAGCTAGATCTTATCCACATTGAAATAGTCTGACTGGGCTTAAACGGCGAATTTTCAAAACGCCTTCCTCTGAAGTTTATTAGGAATTTTGGTTATTAGAAATAATTAATCATCTCTCATTGTTAGTAGTAACAAAAATAAAAAAATATAAACTATGCGAAAATTTGATAATTCGCTTTAGTAGAAAAAAGGAGAACTATTTATCACGTTGAACACAAATTTCCGGAAAGAAGAGAAGCAAGATAGATGTATAATATGCTGTTGGAAAGATTTTATATAAAATGATATCTAACAAATAAAGTCGTAGAAGTTAATAGTGAGCGACAAAAAAAAAAACGCATACATTTAAATAATAGCAGTAGTTTATGATTTTATTTAATGAAAAATAAGTGTTTCCATGAAAACTAAATTGTAAATTTTAAAATAGCTTGAGCATGGTAAGTGAAAGTTGTGTTGTGAGGCGCACCGCACAAGATTTTTTTATTTTATCGAAAATGAGTATATCTTTTTAACTGATTCAGATAGTCTTTAAATGTTTTGAATTGTTGGAGATCATATTTAGTTTTGCCGTGTTCATTAATTAATCTACCTAGTTTGCCAAAAATATACAAGGCGAAGCCAAGCTCTTAATTCGACCACGTGTCCGAACCTGGCACCTGCAGAACCTCGCTGCAAGTAGTCAACACTTTTCTACCATTATTTCAAATTTAATATCCATACTTCTTCTAATTAATACTTCTGATATTTTGAATATCACTTATATTTTATATTAGAAGTATTTAAGCAAAGTATTGAAGTATTTAATGCAAAATAATATATACCTTCCATCTTCGACGATTTTCTCAATACATAAGACTGTTTAACTAAATACGCAAGCAGTGACGAAAGTTTTCCAGCTCCTTTTAAGATTTTTTACATTTCTTAGGATCTATGGTAAATCTTTTTTGCGTGTTATTCTGTCGATATGCAAAGTTGCCGTTTGTGCTGTTAAACTGATGGAGTGTGTGAAATATAGTGACTTACCGATCATAACGTCGAAAATAGTTTGTTAGGTCGCAGGTGTTATTTTTCACAGTGCGCGTGTTTCATATCTTCACTCTTCAATCAAATTAGAAACTGAATTAATTTAATATAGTTTATTTCTTATTGACAGTTTTAAGATAAATTAATGACCAAAAATGAAAATAAGAAATAACTAGAGATTTATTAATTCACTAAATTATTTTTCATTGAAGAAAAAAAAAAATGAAATAATATCTCACTACCAGTCTTCATGAAGTAAAAACAAGATCCAAGCATGTAATTATAGGAGTTGAGTTTTTAGAAAAATGGTCGCCAAGCTGGATCGGAGGGAATGGGGTAGGGGGATGGGAGTTTTGAATATCTAATCAGCTTTGGGACTGCTACCTCAACCCTTCTCTAGGCCCATAATTTAAATGATTTCTTCTGATAGAGGGCGCTTAAAATAAAATATCGCCTTAGTTAAAAATTCTATCTAATGCTGGACACCTCCAAGAGTGCTTTGATTATCGTAATCGAATAACAGAAATTTCTAATTATAATCAAACATATTATTTCTGAAACTTTTCTCACAATTATTCACAAATGTGATTTACAAATTATTGTCGGAAGAAAAATTTAAACAACTTTATTCTCTAATCAGTTTTCCTAAATTGTTGACATCTGTGTACCTCTTCTGCAATTCTAAAAAACTAAAAATAGCAAAGTCCACAGTAACATGGTGGAGGCAAGGTTGTTCTTTTCCCGAAGGCATTTTAAGGATAGTTCTGTGTGCAGAGGTGACATATATATATATTCTATAAAATCGAAATTATTCTGAAATTGAAATTGAAAATTATATGATAACTAGTTGACGTCCGCATGATAGTATAGAAGGATCATTCTAATTAGGGATTGATAAATTATTTGCCACTTCTATAATTTTGTTTTTATTGAAAAATAGTTTCGAATGTTATACATATATACATATATCAACTCTGAACTGCACATTCCATAATTAAATAGTTAGGGATCACTGGCATAAACACTTTAAATTCCTAATACAGTAATATAGAAAATAGCTACTCTCAAATCAATTAATATATTGATGTAATTAATTCTTTTAATTGTAAGGCCCCATTATCCCTTTACCTGTATTAGCTTATATATTTATTAGATATCAGTGCATTTGTAAATGTTTTCGAGTCAATATAATTAAATAAATTATTTATATAATAAAGAGAAAAGGTAACGAAAAGTAGTATACCGAGAGGCAGGTTGATGGACTGACCTGTCAGACTTTGCGGACTTGGGTTTTGACTGGTATCAGTGGAAGGAAGTATGTTGGGGGAGAGTGTGATTGGTGGTTTTGGAATCGAACCTTCTAGTTTGCCAAGACTGTTTCTGTTTATTTTGATTGTTTTTTATTTGTTCTTATGTGAGTAGAGAAGGAGACAGTTCTGTCATTACTTCCTCCAACACGCATGTACGATGTCCTTGTAGTTCTTGTAGACAGGCCTGGAAAACTATTCTATCGAATCCTGGATATCAGAGATTCCAAGGGGTGCACAAAATTAAATTGACTACCTGGGAGGTTCTAAACTATAAAGAAATACGCCAAACGAAACACATGTCCTGTTTGCACTGCTGACGCATATGGTCTTAAGATAAACCGACATTTATCATTGATCCCTTCAAAAGGTTCGTGGAACGATCTTGGTGAGCATCTGATTCCGTCTTTCTTGTGCGGCAATTAGGAATACACTAAAAATTGAAAGATACCTTTAAAGGAATAAAGGAAACTACTGCTTGAAAGAAACGACCTAGGAAGTATCGTGCATTTCAAAGTATAAGAAAGCGGTCTTATTCGAATTTTTATTGAACGTTATAAATGGCTGATGGTCTTTTGTATTTACTGGAGATTTACTACCTGCCATTCGGAATTGATTGAAGGGCAGAGTGGTAGTTGCAATCGAACTAAATTATACTGAATGCATTTCAGTTTGATGACCTTCGTCATAAACTTTACGGTTATTGCTCAGGCTTGGTGAAATTTAGGTAACTCTTAACATCCATCTTATTATTACCAGCGTATAAAAGTATGCATTAATAAAACAAATAACCTGAAACTTGTACAAAACATTCTTTTTTTTAGGCGTTTGACACTTTCTGCTGTTATCTTATTTATAATTGCCACTCTAATACTTAGCGTTATCGAAAGAAAATAGACTCATTTCAAAGTGGTTTTAATCCTCTACAATGTTTACTTCAATAGTTTTCTAAAAAAATTGTTCCTTCAGAAAAATCAGAGTATAATAACTGTGCTTCTGCGATGATCGCCCTCGGGGCGCATCAAATTAAAAAGGTGCACGATATGAATTCGTCTTAAATTACATTTCCTATCAAAATTCGTAAACAAAATTATTTCATTCTAAATGAAATTACAGAGTTGGTTGCGCAGTAGACGAAATGGAGGACTATCTCAAAATTATTTTTTATTTATATATTATATTATTTAATATCAAACAAAGATACTTCATAACTAAGAACCACTGAGTTCCATCCCGTTATTCCAAATACTCTGCAATCTTCAGAGGGTGATCCATGTCTTCTGGGACACCTTGTATAAGTAAAGAAGCAATAAAGGAAATAATAGCAAGTTCAACTGACAAATAGACTGCCCAATGAATTTTAAAACATGCACCATGTTTTTCTTACATTAATGAGATTATATTTAAATAAAAAACCACTCACATTTTATAAAATTCACGATATAGGTTTTAAAGCAAACTTATTTAAATCAAACAAAATAATATTTAATAAGAAGTATTGCGAACCCGAAGGATTGATTCCGATATCACCAACAAAAACTGTGTCTTGGCATATTCCTCGGACGCTTAACAATAGGTTCAGCACTAATTGACTTTTTAAGGATTCATTTATTATCAAGGCAAACAACATGCCTTAGTGCATTGTAATTCATCTAAAGAATTTTATGTCTCTCCGTACCACTACCACTTTTCAGATAGCTTGGCGTACCACTGTATGATTTTATGATACTAGTGTTAAGGATTCGTTGACATAAAAAAATACAAACTGATTTACAAACGTTTATTTGAAACAATATATATATATATATATATATATATATATATATATATATATATATATACACACACACATACTACAATAAATTATTTTTGAATTCTCTTTGAAACCTCTCTTGTCCCCATAGTCTCTACATATTCCAATGTCATTATCGCTGGCGATTTTAACACTAATATGCTTTCTGAATCTGGTGATAAATCCTTTCTTATCCTTTCTTAGTGTTTTCCCTCAATCTTTATCTCTTTCCTTATTCTTCTATCCATTACATACAATTTTCCGACTCATGCTTAGACCTCCACATCTCTGACTCTGGTATTAAAATCCTTTCCTCTTCCCAGTACCCCGTTCCCTTTCTTTCGTCACACGATCTTATCCAGATTTCCTATGCTAAACCGTCCAAATCTTTTATTGCCAAAGTGGTAGCGTATTCCAGCGTGGTAGTCTGGATCTCCATTCCTATGAATCTCTTTAACCTGATCTGAACTCGGTCCATTGGAATATTATATACTTCTATAACTCTATTGATTTTATGGTTTCCACTCTCATCTCAAATCTACAATCCATACTAGAAATTCATGGTCCCTTTAAAATCCGAACCTTACGCCGCCCCATTTCGCCTTCGACTTCCACTGCGACCTCCGAAATAAAGGAAATAATGAAATAAAGAGAAGCAGGAAGATGCAAATTTCGTCGCACTCGTCTGCCAGCAGATTATGCGTCTTTCAGAAAGCTTCGGAATGGAACCCAATCCCCAGTCCGCCGTGCTGAATTCATCTACACCCATTCCGCCCTCACTAATGCTCCTGATTCCAAATCCCAATGGAAAATACTTCGAAAATTATCCGTACCAGAATTAAGTAACTCCAGTTATCTCCCAGTCACCCCAGATGATCTCAATAACCATTGCGTATCCTTTGAATAACCATCCAATTCTTCACCTACTATCGATATTGCACATCATACCTTCAACCCAGATAGCTTGTTTTTCTCCCACGTGTCGTACGATGAATTACTTAACACCCTCCTAGAATCCCAAAACAATGATTATGGACCTTACAACATCCCTGTATAACTAATAAAATCCTGTCTCCCAATCCTTATACCTTTACTTTACCATATTTACAATTTTTTTTTGCAAAACTCCATATTCCCTCCTTCCTTAAAACTGCTCTTTCTGACCATTAAATAAAATTACAGATCCTTCCATCTCTCTGCCTCTGCCTGTTCTAACTTCAAAGGCTTCAGACACATCTCCTTGTATCAGGACTCTGCATTTCTATACGCCTTCGTCAATCTCACCAATTGCCCGAGAATACCTGGGTATTTGACTTGACTGAGCTTGAAAATATTGACTGAGCTGGCTCAGTCATGATTTTCCATAGGCAGTTTCTGTCCACAGAATCATAGGCTGCTTTGAAATCGACAAATAAGGCGTGCACAACCTGCTCTACTTCCCAACGTTTTTCGAGTACCTGTTTTAGGATAAAGATCTGGTCTAGCGTGCTCCTTCCTCTTCAGAATCCTGCTTGGTGGTCGCCTATTATATTTTCATAGTTGGGATACATCCGATTTAGCAGGATACTAGTCATTATCTTATAGGCAACCGGAAAGATTGCTAAGCCTCTGTAGTTACCACATTCATACATGGACCCCTTCTTTAGGATAGGGCATATTAGACCTGTGTTCCAAGCCTCCGGTATCCTTTCCTCCTCCCATATTTTCTGGATTAGTTCTAATAGCTTGGCTCTTAGAATTTCGCCTCCATCTTTAAACAACTCTGACGGTATGCTGTCCAACCCTGGGGCCTTTCTTCTTTTAAGCCTGTTCATAGCTCTTTCCACATCCAGAATATGTGGTTTTTCAACCTCTTGCGGGTCGAGGTGTTCCGCGTGGTCGATGTCTTCTTCGTTTGTGGGGTTTCCTTGGTTGAGAAGCTGCTGGAAATGTTCTTTCCAGATGCATAATATCTTTTCCTTTGATGCCGTCAGTTTGCCATCTTTTCCTCGCATTTGCGTGTTTCTTGCTTTATATTCTACCCTTTCTTTCCTTATGTCTGCGTAGAATTCGCATATATTTTCGGCCTGCCAGTTGTCCTCAATAGTTTGCAGTCTTTCTTTGAGGAATTCTCTTTTTGATTTTCTTATTATCCTGTTTGTCTTTGTCCTGGCGGCGACATATTTTTCCAGCGTGGCTTGATCAGCTTTGGCTAGGAAGAGAACTTTAATTTTTCTTCTTTCCTCCACTGCCTTTTCACATGCTTTTGTGAACGACTTCTTGGCTTTTCGTTTCTCCTGAATGCCTATTACTTACTTAGCTGTTTCTTTTAACCTGGTCTCTAATGCCTCCCAGTGTTGATCAACCGTGAGGCCCTCCGAGTCCAAGGGTTCGAATTTATTCTTCAGCTCGATTTGGAATTTAGTCTTTTATATATATTTAAAATATATTATCATATTATTCACTATCCACGTCAGGTCAGAGGACCAGAACCAATTGTAGGATTTTCGGAAAACGTATCCAGTGTTTGATATTACTACTTTATTGCACTTCCTTTTCTATAAATATAATACGAAAATAATGGCGAGCCCATTGTTGCTTGAAATAAACTTGACAAAGCGGTTATAAGAGTTGAACACAGTTGGGGATAACAACATGAGCTATTATGAGCATGGAAAAGCCCGCTTAAGAAGACATTGTTGAAATAGCTGAGACGAAGACAAAGCCGCTGATATTTGTAGGGCTGCCCGACCGCCAGGTAATTAAGGTCCCTTCTCCGCTCCTGATATCTCGTTGCTATCCCAACACTGTTGTTGCCTTGATTCCTGTCACTTTCAGGCTTCTTACATTGCCGGCAAACTCACGAAAATACCTTCGGCCACAAAAGCTTTTTCAAAACGGAAAAGTTATCATTCTATAGGTCACAATGATTTCCTAATTTATTTTATTGTAGCTTCTGGTCTGTTAAAGTTGATATTTGACATCAATGGCCTATTGGGAATTTTAATGGAAAGTTGTAAATCCATAGTTGCATTTGATTGAATTTAGTGATCAAATAACAATTCCTAAAAAAATCTATAATATATAGTATTTAGTCTTGAATGAAATACAACCTCCAGCAGCTTTCATGTATTTAATTATGGATAAGGGGATACGGTAGTAATAAATCATTTATTACAATAATAAAAGTATAGCTTGAATGAAACTACAGAACATTTTGGAAAAAATCTCAAAAAATTATTGGTTAAATACGAATGAGGGAATTTCATCTAATAAAAATACGGACCGCCAATCATTTACTCAGTGACGGTCCTGTAGCAACTGAATTCTGAGACAAAAGCAGTTTACAATTGTTGAAAAGAGAGGAAAATATTTTCGTTCATTTTATTTTTTCACGCCACCTCTATTACCAAAAAACTTGTTTGACACTTTGAAATCCGATAGTGAATTCGGAAATAGCGCCCTTGAAAACCTAGTAAACTATACCTATACCGAATAATTTTAAAAACTAGTAATTAAATAAAAATACTCGTGACAGAACAAAATGTCGGTACTAAATTTAACATTAACAACATCGAAAACCTAATGAGCGATCACCAAATCGATGAAATCCACTCTCCCCACACTAAATAAATAAAAAATAATAAATCTTTAAAAATAAATAAACAACAATTTTATTTAAAAAATTTAAACTACTTTAAATTAGCACTTAATATCAATTATCTAATAAACGAAAAAAATGTTGAAAGAATATACCGAAATTATTTCAAAAGTCATTAATATAATTAAAATAATTATTTTTCAATAATAAAATAAATAATATTGAAATAATTCAAGTCCGGTTGGGTTGCAATTGAAATGGAAAAAGTTACATTTGAAATGGAAAAGGTTTCAATTGAATTGGAAAAGGTGACAATTGATTTGGAAAAGGTGACAATTGATTTGGAAAGGGTTACGATTGAAATGGAAAAAGTTATATTTGAAATGGAAAAATTTACAATTGAAATGGAAAAGGTTATAATTGACTTGGAAATGATATATTTCCTTTAAATTATTTATGTATATTTATTGGGTCATATATAAAAAAAAAAAATCATTTAAGACGGTAATAACCGAAGGTTTCTCAATAGGGATTAATGGAATTATGATTTATGGATTGAACAGCAGTGATACCTCACACAGATATAAATGATAATCCTTGCCCAAAATGAAGTCAATTGAATTTGGCTCCGAAGTTCGCCTTAAAGTTCGGCATTTCGAGTTAAAAGTATAATCGTCAACAGCAGCGGAACTCGTTATCGGTTCTGAACTTACTCTTTGATTCTACAGCCAGTTCCGACCACCTGCATATGACATAGTGGAAAAAGTTGTTGAGCGGGCTGTTCAACTTCTGTTAAAGCTAACGACTTTGATCTCGCAATGTCATCAACTAACCTTCCGCTCTGTTATTGTAATATGTCATTGAAGGATGACAAAATCTATCTTCAAAGAAAGTTCGTTTTGAAAGTAAATAGGATTCTATAAACTGCCAAAGGTTATTATATTCGTAATTATAAAAGTGAATATAATCTATCGTAACTGACATATTAATCGACCTATATTCGTTGATTTCGATCATATAAGCATGATGTGAGTATTAAACGTATCTAACGAAATCTGAATAGCCTAAAAATTGTTACTTTAATCCAATAGGTAGAGCTCTCGACGTCTGTGTACCTCTTCTATAAATATCGCAACAATGCTTAAGTCCTCCTCGTCAAAATAAAAAATAAAAAAGTGTAGTGCGTATCCCTTTGCCCCTGGGTAGAGGTATAAAACACGCGGCCCAGAGGTAATTTTTTGTGGTCCACAATGTTCTGAAATAAACTGAAAAAAGACAATAGTAAAACAGACAGTAGTTAATTACATTAACTTCACTTAATTACATAACATGTTTTAGTATCCTATCCATATTCATGAATCCTCACTTTAAAACATCATTTTAAGAAAATTTGTAACTGTGATGCGGTCCGTGCTTTAATTGCGTTTTCCACGCCTGCCCTAGGGGAACACTGGGTAAAACCAATGAAATATTATGATAAAAAATGTTCTATAGCGAAAGAAGCACTTTAGGTCATTTATCTCAATTCGGAAAACTCCGTAGACCGATACTACGGCAGGATCTGAACGAGATGCTATGAGACCTGTCATCGAAAAGTGACAGGTGAACGAACTTCATTGAAGTGATTCTAGATCCTCGCTGTAGTAAATAGAGTGAGTCCAATGGTACTCAATGCATTACCACTAAATTTTAATTTCTTTATCAACTTAATAAGGAAGGTATTGTAACCGGGTCAAATTTTCGGTACCTGGTTTTCAACATATTTTGACATTCAGAATCTCCTGGGTCCAAAAAAAACAACGCATTTTCGTCGATTGGTCTGGATTTTTGTCAGTGCAATAATTATCTCTTGAACGGATGGACCGATTTTTTTTTTTTTTTTTTTTCGTTTTTCAGAGTTTTGTCCCCCAAAGTCTGTATTCCTTTTCCGCAATTGACAACACACTTTCTGTATGTGTATCTGTAGACTTTAGTGCCAAAACGGCTTAAAAGATTTGATGAAACATGCCTAAAGTCTTCTTCTTAAAGCCCTCTAATATTTCGTATTTAGTTCATCCCGGAGAAAATACAGAGTAAAAGTAATAAAGAAAAGAAACCTTTATTTGTGTATAACTCAAGAAGTATAAATTTTACGGTGAATTATTTATACGATTTCAAGGCAAATAGGCTAAGGTGGGTCAGAATGGAGGCTAAAAGGGTGCAGAGGAGAATACTAGAAGCGCACTTCAGTGGAAGGAAAAAAGAGGAAAACCGAGAAGCAAGCGGAAGGATGAAGTGTTCTGAGACGCGAGGAAGCTAGGAATTATAAGATAGAAGCACAGGACAGAGAGAAGGGGAGAAGAATTACTCAGGAGGCCAAGGGTTGTGAGTTAGTTAGGTATACGATTATTTGAATGGTAATTAAATTACCTACAAAACAAAAACAAACAAATCGAAATCGAACCATCATCTTTAAAGAACTTTGAAGCCCCTTTTTAAAAGTTTCTGTGCATGTTCATCTGGAAACCAGTTTACTTTTTTAGTTTTTCAAATAATTCAAAAACTTTGGCTCTCTCGGATCATTCCAGTTGTTCATTTGAAAGATGATTATAGTATCTACAAAAACTAAATTAAAAATAAATGTTATTGGACCAATATTACAGAAAGATACTGCAAACAATATTTTTATTAGACTTAGTACCCTAAGCAATATGGAAAGTCGTTTGAGTGGACAAACCAAATATTTATTTTCGTAGTAAGAGTTAACAGAGGAAGAGTTAAAATGGTTGATGAGTGGCATATTGTCGAAATCACAACCATTATATGATTTTGATAAATAACCTTGATAAACTATTGAAATTTCTACATGCCAACAGTGGCTTACACAGGGGGAGGGAGAAATGGGAGATATATACCTCCGAAATGTACGGATAAAAATTAACTTTGTATTTTAAGTAATATTTTTGGTAATTTGTAACAATATTTTTTTATCCAATGTCCATCCCTATCTTTACTACCTAATCCTAATTTGACGATTATAGATATTTAGGTTCTGTCTCCAAGAAAGTTGATCATTTTTACGTTCTGTAGTTCATCATTGTAATTATTGCTAATGAAACTTAGATTCGAAATCTTGGTCAGAAAGGACTGTAACAAATTCATACCATAATTGAGGCAGAGAATCAACCAAAGTAAACCAGATGTTAAATACGTAATGCCATATTGGGCTGGACGAATGGCTTATTTTCTCTATTTGTTTGTTCTAGTTGTTGTGGGTCCCAGTTGATGCATCCCATTTCCATAATAAGCGGCTCTATCTATGATCCGATGCCAGAAGATTATGCGGCTGGTGCGGATACCGATAGTTCTAATTATGAGACAATAGTACATTGGTTCAATCCCGATTCAACATCGTCATAACGTATGTTTTTTTTATTTTTTCGGAAAGAAAGTTAAATATATAAGACAATTTTATATCTTATTACTTCTATTATGTCTTAATATTCTAGGGTCATGAAACGGATATGAAATGAAAAACTCACCCCCTCCGATGACCTTCCATACAGTGCAAAAATCTATTATTTTCAAGGAAAGTAATAATGTTTTTTTTTTACGTTTTTTTTATAATAGGAGCAATGTTAAATCAAAAGTTTTTTTTTTTTTATAATAGGAGCAATTTTTCTTGATTTGGGCACAACTTCAATATGAGGATTAATGTAAGCAAATTTGGTACTCGAAAGAAAAATAATTTTTACTTCCTCAAATCTCTAAGGATACATGATAATAAGTAATTTTTTATAGTAACTAATGAAATATATTCCTTTTAGAGAATCTCGAGTCCAAAAAAATATTCTTCCGTTGATGTTTATCTGAGGAACTTTCGTTATCATAAACTGTTGAATCGTTTTCAATGAAACTATAAGGGTATGTTGAGGTCAGCTGGGGATGTCAAAATTTATGAGATATCCTTAATTTTTATGTGATAAAAGATTTTTAAATAAATATAATCCTTAACTTATTTTGAGGTTTTGTTTGTTGCGTTTTGTAAATGAATGTTATATATTATTCATTAGCACTACTGCCCAGAGATTTCCTGATAAAATGTTATTGAAAAAGCTAAAATAAGTGATGCATGCATAGGCGCGAGTTGGTCGAAACTGCAATGTTTAATTTGTAGACCAATTACGTATATGCAGCTGTGTACCATTAACGTGATATGCTGATGGCAAATTCCCTTTTGAGGGTTAGTAAACATTAAATGTAAATTTCATTTAATTTATCCACACAGCGTGAGCTCTCTAATATAAATTCAATATTCATAACTTTACAAATATTGTTGAACTGATAATTATTGAGCGAATCCAGAACACGGTGGATTCCTGTTTTTTTAACTCCATCATATCCTGAATTTTCTATATTTTTATCATTCCAATTCACTTAGTAGCGTTAAAGAACTAGGTCCGACAGTTTTCATCCTCCCTTCTCGAAAATAAGATTTCACTTAAGACTTTGAAAGAGAAGCGAAATTGATTTAGAAATTCAAGCGTCCGACTGTCAGCGTTGCTTAGTGTTCGATCTAAAGCATTGAAATTTCAGTATTTAAAAAAAAATCTATTTATAAAGAAGTAAACTTCCTTTTTGGTATTTCCATCTTTAGCATTTTGTAAATTTGAGGAATGTATGGAAAATTATTTAATCGTGATTGTACTCAGTATAATAAAATGCGTTTTTGGACATATTTTAACGTTTCATTAAAACTTATTATTAAACACCCTACACTTCATTGGATACAAACCAAGATGGTTTACACAGAGTATTGGGTAAAAAAGTTTGATCAAACACGGGCAAATAAAATTGATATTGCGTCGCGATAACTGGAATTGTTAAGAAAATAATTTTTTATGTATGTAGAATGTGGATATAGTGTAGCGAATGGCCAGTCAGAAATCACACACTAAGATTTTATACGAACTTACGAACGAATTTATACGGGGCCGCCTTTTCCAGCCACCACTCCTTCTACTAAAATGTCAAAAAACAAACATTAAATTTAGTTCTCGACACTGATACCTATGTATACACAAATGCTTTCTTCATTCAAACGGTAAATTCCAGACCTCAAACAAATCTAGTATTGATATAGAGTATTACATTATTAGATACAATTTTCGTAATCAGTTAAATATTGGTTGCTCAGGAGTACGAGTGTAAAAATCAATTTGGTAATTTTCAATAACAATTATCTTAATCATAAAAAAATTGGGAAAAACGTATTTTTAAAGCAAAGTTTTCTTTTATTTAATATTTCATTCGCTTCGTTCATCTGGATTCGCTTTATCTTTTGCAGAGTTATTAAATTTGTGGTTGCAAGTTTTTATTTTGTAATGTTTTGCAGCCACGCTTACAATGAACCTTTTTCAGAGAATGATTAGTGTTCCGAAATGGAGACTGTCCAATATTTGAAGAACTAAGGAGTTACTTGAAGAAAAAACTTAGCATTGTTCGATCATGTGATGTTATGATAGTGCACTGCACATTTCCGACAGCGAAAATATGATCTCAAGAAATTATCATTTAAATAATTTTTTTTTTTTAGAAGAAAGGTCAACAATACTTCAATTAAATTCAGGAATGTTTCTGAAAACGATTGCTGAAATCGGAACAACCTTGGCTTGACAAGACGAAATGAAATAGCAGCTTGCTTTATTAATAGATGTTCCAAAAGGAGGCAAAACGATTGATTGAACACTACGAGAAGTGCTGAAATTTTAGGAGTTTACAAAAATGTATTACAATACAAGACCTCGTCCTCCTAATATGGTCAGATGAGAAGATTCCCACTGACTGGAATAGGTCAATTACATGCCCTATTCATAAAAAAGGTGATAGGCTTGTACGCAGCAATTATCGAGGTATATCGCTACTTTCCTATGCCTACAAGATACTGTCACATATTCTATTCAGACCTCTCTTACCATAAGGCGAGCTCTTACCAGATCTTCTGTGTGAGGACCATTCTGTAAAGAGGTCACGAATATAAAACCAAAACTCACCATCTTTTCTTAGATTTCAAATCGGCGTATGACAATAAAACGTGATGAGCTGTACAGTGCCCTCAGAGAATTTAATATACCTGAGAAACTTATACGCAGGAATAGGACTACAGGAAGGGGATATACTGGCCTGTATATTGCTTAATTTGGCACTTGAGAAGGCTATAAGATACGTGGAAGAGATCTAGGACAAGGAAACATATTTACCAGACTTGTCCAACTGTTGGCCTATACTGATGACACAGATATTGTGGGATGCTTTCGGCACTGGAGGGCACAGCAAGCAGACTTGGACTTGAAGTTAATGAGTCCAGTGTTGCGGAGTGTTGGACAATATCTTAGAGTGCCGAAAAGGAGCTCCTCATTTTTGAAAAAAAGTACTCCGCCGTATCTTTGGTGGTGTAAAGGTAAAAAAAAATTGGAGGCGAAGCACGAACCAGGAGCTATACATCGCTTTTGGGGATGCAGATGTAATCAGAGCAATGAAGTTGAGGCGCTTAAGATATGCAGGGCATACCACCACGATGGCGGGTAAAGAAATGCCCAAAATACTGCTGACACAGCTAATCCATGGGACAAGGAGGAGGGGGACACCAAAGCTGAGGTGGTTAGATGGTGTGGCAGGAGATGCTTACAGCATCCTTGGAGTCAGGAACTGAAAGGTGTCGGCACAAGACAGTGACGATTGGAGGAAGCGGTTGGAGAACGCCAAGACCAGCAACCGGGTTGCAGCGCCATGAAAAATAATAACAAAAATTTATTAAAATGGTTGTCTATAATTTTTAAAACTCTGCCTAGTGGATATTTTGTTGATCCTGATGATTTCTACAAATACTCTATAGATACCGGGAAGTTATTTGTAAATGAATATCTCTTTTATTTCATGTTATCTAGGGTACATCGCAATTTAATTCATGAAGCAGGAATTTTTGGTAAGGTAAAGGACATTGACTTTGCCAATCGATGCTTTATCATAAGAGGCTCTTGAAACAAGAAATAAAGACATAAGAAGATGTAGACAATCCGACGCAAGGAAATGCTCTCGGATTGTTTGCCTTACAGACTTATTGTGACGATCATTGCTCTTTTCCTCTGACCCTTTAGTTTCTAGAAATTCTTCTAATATACACCAGAGGGAATGGCTCAGTAAAAATAAAACTCCTTTAGAAGAAGAGGTTGCATTTCTATTATTCACTCCTCCACATCGGAATCCATCCCAATTCCGGAATGGAAATGGAACTTTAGGACTAGATGTTTTAACAATCAAAATTATTATAAATTATAAGAACTAAGTACTTATGACCGTGTGTATATACTATATATATACATATATATATATATATATATATATATATATATATATATATATATATATATAAATATTTTTTTTCTTCCTATTGTATATTATTATGACGAGCTTTAATTACTGTAAATATTAATTTTGTTAAATACAAATTACAGTTGTATTTATTTATTCAAACATCCTTTGGGCTATTGTTTTTGTTTCATAATACAATTTAGTACCTAACTTGTTGTATCATTATACAATTGGTAATAGCTATTTTTTGATGATGGTGATATCCTAGAGTTTCGCACTTCTAAATTTACGATTTGCCCGAGTATACGCCACACTGTTTTTTTTTAATTATTATTTGTTTTTGTTTTTTAGCCTTCCATACGTGAACATCTTTCTCATGACTCTTTATGTTTTTTTTCAAGCTCCTACAGCTGACTCATTAACTTAAAGTTTCGCTAGAAATCTGCAAGTTCTCTATCTATCTTTCATTTCTCCTGATTTTACCTTCCTTTATTATCTTTTACCTTCCTTTAATTATCTTTTTCCTTTATCTCCTGTGCAGTATTTTACAAGAGATGAATCTAGCAGCAGTCGTCATAAATTATTAGTGGAATTATCTTTTATACCATTAACTTAATAGCTCTTATATGGGTAGCGATTAAATACTTTCTCACAAATCCAGTGAAGAACAGATCTACTTCAGGAACCTAGTATGCAACGCGAGCTCTTGATTTCTTCCACTTCCTTTATTCGGGGGAGAATCATGTCCTTACATTGATCCCAGGAGCAGATTGCAACTTGAACCATCCCGTGATTCAACAAAAGACTTAAGAGGATTCTAAAAACTGAGGCAGAATACAAAGAGGCAAGATATGAAGTTAATAAATTAAAAGATCCTGAAACACAATCAGCCTTCAAACTTGAGCTCAAAAGCAGATTTGAATCCCTTAACCTTGAGAGATTTCCCATAGATAAACACAGAGAAGAAATGGAAATGGAATAAAAGAGGTAGCTCAAAAAGTAATAGGTACTCGGGAAAAACGGGAGGTTAAGAAATGGTTCATAAACGAATGCCAAAAAATAGGGGATAAAAGAAGGAAAAGAAAAGTGACCCACCCTAGTATGAAAGACATGGAATCTCGGGACTAGTATGAGTCAGCTTAAAAAACTGCTAATCAAATACTTCAATCAGATAAAAGAGATTTCCTAAAGCAGAGACTCACAGATAAAGTAAGAATACGTACGTATAGGTACGTGATAGATAAGCCGTAGAAAAGATTAACAGTTATCCGTTCCTATCTTGTATGATTTTGGTTTCGTTGAAGTTGTGTGAATAGAAAAATTATGTTAATGTATCCGTCCAACATTTAAGTACCAAGAATAACTTTTATTTACTACAATGCATTGCAGTGATTGTTACTAACCTGATATTTCACTATCTTCTGACTTACTGAACAGTTTAAAAGTTTATAGATAGAGGCCCTAATATATCTTGAAGTAAATACGTTAATCCTATTCATAGAATAAAAGTAAACGCGTTAGAAATTGTTTATGAAAAAATATTAAGGTTACAAATTAAGGAACCATTAATATTTATGGTTCTTTTCCATTTTTCTGGATTCCATTATTCCAACTGAATCCATTATCATTTTTAAATTTCCAAATCTTACTTTTATATGGATTACCATGTATATATTGATTAATATCTACATATCCCCTGTCATATGAATGCAAGGGGCAGGTACAGACCGTTTATTCCCTGGACATTAATCCAGGTGATCGCGCACATTTGTCTTAGGGCAACTAGCCGTTTAGTCTAGCTTAGAAGGATATTAACTGGACAAATCGGTTCACACGTTACTCTGATTCACGCTGCGTCCAGGAAAATCCTTTGACCCAATTTGTTTTTGTTTTCGGTAGAAAATACTAACTAAAATTTTAAGCGTTTTAGACGGCAAATAAACGTTCCCTCTTGATAAAAGAAGACTTTGTCCTTATATTTATAGTTGATTTCTTCCATTTTCATTTGTAAATCAGTTGCTCTTAGTTATGTATTCATAATTGTAAGACTTATTAGAAAAACTTTAAACTTTGCATTTAATAGTAATTTGTAGACGTACTTAAATATTTTTTTATTGAAATCGGTTCTCCTGTGCCTAAACAGTTGTTGAATTCTTAATGTAATTGAGCTTCCGATATTAATCAGTAAGATTACGCGGTAAAATTTAGTTCGGTTTTGTCTAAAGTTTTTCTACTAGCCGGACGAGCAACCAGTAGCTTCCGATATTTCCACTCCTGAGGGAACAATCGTTTTTCTTCTTGTCTTCCTCAGACATGTGCTGTGGCATTTTAATCTAGGAGATTAGTTTCGGCCGATAGTACATTTACCATCACAAAATTTTCTAATAGAAAGCTTCATAACAATTTTTTTTATTGTATTATATTATATATAGTAACAGTGTTTTGTTGTTTTTTCTGAATATTATGCCAAATCAACCGTATGATGAGGTTGTCATCAAATTTTCACATAAAGTATTTTTGTGTGAAATGTTCCATTTTTATTACATATTTTCTGTTTAATAAGTATTTTTTATTGAAATAATGCATAGTAAAATTATTTCACACAACTTCCATAATAAATAGAGAGAGTTTTTATAAATTAAATTTCCCAATTAGAACTGACTGTTTTAAAGAACAGATCCTTTTACATAGACTTGCTATTTTTTTTTATTTTTTTTTTTTAATACAAATAAGTTATGTGGTCAGTAATTATGCACAACCAACAGATTTTCGAAGCGGTAGTATCAAGAATAACTGACTTCTTCGTTTTTCCAACCTATCTCTATAAAACTGCTTTTCCTTTTTTCTTTTTTTTTTTTTCAATACACATATTTGTAAAGTTGCAATTAACAAAAAAATGTTTATTTTAGCATTGATAGACCAGTTAGTTATAAGTTTAAAAATAATATTATAGATAGGTTTTTGGAAACTCAACAAAAGCTCTGCAAATCAACAAATTGTATGATTCTTATTAATATTTAACGCATGCGCTAACTGAATTCTAAATAATATTTCCTTAAGAAATGGGAATTAAATGACGACAGTTCGTTATATTAATTTATTTTAAATAGTAGAAATATGGCATTATATGAAAATTTAAAATTATTAACATCACGTAGCTTATTGGTGGCAGTTATTAATTTGATGGATATTTGTATCTATTTGACTTAGTAATGCTTTGCAGATCATAATCGGATTAATGAAAAATAATGAAATTTCTAATGAGCGATTAAAATTCAAGTACATTCATCTATACGGATAATTATTTATAAAAATAAAATAACATATAATCAAACGAGAATAAACACATATCTATAAGCTATCACTTGAGATTATCTCTGAAGCAGTCCCAAGAGCTGGAAACAGAGCATAAACTATTTAGTGTGAAGTGAGATTCAACAGGTATCATCAGATTTGCATAAAATGAGATGAGATAACCTACTATACATAATCTCACCTATTTGAGAGATAATTTATGGGCTGGATGTTCAATTTATTATAAAATGAGGAACGTTTTTTGCTATCCATAAAATCCATTAATCCAATAAGCCTCATTTGTTAGGAGTAGAGACAACGTTGTCGAGTTGCGTAAAATAAAAATTTGAATGGTTGATATCTTCAGGTGTTAAAAACTTAAATTTTTGGATGTAAAAATGATTTTTGTGCCCAATTCCTTCAGCACTATGATATATGTTGTATACCTAATATTTAATATCAACACGCATGTATATCGTAGATCCAGAATGGAAGACTACTACTTAAAGCTTTAAACATCTGAAATTAACAGTGGTATAAAAGGAGCTTGACACTTTTATGTGCCCAATGTAGTAAGAACGAAATATATTGCACCTTTCCAATCTTTCATAACAGAAAATATTGGATTTTAAAAAAGGCAGCGAGAAATTGATGTCTTTCTATATTATTTCATTTTTTACATTTTCTTATTTTAAGAACTAAAATGGTTTTCCCGTTCGTATATGTTGATAAAATATAAACGTACACGTGTTTCAATTATTTGCTTGGTTCACCAGCAGGAACAAGATTTTTTTTTTTACCAAGAAAAATATGAACAACATTAGCAGTTTCTCTCGACTTTATTACCTTACTTAAAGTCACTTTATTACCTTAATTGAAATTGTACCCATCTAATCAGACTTCTATATATAATTAATATCTGACTTCCTATTTGTCAATTAATTCTATCTAATGTGAATGTTTTTAATTAACTGAGATAACATCAATCGTTGGTGGTTTATTGAACTAATTATATTTCATTGTTGTCTTTGTCTGAGTGATTTTTTTATTGATAATTTAATTTATTTCGATGTTTTTGCTAAAAAGGTTTCTACTTATAAGTTAAAAATATAATAATAAATGTAGTCTTGGCCGTGGTTCTTACCCCCTGCGTAATCTTGGGCTTTGAAAAAACGCCCATGGCCAAGCAGCTCATTTGGTTAGATAGGGAAAAGCGACAGAAATAACTGTAATCAAAGAGTCACATTACATGACCAGGGCCACCCGTCAAAAATAAAATTCTTTTAGAAAACAGGAAAAAGTGTTGGAAGATAAAGCGATCCAAACTATCGGGAATAAAACTGGAGTGTATTAAATAAGCCAAAAGAAAATCGGCAAAAGAAAATCAAGAAGGGGAGAAATTATATTATACAGACTGATTGGGCATTGTCAGTTCTCACACATGGGCACCTTCCCAGAGGTCTCATAGCGCCCACGCGCCAGGTAATATATTAATAATCAATAGTATTGAATGTAAGTAAACTTCACCTCTGCAGTGGATTGCCTGTAATAATCTAATAAATAAATTGATATTGTATCATAGTCGTTCCAAGCCGCTTTACGATCGAAATTTTATTTTAGAATCAAATATATTTTTACTTTATTCTACAACAACACAAAGAGAATTATATCCATTCAATTATAATTATCGAATAGAAGATGTCAATTATTCACCGGGAACAATGAGGGATTGAGCCCATTTAACTGCAGCCTTTTCATGCGGTTAAACTCAACTGTTTCTGATTCCATTGTATGGACGAGGGTACTTCATGCTAATCCTTCCATTAGTATAATTCATCTTTTGATCTCCGATAAAGAAGATATTATTTTGAGTTGCGTGATGTTGCCAACTCCGAGGTTAATAACCTCTCTCACAATGTGGAGCTTTGTACTTTCCATCATAGCTAATACCCGCCTGTCTTTAAGATCCTCTGGTGATCGATTCGTTGAAGGCATCGCCTTGGTAAAGCTCCTTAAAACGATGGAAACTTAACGAGAGTTTTAATATTGGCCATCAGGTCTTTGTAATTTTCTTAGGTAAAATGCGTTTTCTTATTTATTTATCTTATTTATCTTATTTATTTTTCACTACCTGTATTGCAAATTTTACCTCGAGTTTTATTCGATAAAATAATCAACAACTATCGTCCCTACCACGTCCAACAATCGAATATGAAAACTTCAAATTCGTCAATTTAAAACGCACTAGTTGAGGCGGCAAAGTCTTGAATTCCTAACCTTTAAAAGATAGAAAACGTAAACTTTTGGGGATTAAAAAATGCGTGCCCCAACTAGTGCGTTTCAAAGTGACGAATATGAAAACTAAATTTTTATATATTCCATAGTTGGACATAATCGAAACTATATGCACATATTTCTTTGGTACCACTAATCAACTTTCGACAGGATTCAACTTCTAAACAATCCCTCGTAGCTTCCTAGAGCTTATAACGCTGGATGCTATTGTAAGCACTTTTAAACCCAATGAATAGAGTTGATTGGGAATGTAAAAATTTGGTCTGAAATATGTTTGCCTCTCACAAAGCCGGAGGAAAATCAACTAGAGTGCTCGCTCTTGCACTTAACTAATTAATAGAGTTCTTTCTATTTACTTGCGGATTTAACTAATATTTGACTTAATACTTAAAACATCCCTTTCACAAAGCTTATTTAAACATCTGAGATCTCTTAATTTAGTTCATCATTAAATCACGTAATGTGTAACATTTATAGAAATTATATTATGGTGTTTACAATTTACAAACATACCTTTCTTTCCTAGGTATTGAGGAAGAGATATGTTAATTTTTTATATCAAAATGGCTTTACACATATTTTTCAAATCTAAATAATAAATTCAATCGATTAAAAACTGTTCTCTTTTCACTACAGCTGCAGATATATTATATATATTATATTATATTATATATTATTATATATTTTGACTTAATATTCAATAAACTTATAAAGGAATTATTATGTTGTTTCTGTGACAATATATTGTTACTTAATTAGACTCAATATTATCATTATTTAAAAATCAATAAATCTCATGTGATTGGTCCATGGACGGTCTGCTTCTCGAAAAGAAATATAGGTCTTCGTGCGCCTGTTGACCCCGAATAGCCATAATCCATGGATCGAGACCGATTTATCACTGTCCTTGAACCCTAGTGTTTGTGCGTACGTTGATGGGAAGGACTCAGCCAAATTATTTTCAAAGGGACTGGTTATGAGTAACCTACCACTGCACCATGGAAACCATGATTCATAGCAATGCAAGTTTGGGTGACCACCTCCAGGCTGACTTGGCTCCCGCAAGCGATAAAATCACTGTAAGAAGACCACATCGCGCGGCCAAACATCTTCATGGTCTATAGTGGAAGGAAGAAATATCACGTGAGTACGTTTTGTAACTCATGGCATTTGATGTTGCTATTTAGCAGAATACTAACAGCATATAATGCAGATAATTCTTTGTATTATAAATAATCTAGACATAATTTATATACATTGATTATTAATACTTACTTTCTTATGAAAACCGTCATAAGCCAATTTATAATAATTCAAGGAATGAATTTAATGATTATGACAATTTTTATTTAAAGTGTTAATACTAATATGCAAAATTAGTTTATAGAAACCAGCACACTCCGCTGAGGCTGTAACGTTAATTATATAATATTTAATAAGTGAATTAATTTTCTGAACTAAAACGTTACAGCTTTTTATAAATTCCCAAGAATTATTACATAATTTATATTAATTTTCGTTGGTATTATTTATTTTATATTCTTTTCTTTTTATACCATCTCTCTAAAGATTATAGTATTGAACATTTTATCGGAACGACAATAGCGAAGTTTTACCCTAGGTTAATCACTTTATAAATATATTTTTATAACTACATTTTTATAATCTCTTTATAACTACATTTTTATAAATAACGTATCAATATATTAAATAAGGTATTTTGAGGAGCTCTATAAGGCTTTTTAATCCGTTGTACTTTTCCTTTTTTAATGATATTCAAAAATTGAAACCTTAGAATTCTTTTCCATTTAATTACCTCCGAATCAATTTTTTTTTACCACTTGAATGTCTTTTTTTTCTTCTTTTTTTTGTTCTTTAGATACCCTCCTTTATTTTAGGGAATGAAGATGAGGTTCGATAAGCACTCTCCTGCTAGCTCTTAGGACACTCGAGAGCTGAGAGGGACCCCTTACTGAAATCTTCAGCACTCGAGGGAGTAAATGAAGAGATTGCTGTTTCATAATTAATATTATTATTGTTAATAATGTCGAATGAAGCTTCACATTCAATAAGCTTTTAAATTCCTTCTCTCGTCATTATGTAAAAGTAATCAAGTGCATTTTTGAAACATGACAAAAATATTCAATTTCTTGCAACTGCTCAAATTTAAAACTAAAATTAGCTACTTTCACACAATTTTCATATTGTATTATCTGTACCATAAAATGTCTAACTTGATGACTTTTATCTCTAAGCTTGTGATATAAATAATATAGATCAAACAAAGGAGAGCAAATAAATATTCAAACATTGAGAATTCATTGTGTATGTGATTTTTTTTGTTTTCATCGTTCTAAGTTAGTAATTAGTAGAAAATAAAGAAATATAAGTAAAAAAACACATTATCCTGGGACACAATGCGCTCCAAATATACTTACCTGCATAGTTAATGATGTTATCAATCGATCTCAAAAGTCCGATGTCGACACCACCAATAATTATTTGGGATTATAATATTCTATATGATTATAATAATTGGTTTAAATATTAACGTAGGATTCCGTTAATATTAAAAATTACAATATCAGACTTGAAATAATCCTCCCACCTACGACTTGGTTAATATTGGTTCATACCTATATGGATTCAGTGTTGAGTCACTTTTTTTAGGTGATCATTCTTTAGACGTAATGCAAGATACAGGCCATACAAATCTGCGCTCTGTAGCCGTCAAAATTCTCCCCTAAAAGAAAAAAAAATTACCCAATATTTTATTAGTAGATGAAGTTTAAATTTTCATGAAGGCTGGAACGTTAGAGCAAAACTAGATATATCAAGCTTATTCCGCCATAAACCCTTCTTTTATTTTTTCTTGATTTTTTTTTTTTTTTTTAATAATTTTTACCCCAGATGCTTAATTTTCTGTACATATTGGAGAATGTGAACTTAATCCTCTTCATCTTTTATATCTATCTATTTTCTTTAAACATTAATTTTATTTTATCGCTATTTTTTTATGCTTTATTTTTTATCAACACTCGATAACGTTGGATAAATCAAAAATAATTTTATTCCTCTTCTTCCTTGCATTTCTATTCGGCATTATTGGGTCTACGGTCTAAATTTCCTTTTTATTCATGCTCTTCTTGATTATCTTATCTTTATCTAAGGTACCGGGTCGAAACCGACTTCTTCATCGCCGCCATATTCTGACGGTCTTCCATGCATGTCTCTACCCTCCATTGTACTTTTTGCGTTTCCACCTGTAGAAGAAATATACAAAACACTAGTTGTTCTCTTTGCCTAAAAGCTGTGGGAATCCATTTTCAGTTAGGAGGCAAAGTTACATTTAGATGGATAAATTAGCCCTCAGTTTTTGATAAGCCGTGCAAGACGTGACTACATGCTCGGCAGTCTCCAAAACCCCTCTCGTATATAATCACAAATAATCCGAAACATTTTCAGAAAGAGTTTGGTAGTAACGCTGTAGTTCAAGTGCCTTATTCTAACATGGGTTTCATTAACTTTTTTTCACATTTCAACCGTCGTTTTGTTATTAATGTTAATGCTTATATAATTATAAGCTCAATAATTTGCATAATTGAATTATTATGAGTGCGTTCCCTGTAATTCTGAATTGTGTAACTAGCAGAATTCTCCATTCTAGACTCGTCTCTGGGTCAAATATTCTGCTCAGTACTTTATTTTCGAAGACCTAAAGGCATTGTTCTTTCATTACTTAACTGGTCATATTTCGTACCCGTAAAGAACAGTAGGAAGGAAGGATAAGTTTCGAAAATTCCATTCTTCGCAAAATCTTCAATTCCGAAGCATTTTTCTGACTTTGTTATTCTTCGTTATTGTTTGAAATTCAGAAAAGTAGGTTAGGCTGGGTCGGACGGAAGATTTATCATCTCTGATTTTTATATCCTAGGAAAAAAGAGACTTCAAAGGCCTACTTGTGGAAGACGCTGTCAGCACGAGGCCCAATTTATGTCAACATCAGCATGCTACAATACTACATCAACAATAATTCGAACGTAAATCAATGTCGATGGAACAAATTGGACTGTCAGGCATGAAGATAGAACACAGCTCCGCGGTACTTAAACTTGAAATGAAAATATATTGCTGTCGACGGTCTTGGTATTCAAAGATAAATGAAGATTTGCGATGGTCTAGTAATGATATATTTTTAACCGAATTTATAGCAGCTTCAGAAAACCAACTTAAGTGTTTTCCGAAGGTAGATGCATTAACTGTATTCATTTTGTTTTAATTTAATTTTAATTTTGAATTAATTTATTGTCGAAATTTATCTGATCATGTAATCTTACAACATATTGATGATCCTTATACTTGAAGATTAAGACGTCTAGATAACTCCGAATCCGGTAAATAAATATAATTAAAGTAAAAACATTGCGATGACGTGAACGTAACAAGACAAGCAAAGATAGATAGAATAAGAACTTTATTCTAGGACTACGTCCCTTAAGAATAACAGAATAGAACAAATAAAACAGAAACAACATCTGGCCATAATATTACAAAATAAAGATCAATTAATGTTTACAACATTTTCAATAAAATTTTAAACAAACAATATAAATTTTTTCTTGAGAAGAATAATTAATTTGAAAAAAAGAAAGAAAGAGAAAATGAAAAATACAAAAATAATGGACTGATTAGTAATGTTGAAGCTAGTGCATTAAAAACTGTTATTTACTTCTTATCTAAATTAGCAATTTAAATTTCGTAATTAGAGAGCACCATTTTGGAAAGAAAGAAGGTATTCGAAAAGGAGGGATTTGAATGATGATAGAGAAAAAGCATGGTGGATATTAGAAGGAAAGGAATTCCAGAGGGTAGAGGAGCTGGCGAGAAAGGAACTTTCGAATGTTTTGGTTGTATGGGAAGAGGTATAGAGGTCAGAAATGAGCGATCTTGTTTCCTGTGCGTGGACCGAGGATTTAAATTGCAGGAGGCTGTAGATGTAGGAAGGGTCCTGGGTGGTAATAGTTTGGTATAGCAAAAATCCGAGGAAATATTGTCTACGGTTGGAGGAGAAGAGCCACTTTAACTCGCGGTAAAGATGGGACACATGAGCCCGTCTCGAAGTACCGAAGACAAATCTTAAAAAGCAGTTCATGATCCGCTTCAATCTGTCCTAGAGCACCTTCGAGAGGCCCCCGTATACCACACAGTCATAGTCAAAATAGGGGAAAATAAGGGAGGATATTAGAGAGGAGTTTACGAGTAGGTTGTGAAGAAGATGGCGTGAACGAAGGGATAACTTAAGGGTACTTATAGACCTCGGGAAATTTGGGCAATTTGGGGCTTCCAGCTAAGGATTTGGTCGATAATAATACCCAAGTTTTTAATTGAGGAGCTACTTTAGGATTAAAGTAGGGAGGATGGCATTGGATCTAAGGAGGGAATTGGAACCGATGAGAATGGCCTAAGTTTTCATAGCGTTTAATCTTAATCTATTAAATTTTTTCTCAGGCACTGATTCTATCTAGGTCTTCCTAAATGCTCGTAAACACTACTAATAGCTCAGAGCATATGTATATGAGAAAGTGACATTTACGTTTCTTATTGCATCTCTTGAAAAAGACAAAGCCCATCGGATCGAACCCACGCCTCAACAATCTCAGCAAAAGTTCAAAAGATTTCTTGTCGATTCTCACCACGATAACATCTGCTTCTGATATATTTTTAAAACTGTATGACATGCCTGATACGCCTGCCTCAATCGAGCAGAATTAAGAATTTTTTTTTTGCAAACAAAAGAAGTGTCGCTATTGGACCGATTTTGTGATTCGTATAATCATGCAAATTTTTCAAAAGCATTGTTGATCCCGCAAAATGTGGGAAGTGATTATGCTATATACCAAGGTATCGGGAGTTACACCGAACCTACTATTGATAACGCTCAAAGCTTATTTTCATGAATTTAGGGATAAAGTACGGGAGTTTAACGAATCCTCTTCAATCCGAAATCCTTCCTGAAATTCTCAGCAACGTTCATTACTCTTAACTAAGCTCATCCAGTTCATTGGAGGCTTTGTGAAAAATGTCTGTGCCCTCGGAATGCTAGCAATATCGAAGCAAAGACATTTCCCAACAGAGCCTTACAACTAAGGTTTTCCAGAGTAAGTATGACCCAGAATAGGCTTAGGACTGGAACTGGACTGCTATTGTTTACAAGTATGATTCCATTAGCGAGGGGAGAGGCGGATGAATATTCCATGAGTCGCTCGCCGAGTTGGCCACCAATCAGCCAGTAAACGTGTTCCCCGTTAATCCTCCGCAACTTTCCCCCGGGTTAGCCTGCCAGTGTTTTCTTTCTCGTCCTTTCTTTCGCCTATATATCGACTAATTTCGTTCTCCATGAGCGGGCCCTTTCCTCCGTTACGCTCTTTTCCATTCACTGTATTAAGGCAACCAGCCGGTTCGGTCTAATACAATCTGGGCCAAATCTTGAGCTTATGCAGTATTCCCTAATCTTGTTACCCGAACAGCTTATCCTCATTCGGCAAAAGAGGAGAATGGAAAAGATCAATATACTGCTGATACTCTACATATACCATAGAGAACCACTTTACCTTAATTAGATTTGCTATCAATTAAGGGAATAACAACATGTGCGAAATTGATTACGGCTCGACAATATTAACCATTTGCTCTTCAATATCCTTGAAGTTAATTAATTATACTTCATTCTTATTATACAATAAGATATATTTTCATTATGTTAAGATAATTAAAGGCAATGATAAAAAATAACAAAACAAGTAATGATAAAAAAACTGACGGACGAGAAAGACGTATCATCATCAAGATTGAATTTAATTTTGTAAAACGAAAATGGAAGTTTCAAATGACGAATATTTCTGTGAGTATAATAAAAACTCATCTCAAGATAATTTAATTTTTATCCAATATAGCTAAAAAAATTAGAGAAAATATTACGTCAAGAATTGAGCTCTTTCAGCTTACACAAGCACGCAAAAATGAATACAGGGGTGACCAACCATTTGCATACCATGCGCCAATTTTTTCACATATGAGTTCAGATGCGCCATATAAATCGGGTACTGTTTTTTCCTTCTTACCTTTATGGTTAGTGATTATACAATGATCTGCTTCGCTTAAGGGAAGAAAAGGAATAACTTAATTACGCAATTAAGTGAATTAATTAACGCCAGTTTCTTAAAGCAACAATCCACAATTGTCAGAAATAGTCGCTTGTACGAAATAGTGATCGCTTCGTGATAGTGCTATAGCTGCCAGAGAATCTCGTTTGGTGAAGACAAATCTGGACGGCAATATATTGTTGGTGTTGAGAGCGAGATCACCTTGGAACATGGATTTGTCTGAAGAAGTCTTGGTCCTTGCCTAAATTTAATAACTTTTTTAATGGAAGTATTCTTATAGACATGACATCCAAAGAGTACAGATTCGATTCAATGGCCAAAGTCCACGATATAAAATATAAATATGTAAGCGCAAAGATGCTTGCGGTTTGGCCACCTCTGTCTGAATTTGACATAAATATTCTAATGAATTAACCTGATATGGATTTTAAAAAACAAAAAAAATTAAAATGTTGCAGAAATAAACAAAAAACAGGAAAGATGAAAAAGCAGTTTTAACAGTTAACATTTTCTGGCAACTGACATTTTGAACTAAAATACAACTTATTGTTTAACAATTAAAATAGGCAGAATAGTTTAGATAAACGTTAATATTCCTTGAAATCTTCTTAGTAAATTAAAAATGCTTAATATAGGATAATTGGTAATAAATTGGCCGTGATGGCTTAGCGATGATGTGTTGGATTCCCAACTGAAAAATATTTATTTCGGTGCGATTTAGCTGTATAGATCCTGTCATATTCCGTCCGATCTGACAATGGTGTTAATAAAATTGCACTTGCTATGTTTTACCCGTGATCTCTCTATCAGTATCGGTACTAATACCAAGGTCGTTACAACAAGCTTAGTAAAACTATCTCTAATATCATATAGAAACGTTTTTAGAACTGCCATGCAGCGCTCGTTGGCTACATGAGTCCCTTTTAATTACCAAAGTCAAAATATATTTACTTACAATTAAATAAATTAGAAGGTTGGAATTTAATTCACATTTATTATCACTGAACAGAAGAAGAACATAATCAAAGAATGAAGTTAAAAACGGGATAAGGGTGATTAAAAATGCCCCCATTAATCTATTCGCATAATAGTGGACTAGGAGTCCTTAAAGGGGATGAGGACTGACAGAAGCAAACTAAATTAAAAACAAAAAATTAATAACCCATTATAAATTGTGAAGGGCGTAGGTCTCTCAAAATTCAGGGATTACTGGTGACGTCTAAAAGTTGAAATACGCTGGTCGCAATATTAAAGATTATTCTGTAAAAAAGATACAGTACATGAATTATATTTATTTTTATAAAGCTATGAATATTCAGAGAAAAATTAGCCTACATAATATCTAATAATCAAATGTTGACCTAATAACAGAAATAAAGTAAGTAAAAAATTAATGAAGTCACGATAATCTATCGTGTTTATAGTCGACAATAATTATAATGATCAAAATATTATCTTTACAATGATAAAATAAGGAAGTAGGAAATATATAACAATATTTTCTTACACCGGGAACAAGGGATGTATGGGCTGAATGTATGGGCTCCTGAGCCTTGCGCTCGTTGAATCGTGCTCATGAAGCTTGGTGAAGTGACTAGAGACACTAGCTGAAGTCGCGGGAGGGGTGGCCCAAGTCGTTAATGAACGGGTCTTAATCATAAAGTCCTTCTGAAGGATGACGGAGAGCCACCATCTGCTCGCATGAGTAGAGAATATTGAGAGAGCAGTGAACTCTAGGGTCACCCGCCGTGCACAACCGCCCGCCGTGACCAGATGCAGAAGAAGAGGGAGCTGGGTGCTACCACCGTGGCGAGAAAGCGAAGAACGAGAGAGAGCCTCGGTCGGAGCCTAGGTCATGGACTGCTCCGTGAGGTCCTGCAACCATGTACTTTGTTTTTTCCTCATTCACCACTAGGTCCCACACTAGCTGCAGGTCTTTGAAGCCCAAGAAATTCCCTCATTATATCCATAACCATTCTTCCGATAATATCCATATCATTCTCGAAGGCTAGGATCATTGCAGATTTATTAAGCATCCTCAAGCATCATTCAGCATTCTTGCCAACTCAAATTAAAGCATGCAGGACGGGTTATCCCACAGATTATCAACATAATCTAGCCAGAGTGGTAGGGTCGAGAATAATTTTGTGGATTCGCTTCGAAATCAGTTTCAACCCATCCAGGCCGGAATCGAACCGACGCCTCTTCAGACTCAAGTTTGCTAAGGTGATGCATTCGCACTCTCAGCTACCATGTCCCCACTAAATTTTGCTTCAACTGACTCTGCAAGATAATATAGTCAAAAATTAATTTCAATTAATCAAAAATACAATATAAAATGACTCCATTAAATGATTTACTGATAACTAGAAAAAAACGGGATAATTTAACAGCTAGACATCACGGAAAGTAGTGAATCGTTAGTTTTTAACAAAAAGCTTCAAAAATTAGTCCATACAAGAAATAATCTAGGCTTACAAGACTTAAATAAACGAATAATTTGTGATTCACTTGAAATTTCGAATGATTGAAACCAATCACTCTGGAAATAAAGACCCAGTTTGAGATAATTACTTAACCAAAGGCAAAAAATAGTGAAACGATTGACAAAGTAAAATGAAAAAAATATCAGGAAAGACAGAGAGAGAGAAAAAGTAATTTAAAAGACAGATAAGATAAAAGATTCAATGTCGAAAAAGAGGATCTTTGAAAGGAGGAAAAGCAGCACGTACCGATGGGAGGAGAAGAAACGAAATCATCACAGACCCTTTGTAAAAAAAGTCAATAGAATACTTTAAATGAAACAGGTCAAATAGTCCTACCATCCTTCCCACTCCTGCCCCTCCCCCTCCCCCCCAAAAAATGAAATACAGACCTCTTAATATATCTTACTCCTAAGCCCCATTAATTTTTTTTCTAAATTTAACATACAACATTCCAGGCCAAGACCAATATCCAAAGGAAAGAACAAAGTTCATCAGCAAGGATATTGGATCACCATTGGCAGTTCGAATATTTGTGATTTTATTTTTTATTTTTTAAAGTGTATTTGACAAAGAATAGAGTGGTGCATTGTTGCAAACGTATATGAAAAAAAATAATGATAAAAGTGTGCAAAGTAATATAGATATATAAATCACAAATAAAAATAAATTAAACAATAACAAGATACGGACAATTTAAATTTTGTAAAAATAAAATAAATCATCTTGAAACATCCATATGTATGCACAATATTTACATTCTGCCCTGGGTAACTCCGAAATAAATTTTGTCTCCCACAAGTGGATGGCAAAGCAGGACTCCAGAAAACCACAGCGCTTCTCTCCAGCCGCGGCACGGTTATTGAAAATCAGAGGGTACTAAGTGAGAGCACTAGTGCCCGAGACACTCAGGACTTGAGTGGAGAAGCTGGCCATTTTCGGAGGGTGAAATTGACCTGCTCACATTTTTTGATTCATTGACATGCGCCAATTGCCAGAACACTATTCAATCAAGGGGAGGATAAAGGATGCCATTTCAGGATCTGGGATGATGGGATAGCGATATCAACAGCAAAGTTGCCGAAGGGTATCGGGATTTGTTTGGTAAATTAGACGTAAGTTCCGTTTAATGCCACGAGCTTCGCTCTTTTTCATTATCCTTTTTTCCCAACAGCCTGCCGGATTTCGTTCAGTAAATAAGAGTTTTCCTAGAGAAGTGGATTTCGCCAATCGATTTCTGAGGCCCCAAAACCCTTATTCTCCCGCGGAATTCTGAGATCCTTCCAGACAGACAGAAATTGTTTGTATTATAGGCTAAATTGAATATAGGATTTCAAAGTTTGAAGATTTTAAATCTAACTACTAGCGTCATAGTGAGCCCTAACTAGGTTTAATTTAAATCAATAACATATACTGTTAAACATTTCAGTTGTCAATGGCAGATGACAATTAATACAAATATATCCCAAATCAATTATCCTTATCGAGGTAATTTATGTTGAGTAAATTATATGATCCCACCTCCACATCCACTACTAGGATACGCTATTCGGACAAGAGGACCTATTTCTTAAAATTATTTAAAAAAAAAAAAACAGTCAACGATTACGATTTTCAATTTTTTTTTTCTTCTGGTTAACTATGGAGGGATAAAAGTTGTGCACAGCACAGCATACAGAATGTGCCTGATTTGAGTTAGATGGCCTATTTATACTCCTGATTTTCGATACAAATCAAAATAAACGGTCTTTCACAAGAATGTTGCTTAAAATGAGATAAAATAAATGGAAATGGAAAAACGGTCGCAGTTGAAGAGTACCTCTGGAATGGCGCCAAACCCATCAGTAGCCTGAACGAAGTCCAAGAAGTTCCTATTCTATAGTCCCTATCTACCAGGGAGTAACTTCGATCTACAATAAAAATGATTTTCCCTACTTCTCCTCTTTACTAAAGAGCAATTTTTCCTTTTTTTATGCTTTCAATTTTTTCCCTCCTATATTTTCTGCTTCTGAAAATCGTGTTAAGTTAGTTGAAAAAATACTTGATTATACAAGAGCTTATTTGAAATCAGGAAATGGGCGAAATGTGGGTTTCGAGATTTTTCATGATGGAATATTGGTTACTTGGGAAATCGTAGGCCCTTTCGCTAAGACAGATATATCAAATATTACAGCAGGGATTCCAATAACGTGCATAGCAAGAAATTGTTTACTATTAATTTCTTGTGATATTTTCTGATAAACAATTTACTAATTCGCTGCCTTGGTTTGACAAGGTTGTAACTGATATTTTTGGCTAAAAAGAGATCATTGGTGCTTATAACTCTCACTTCTCTAACGCTCAAGATAAACTAACTCTATCTGATCTGATGAGAAATAGCCGTTTTACTCATATCACAAATTTCTAACATAAAACATATAATTCTAACATATGCTATATAAAAACTGTGATATAGGATTTTTTAATTAAACCAACTTCAAAAGTTAAATTAAAACCATGTAAAGTAATGACGAGAAAATTGATAGCGAAAAATGTTTTAGCACTTAAAATTTTCAAACTCTTTTCTTACAACTAAGGTCAAAGCAGTTAGAACCTTGCCAAAACAAGGTAGTGAATTGTAAAAAATAATATTTTGTTCAAACTATTGATAAAATAATTCATTCTTCGAAGAAAGAATAAACAATTTTTAAACAATCTTCCATGCATCCTGGACCAGAAGAATTTAAATGCATTACATGTAATTAATGACATTTAATTGTTGTATAAATTAAGGTATAATGAAATTGAAATTTTTGGTTGGATTACAGGTAAAACCTATTAAGTTATGATTTAGGATTCTCAGCTTTTCTTTACCACCTAAATAAGATCTTTCTAATGGTAAAAAACACTAAGTCATATCTTTATTTTATTTTATTTATTTAAAGTTTTGTAATCGCTCGAAGTACCAACTTAGTTATAATTGACGGTATTCCGTATCTTTCCTGAAGATATTAATTAAATTCCCATTTCCTGATTGCCAAGCATATGGGAGCACAATGGTCCACGGTTAGCAAATAAAACGCCAGAGCTATAACTTTGCCACGAAAAGCCACTGTTTTTAACAATCCCCGAGTTCATACCCGTTGAAGCCAATAAGCCCCAGAAAGCCTATTAGGACTGTCGTGAGGAATTTATACATATATTTTAGCGCTCTACAAATAATACTACTTTTGGTGAGGATAGATGTCATTCGAGAGGTCCTTACAACAAAAATATTTAGTTGATTTTTAAACGCTTGGCTGCATTGTTATCTTTTCACCAATCTGTATAACATTTGAAACTAGTTTTCAATAAAAACAAAATTATAGCTATCTGGAAGAGTCATTATGCAAGAATGGTTTTGTGGCCAATGGTTTTGTGGACAATGGTTTTGTGTAGTTCGTTGCCGGAGGATACTCTACTGATGTAATAATCCAAAAGTCTGAGATTCACATTTTAAACCTTCAGTTGCAGTAATTAAAGTGGAATGTGGAAGATAATTGAATAAATGTATTGAAATAAAGAAGTGTACTCCTATTTTTTTTATTGAAGAGTATGCAAACGCGACCCAGTCATTGACAATTCCAATCTGGAATTTTTTCTATAAATTGTCTTTAAATTTTAAATTAATTAAAATTCTTTTCAAGAATATACCTATAGACCTACTAATTTACCGTATAATTGTTGAAAGTTGTGTGCGTTCTGTATTTTTTTTTCTGTAAATCGTAATGTTATTGTCTGCGAATATTAACACAATCTTCTCTATATTTTAGAACCCTTATAATTATATAATATTTAATATTTTCCTTTAAGAATATCTAAAGGAGGTGATGGCAGATACCTCATTAACAAGCCAACTCCATACTAAGTTCTAAGCCTAGAGATATTAAGTGATGCCGGCTTCCAGTAGATCTGCTATCCGGGGAATGCATTCCTTTCAATTGAAAGCTAGTGAACGTTGTAGAGGCTACATACCACGCATGATCCGGGTGTCGCTATTACTGCACTATCAACCAACAGACACATAATTTCCATAAGTGATTATCTTCATACCCTAAATCTTGGTTTTAACACTATTAACTATTTGATAACTTTGAAATTCCCCACTTGCAGTAACTGCACTATCATTTTCCAGTCGACATTTTTAAATATTCATTATATGAAAGTAAAAGATTTCAACTATGTGATATTTCAATCTTAATTATTCTCTGTTTTTCATTTTTATTCCTAACTATTTTCATAAAAACTTAGTCACTATACCCTAACGTTTCGTGATCCTTTCGAAATTCTAAAATTCTAAGTCATAATTGATACACCGAATCGAAATAATTAAATCTAGAATATTAAACCTCAATTTAGGTACTTAATCGTCGTTTCGACTGCCAGAGCCAAAATATCAGTTTAGAGAGTATTAATGGAAACAGTAAGAACAAATAATGATCGACTTAATATTTATGTTGTTTGAATAATAAAAAATATACAAATACAGTGAAACCTATCCTGACGAATACCTCTCTCCAACGAACACATCTTCCAGCGGACAAAATGTAGGAATTTATATTTCTTTGCAACGGCCACTCCTGACAACTCTGAGAGGCATATTTTCGTCACCGAGAGAGAAATTTACTCCTACGAACGGACACTGATAAAATGCTACAAATTAAGAAAACACTATTTAATCGTTTAAACTATAGATACAAATTCGTGTGTATGCACTCGAAATATGTACATATCTCGAAGTTATTCTTTTTTATTAATAAATTAGACGACAATCGTTTTATTGATTAAAACCTAAAGTAATAAAACCACTATCACATTAAAGAAATTAAACTTTTTTATAGAAGTATTTACATTTTTTGCTCTTCGTCTCTCGGCAGTTTTCATAAAAATCACTTCCGCCTCGTCTCATCATGCTTTATTAAAACCCCGTGTGCCTCCGTCGTTTTTGTTCTTTAAACATAGAACGCTAAGAATGGCACCGTGCAAATTTTTTGCACTATTAAAGAAAAAATAGTGAATAAAAATTTCAATTAAAAAAATGTTGGCTGTGCGGAAGGTAGCTAAACATTTTAATACGGAAAAACTTAATGAGCGGATATTTAAAAAAATATGTTATATAAATGCCTACGCTTTTTATATGTTTTGATATCCAAATTTATTGTCTCTTATTAAAAACGTTTAAAAATATTAACTTAAAAAATATTATGTGTAAAAAAAGAATACAAAATTGTATTAATAAACTTCATTTATATAAATAAATAAACATTTATATAAATAAATAGTTTTGATATTCATTTTATAATTAACACTTGTGCACTCTCTCCAGTGGACACCGCTCTGCAACGGACAAACCCGTCAGTCCCGTGGATTTCCGTTGTAGGAAGGTTTCACTGTATATATCTAAACTTTGAAAAACCAAAACACTAAGAAAAATATTAATAGTTTCAAAATTATTGTATTTTACTTAATTATCATTAATTATTTACATTGTATTTTTCATTATTATTTCTTGTGTTCCAAAAAATTAGTTATACAACGCCATACGATATTGATGGTGGTTAAAATGCAATTTAGTTAAATTTATGTCAAGAAGTTAATTATAAATCGGCTTGCTGGTAAAAACGATATAGCAAAAATTGTTGCAGATCGATAAAATTTTAAATCGAACGTAAACCAAATTAGTAAAAATTTGTTACAAGAATAATAAAGCAATAGTCTCAATAGTCTCAAATTTGAATTAAAACATATAAAAATTTGTGAATAATGAATGAATTTGTGAAAGCAATACACTATTAATAAGAACTAGTATACCCGAGCGAGAACTCTCGCATTAGATATCAATCCTAATACATTAGAAGTATTAGCGATATTAGAGAAACATATTTATTCGTGTAAACAATATAATATTACCAAAAAAGTTTATTTAACACACACATTTGGTGAAGCTACTTGGTTTGTAATGACTATGTTGAAGTTACAGTTCATACTTAATAAGCAATTAGCTTACCCCCCTGGAAAATCTTTTCAATTTAGCTATTAGGCAATTAGATTCAACTAAACCATTTTCTATGTGTAGTATACATGTTTAACAGTTAGGGTTGGACATGGAAAACAATATATAATTTCCAACTCATTAAAAGTGTTTGTAAACAGACTCAAATTGATATAAAGTTGCCAAGAAAACGACACATAGGCAAGATGGCATAAGACCCGTGCGGACCTATATGGTGCGTTATCTCGAAAACGGTAGGTTTTTAAGCTTAAAAACGCGTGACCAATACGCTCCACGAGAGCATATATGATCTTGATGCCCGCGTCAAAATATTTAAAACCCAAATTATCCCGTCTCGATCCGCCGACTTTCAGTCGTCAAAGTTTTGAAACCTTCCAGTTTTTTCATCACTTTTATTTAAGCCCTTGTAAGATTTTAGGAAACATAATTGGAATTCGTCACATCTCCGTGAAATTCTATTTCTTTTGATACCTCGCACGTCAAAATCCATCGCTCCTGAGAGCCGGAAAAGGGATCTATACTACCGTAATAATATATAGCAGTGATAATCTACTTGGATCACTAAGCCTTCGTACAGATGCATTGTTACTAAACCTTAATCGAAATGACGAAAATATTTTTTATGTGTATTGTTAAGCCTTCGTCGAATCGATGTATCGAATAAATGTAAGGATAACTTAGACATACCTAAAGGTCACACAGATTCTTTCTTTTCTGTGGTTCAAGGGATGCTGGTTCGGGGAACCACTGGTAAGAGCTGATCCTTCTGTTTCCGGTAACGGTTTTACCTGTAATTGTTCAATCGACTTTGAAGAAGGTTTAGTATTTTTGGTTTAATATCGATTCCGTTTTAAGAGCATGTAGCAACACTAGAATGTAACAAGATGCTTATAAATTATATATATATATATATATATATATATATATATATATATATATATATATATATATATATATATATATATATATATATATATATATCAAATTACATTAGTTATCTAAATATTAAAAAATCAATCATACCATCAAGTCTACAAAACATGGGTACACGATTTCTAAATCTAGTTCCTCTGCTGGGAATATTAAACTTAGCCTACCGAGTAGCCTAGAGCTGAAGGTTAACAGACCGGCAAGGAGATAGCTTACTTGCAAACTCGACACCTAACAACTACTCCACAAGATAGTCATCTCCCCACTATTGTTTAACTATTTCCTTTCATCTCCATCTTATTCAATGGTCTCCTTCCTATGGCGTTGTACAGGTGTATTTCAAATAGATAGAAAAGCAGATGTTTTCAACCAAACCTTACTTGAATTAAAACGGTCTACAAAAATAAACTTATCGGGCATTTTTTTTGCCGTTTCTGGTCCACTCCCTGTCAAAAACTATGTTTAAGCTAAAAATATGTTTCAGGCCTAGGATATCTAAACAAAAATCTAAGCTCGCAAGCCTCTGATGGTGTCAAACGCTTTCGAAAAATTATTGAGGAAAAGAAAAATAGTTTATCTGACTGTCCTGATTCTTTGGGATAAGGGATATTTCGGATCTCAAATAAAGGATTTAGATTAAAAGATTAAAATTTTGATAATTAATAAAAATATTAATCCTTTGAATAAAGCAATCAACAAACCTTATATAAATATATGAAATAACAAATCCAAAAGGGATAGCTCACAAATATTCGTTATTGTTTGAAATGTAAGAGAGTGGTAACTAATTTATGACCCGTTCGTGATTCAAACACCAAATGATGATTGCGAAAGTTTCAAAATTATTTCCGCTGCCTGGGCGCTGCTTCATAATTCAAGCCACGTCCAAACTTGTGGCTTCATTCACTTTTTTTTTTTTAAACGAGGCTACTTTATTTTTACTAGGGATGGTGGGCGAGAGGGGAAGGGAGAGATGCGGATTTAGTTCCATTGTCGGAGGAATGAGTTCATCTCTAGTCCACGTCAGCTCATGCTCTTTCTCTCACTTAATTAGAAACCATTGCTTCTTTAAAAGAAAGAAACTTCTTTAGGACGTAACTTTTAACTTTACCGTTACGCTATCGTTTAGTAGATTCTCATGTGAAGACATGCCGGTCTTTAGATTATTTATTTTATACTGAAGTGATTGAAGCTTCTTTGTCACAAACTTGAAATCAGCCCTGTTCTATTCTTACCTGTATGAAAATAGAAAAGATAGAAACCTTTAGGAATAGGTATTGGAAACTGTAAAAATAAAATAATATCTGTTATGCCCACTCATATGACTTTCTTTACCTCTTTGGATGCAAAGTCTAATTCAAAAATTCTTTGCTTTATATTTCGCTAATATTGATCCAACAAGGAATTGTTTTTAATAATCAACAACAATGTAACTATTGTTAATTTTTCTTGGGATTCTAAATGTTTATATAAAACTAATCATATTATATTAAAAAAAAGATCTTATTAATCCCACAACAATGATTATTAATAAAAGTTAATTTACATTATAATTTTTCAAATATTTTATAACGTTTCGTCCCTTCTTGTCTTTTTTTTGGCCATTCTCAAACTATTATATTATGTCATATATTCCATAAAATCATCCTACTACTGTCATTAATCTTAAGCATCTTTTTCTTTTTCTAGGTGACAAAACGATCATTTTATTAAAAATTTAACATTTCTAAAAGACAAAAGAATCTAAATTCATAAACAATTTTCTAGTTTGGGCAAAATTTATTATCATCAAAATAACTAAAACCAGCAACCATATTTATATTTTAACTTTACCATTCTATCCTTCACAAAACACAGCCTATCGCAGGACATATTTCCTCAACCACAATATTGTCTGCAACTGACAAGGGGAGCGTTTTACCTTATGGGCGCCAGGAGCTGAGAAAAAAAATAAAACATGCTGAAAATTCTTTATTTTATATCTCGAGTTTGAAAAACGATATCGACATGATTTTTCCAGCTAAATATTTGCTTTTTAGAGCATATTAAAGGAAAAATATAAATTTTATAAATTAATTGATGTTTGGCTAAATAAATGTAAAAAAGTGTTTAAATTATTATTTAAACTTTAAAATTTATTGTTTAAATTATTATTTATTATTAGGTTAAATAAACTAACCTTACAGATTTCTTTCACAGCAAAAATAATGGCAGATTTTGATTCAATACGCCTATATACCTTAATCTTGAAAAAAATCATCGAACTTTTTTTTTTTTTCAGTTCCGAGGGTGCTCAAAATTTTCAGTCACAAAATTACACGTTCCGGCATGAAACTCCTGATCTCGACTTCAGTGTATCCGATATCGAAGTTCTGAGACTCGTTAGAAAGAGGGAAGTTTCTTCTTTCCAATCATATAAATAACTATTGCATTATCTAAAAAAAAAATGCGATTGTGTAAAAAAAAAATGCGATAACCAAACAAAAACCAAAATTTAGGTTTTTTTGCGGATAACGTTGGTTCTAAAACACGTAGGAACACCAAAAGCAAATCGCGTGGTTTAAGAGCCTTTACCGATGACCGAAATTTGGTTGGGATCGTTTAAAGAGTTCATGATTTATGGGTGATTGTTTGAATCCTTGAAAAAAATTGAAGAATTTTATTTTTGCCCAACAATTTGAATATAGAGGTTTTTGAGAGCGCTATAACCAAATCTGACGCCAGTTTTAATATCAGTAGATTAATACTATGTTCATTAAATATATTTCAATGGAACCATCAGACCGATCTAAAACCTATTTTTTTCATTTTTATAAATAAATCATATTTTTATAATTACTTTAATTTTAGTAGTTTTATATTTAGGAAGGGAAGAGAGGGTTGGGAGAAAGAAATATCTACTTTGTTTTTCCATAAAAAAAAAAAAAAACTCCTTAACTTAAAATATTGAATTTCAAGTGATTTTGTATGTACAGATTTGGTTCTAAGTAGTTGATAAGATATTATTAGCAAAACAAATACATAATAGAAAATAGGAAAAATTAAAAAAATATATAAACGGATTTCATAGCACTTCATGTTCATGCACAGAATATTTTAAAAGAATGACTGCAATATATTCGATAATACTGGTCCAATTTAGATTGATTTTTTTAATGTAGATAATTTAATTAACTTTCAAATATACTTGTACACAATTCATCGTCAAATTCAGATTTTTCGAATTTTGCGCAAATACATTTTCCTTCCTTCATATTTTTTTTTACTTTCGAGATTCACTGTATACCAAAATTCAAATGTATACTTAGTTCTACAAAAGTTTAATTTTACTTCTTTAAAAAGAAGAATTTAAACAAGTTTCAGTAACATCATTAGAGCTGTTTTGCTTTTACAGTCTATAGAAATACACTTTTTCGGCTTTTGAGCATTGGGAGTCCGATTTGATAGACAGGCGTTGGAGAACAAACCCCTAAAAACGAAAAAAATAAATAAACAAATTAAGAAACAAACAAGATCGGCCCTCTCGTAGATAATCGTGGCAGTCATACCAGTGGCGAAAAATTATTTTTTTTTTTTTTTTAGGGCACAGTGGGTTCTGAAACGTAAAGACGTATCGATACCGAAAATTTGAACTGATTACAATACCTTCTTTCCTAGGTGATAAGGAAAGTTAAACGCCACTATGTTTCATGCTCCTTAATTTCAAATGGCGTATATAATATTGCAGTTATGTAATATTGAAACATAATGAAATTCCAATCATCTAAATTATCCCAGTCAAACAGAAGTGATTCATAACCTCTTTATTACTAACACCTGAAATTTTCATTAATTCCATTCTCGGAAGACATATTGTATTTTAGGAAAGCATCCAGCTATTATCATTGCTTTTTGTCCAATTTGGGCTTATATTATACTGGTTCAAACGTGCACACGCATATAAATACATACGTTGACTCAATTTATTCGATAGTAATAAGTGACAGGTAAGTAATAAGTGACAGTAATGCTCCTAAGCATTAAGTGTTCGAAGTCAAACACTAGACAGGTGTAGGCAGCGCATAGATAGGCTATTTAGCTTTTCCTAAATTTTAGGGATTCCGGATCAAATGACTAGGTGGGACAAAGCAATCCATTGCAGGCAACTCATACCGACTGCGTACCTAAACGGGAATCATGAAATGATTTTCAGGGATTTAAGAAGACCTTTAAGGGTTTTGATTATCGGACGATCTACCATGGAAATATATAAATATATTTATTCCAGACATATAAAGTTCCTGACATTGGGATATCATTAAAGGGATTATGATATCCCAATGTCAGGAACATTTCTCCTTATTTATATTAATTCACATGTATTATCGATCTTTGTTGATTTTGAAGATAACCACGATAATTCAAAATACGTAAAACTCCAATTTTTGTAGATAGACATTTTTAATTATAGACCATAATTGATTTAGTATTAACGTAGATTTATCATATGGGTTTTTGACCAAGGGAGGTATAGTTATGAAATAGCATTTATAACTCAGAAAGGTCCCCTCTGTCAATAATGTCAACAAATGTGTTATTCTTAACATCCCCTCCTCTTTTGTATCTATAAAACCTATCACTGTCATTAGATCACTAGAATAAGTTATGTTATTCCGTATCTTTTATATGACTTGCAGGCATCGACTTCGTTAATTTTATGTATAAATTAAGAGGCATATTATATATTAAGAGGTATATTATTATATTAAGGTATATAAATGATTTAAAAACAACAAAAAAACTTATTATTTATATTTAAAATTCTCCATGGTGTAAAAATTGTTCTCAATTAAATATTATTTAGTTACTTATAGGTTACATTAAAAAAATTTGTTTGTTGTTTTTGTTTTGTTCGTTTTTTTGTTGCTAATTTATACCCGGAAAAAGATGGCCGATATACATTAAAGGTTACTGTTTATTAAAATAAATAATGTTTTAAATAATTCATTAAAAGATCAATGAATAAAAAGGAATGAATTCAAGGAGTAATTGAAGGAAAATTGGTGAATATGAATTGTTAACAATAAATACTTGCAATGATTCCCTTTCATAATGAAACAATATTTATTATTTTTTTTACAGATTTATCTATATATATATATATATATATATATATATATATATATATATATATATATATATATATATATATATATATATATATATTGTCTTTGTATATGGAATTGTCTTTGTATATGAATTGTCTTTTTATATGAATTTTAATTTTAATAATATATATATATATATATATATATATATATATATATATATATATATATATATATATATATATATATATATAGCATTTGATCCATCTGTCCGTTCGTTGAGAGCCAAACTTTTTATTATTTGCAATTTTATAGAATTAATCTTTTGTTCTTTCACTTTTAATTATAATCAACTACTCTGGATTTTAATTAAAATCTCCAGCAGTATATTTTAATAATTTAAATTAATTTTGATCCTCAGGGGTGAGGAAATCTGAAGTTACAAAAACGTTTCCTCCGATGTTCTCAGATTTGTTTTTTTTACTTTCCTGTAATTAAAATTTTAAAAGTTAAAATCACTATTGATATCTGTACCTAATAGGACACTAAATTCATTTTTTTAGTTATTCAGCATTATTTATACATTTTTATATCGTTAATTTTTGCTTTACCGGAGATTCATTATATCAGCGGTATAGAAGACCCTAGAACAATTGGAAGAGGATTTTTTTTAAAATGTGAGAACACTAACTCCACTTTTATTCGGAGCGAAACATTTGTTTAAATTGATCTCCTGTAAAGTTGGAGAAATGTGAAATAAAGTCCTAGAACTTCAAGCTATTTATATTTTATAAATTTATGGCCGTTCTTACGATTAATTTTATGATATTATAAAATATTGAAATAATATCGTTAAATTTGAACAGAATTGTGAATAGAAATTGAGAATACTCTCTATTAAAGCATATGTTGGAATTAACGGATACTTTTATGAAAGAGAGTATCAGTAGATAACAGTTAGAAAATATTAATAATTCAATAATATTAACAGAATGATGAAAATCATAATTCGAAAACATAAATCTTGAAGTACATTTAAACTATTTTATGTATCTTACATGGCCTTACCATTATTGCAGAATATTATAAGCTAATAAGATTATATATAATTTTTGATGAATCATATATGTATTTTGTGATATGAGTAGTCTTGCTAATCTGTGATTTAAAAAAAATTGATGATGATGTACTTACAATTTCGCTGGCATAACAAAAGGTCCCCTATTTCATTATGAATTATGCTGGATAAAATTGATTTATTCTCAACCATCAACAATTAGAAATATAAAGATTTGTAAAAGGATGTATGAAATTAAAGAAAATGTTGGTTCATGCTATGCTCGTATTTTCTTATCAATCCCTTCATTCCAATAATCATTCATATTAATTTTGTTGTCTTCCTCTACTTAATTTTTATTGCAAAGCTTTTTTAAATAACACAAATGAATTTTGCTTAATTCGTTCCGGAAAATTATGGTAATACAACTTATACCTCTGCAGATAGTTTTATTTGGTGAAAATGCGGAAGTTACTAAACTATATACAACAATGTTGGCGCATACTGATGAAGAATCATGGCTTGAAATAAATAACAATAAAAAAAAAAATTAGTTAGTAGCGATTCGGCGATGCATTAGAATAGATATTTAATGAGATCTGGTCTCTTCAATATCTAAAAGAGATGAAATTCAAGTAGAAACAAAAGCAATATTTTTGAAGAATTGCACAGCGGGAAGTGCTTATTTTTTCTGTAACGATATTATTCAGTTCGTTTCTCGTGTTGAGAAACCTGAAAATAATAACTGAGCAGGTGTCCCGAACAAGGTTTTAACCCTCAGAAATTGAGAAATCGTGCTTAGTATCGAACAAACTGTCTCAAACTCTAGTAATTTGTTGGAAAGGTTTAGATAACGGAACGGTCATTTGAAAGGTATCCAGTGCTGAACCAACGGGTAAACGTCCCACAACGGGATGTACTATGTTCCTTATTTCTGAGCATCGCCCCTCTCCCCCCTCCCCCCAAAAAAAATGTAATTGAAAATGAAACTTTTAAACTCAACCAAATTTTTTGTATACATTGATCTCTAAAGAAACGCAAAATAACCATGTCGGGAACTTTTTAGATTTAGTTTTTTACGGTGTTTTCAGGACAGAGTTATTCATAAATAAATAAAAACACGATATTTATTAGTTTTATCGCCATCGAACCTCGAGCTGTTATTGTTATTGTAACTATCACTTAAATTCTCGTCCCTACCTGCTTCAGAAAAAACTGTAAAATTTTTACTTCCTTGTACGAAGTAAAGGAAGTATTGTAATCGAAAATTTTCGGTTTTCAGATTTCAACGGAAATATCCATTTTGACCATCCCTGAATCCATTTTGACTAGTTTCGTCAAACTGTACGTACGTTCGTTCGTATTTCGCATAACTCAAAAGCGGCTAGCCGTAGAAAGTTGAAATTTTGTATTTAGGATTTTTGTAAAATCTAATTGTGAACCTCCCGTTTTAGTTACTGCTTAATCACCGGAAGTGGTACTTTACTTGAAGGTCATAATTAATTTCCATCAAAAATTATATTAAAATACTTTGCAAAACTTCTCAAATTAGGTATTTTTAACTTATATATTGATTTAAATAACATATTAGATTTTGGTCTAAATTGGAAAACCGGAAGCGGTACTTTACTTGAAGGTCATATTAGACTTTCATCAAAAATTATATCAAAATAAAATGTAAAACATCTCAAATTTGGTTAATAGGACTTTTATATTGATGTGAATGTATTTACTATATTTTGGTTAAAATTGGTGAGCCGAAAACGGTACTTTACTTGAAGGTCATAATAAGCTTACATCAAAAATTATATTTAAATTAAATACATAAATCATATGTTTCGGTAATAAAAGTTACAAACGCAATTTGGTTTCCAATCCAATTAAACATTTTTATTACTTGTTTCAAGTGTTAAAATTTAGTGTAAAATACTGGCTTTCCTCCCTATTTGTATGTGCGTGTGTCAATAGATGGATGTCGCGACGACGTGTTGTTTTTGAGATACTGCGATCTTCGGAAACTAGTAACCAAATTCAGGATAACTTTTTGAGCCACCGATTTATAGTTTAATAGGCGAACAAGGAAGTCATGTATTGTCCACATCAGATGTTTTATTTAAGTTATAAAATATTATTGACTTAAACATAGCATTGATCATATCAACACCTTGATATCCAATGATATTTCCCTATCTAATAAACAATTGTTTACATGTTACATGTGGAATATGAATTTTGCTTTACATCAATATCTATTCAATATAAATTTACCACAATTTTCCTCTTCTCTAAATATGCTTGTTGATTATTAAATACAATTCAACTCCTTTTTGAACTATAACAAACTATCCATTGCAATCTCAATTTAATCATTATACTCATTCATTAAATTTATAATCATTTAATCTCTTTTTTTTTACTTCCTTGTACAAGGTAAAGAAAGTATTGTGTAGCAGGAAGCATTAGTTCGGTTTATTACTGTTATTATTATTTTCAGGGAGCTGTATGCCAGGATTTCGATTGGGTGTGAAACAGAGACTCCTTGTATTCGTGGCTTTGGTCCTTGCAGTGACAGCGGGAGTTGGACTCCCCATCGCGCTCAAAATCCAGGCAGGTGCGTCTCTGGAGGAGAGGCTAGAGGTGGCGACAAGGCTACTACAAGAAGTCCCTCTTATTGACGGGTGAGTGCTCATTCGTTAGTGTATTTCTATTAATTTTTTTTTGTTGGTCATGTATTGAATTTTGACTGTTTAAACCAACTTAAAAATTGGCATAACCAACATTGAAAGTGTTCCTAATTGAAATTTAATTTTCAGCATGGTTCCATGTCATTTGAAAAGGTGTATTTTAAATTACTTACTATCATATTCTTCAATCCTTCTTTTCTAGCAGATTTAAAGCCGTCGGGGTCGGAACTTCCTTCTGCTAGGCCAGAGAAAATATAGTAGAAATATTTTAGGTGTGCTCGCTCCACTTGTTTACATCTTATACACACATGACAATACTAGAAGTTTTGAAATTATAAGGGCGATATTGTAATTTTGTTCGTTTATTGTTTACGCCATTCTTTTCAATAGAAGCTAATTTAATTGATAATCAGTTTCAAATTGTTATTCCTTATAATTCCTTTAACTCTCCTCAGTTCCGATCATTACTTTTACTTATCTAAATTATATTGTTATTATGTTCACTTTAGGAGAAAAAAAAAGGTTAAAAAGAAATTAAATCATCTTTATCCATACAATTATATTTATATTTACAAGTAAGACTGATTGAAACCTATTGCACCAGCAACCTCACTGGAATGTTTACTCATGAAGGTTAGTAAAGCTCACTGGGACTGTTGCCTTACCTATCTATCACCAGTACCACCTGTTTTTTTATGTGCACTGTGGAATTTTTATTAGGTGAGATTAAACACTTCTTCATCTTATTAATTTTTACCTACTGATCATGAACTTTTCACCATCTCAACCCAACTACCATTCATCTGCACCTGTTTCATCAGTAAATTATAATCATCAGATCTTTCTTCAACTCCAAGTGTTTATCCATTTCACTAACTTTTAATTGCCACTACCTTTATGTAGTTCATCCCCAACATAGAACTCTTTAGTTTAACTTTATTTGTTTGTATTCTACACACTATTATTCATAACCAGTTCTTTCATTTTTTTGATCTTTTTACTATCCTTTGATTTTATGATTTCTTATTTTGGAACTGGTTTGTTGTTCAGTGAATTTTTTTGTTTTTTTAATATTTTATACTTTCTTATATTTTCTTGAGTCACTTTTCTGTTTATTTATATTGAATACTTTATAATTTTTATCTTCCATTGAGAAATTATTTTGTTTATTTATTTCAGTTTTCTTTATAATTCTTCCGTAAATTAATCTTTTCTTTTCACTTTCAATTAAACTTTATTTCACCAATTATTTCTTGCTTTCTGTTCTTCTTTCTCCTATATATATATATATATATATATATATATATATATATATATATATATATATATATATATATATATATATACAATATCCGACAAAGGGATCCTATAACAAGTACCAGCTCAACCTTGGCACAGTCTAAGGGTCTCCCAGGGACAACCTCGCTGTGGCCCCAGCATTTATTACTAAACAACAACAAAAAAAAATACTGTGAATATCCTATGTCTTCCTCGCTCGATTTCCTTACCATCTTTACATTCCTGATCAATATTACCTGACTGATATTTAATTTGGACTTGCGCATAACAGAAATATTGGACCTCAAATAGCATTAATATGAAGAAATATTTTAGTCAACATTTAAATCTTTCAGAATAATAAAAAATGCACTCTGCTACATTAGCAATATAACTTTACTAACTGGACTTAATCTACGAACTGTTAATGAACATCTACCAGCCCACTTTAAACAATTACACGAGGAATAACGAGGGCCGCTAACATACTCATAAAAGACTTGTAATCAAACAATCGTAAAAGGCTGAAGAGGAGCTGGATGAAAGACTTCCTGGACCAACATGCAATATTAGTACCAGCAAAAAAAAAGGAAGTGCAGCTGGGTACTGCTCTCCCTAAGCCATACCTGGAGTTTGTAAATTCATTGAATTCAATAATATTCAATAAAATTAATTAGCAGGAGCTCATTTTAGAACTGCCCATAGCATATTTTGGTAAACTGTTACTGAAATTTGCTTTTGATTTTTATTCTCATGAGCACCATTTTATCTGAAAACCAATCAATATAAGTTCTTTCTCATCTTATCTAATATTCCCAGTTAATCTTATATATATATATATATATATATATATATATATATATATATATATATATATATATATATATATATATATATATTATACTGATATCACAGACAACCTGCCTATCCTTTAAATTCTAGAATGTTTAGAATATAAGAATAAAATTTAGGGGATCCCAATAAGATAACCTAAAGTTAGTTTGAGGCATATTGCAGACTTTATAACCTACCGGAGTTTTCCTCCAGCGACTTTAACTCTGGAATTTCCAATGTGATAGCTTAACTTTTTTTTTTTACGAATTTTGATATGAAATGAAATTTTAATACGAATTCATATCAGCCATGCTTTTAATCGCAAAAACACTGTTTTTATATGAAGTTCCAAATTTCACTGAAGGGAAGCATTTTTTTTTTTAGAAGAATATTAAGATGAAAATTGTAGAGCATTAAAATCACTTTGAAATGGGTCTATTTTCATTCTAGAACACTAAATTTTAGAGTGGCACTAATTAATAAGAAAACATCAAGAATTGTCAAAAATCAAAAAAATGTTTTGGACAAACTTCTACACGAGCTTTAAATATTATTATATACGAATATATTTTAAAATTCTTTAATAGAAAGTCAAGATATTGTTTTCCCATTTTTTTCTAACTCCACCTCTTTCTTCTAATCGCCTAGGGACTAAAGTTGGAAAGGAAATAAAAAAGGAAGTTGTTATAACTACATTAAAATATTTTATGGGTTTGTGACCAGTATCAATAAAACAAATCTACTTTTTCACTTTTATATTTTATTCTAAGGGTTTAATGGCATGCTGTGTCGCAGTTTGCCTTTTCTCTCTCTTGGTCCTATATTTCTTTTTAAATACTCGTGTAATACTAAAGCTTCCATTTTTTCTTTTTCTTTTTATTATGTACTTTTATTTGTTTGATTTTTTTTATATCATTAACGAAGTAATGATAGTAATTTCTTTGATTCATTCATGTTATAAGAAAATTATAAAAATTTGTTAGATTTTCTATTATTTTTATTGGACAGAAACTAAACGCATACACATACCTATTTAAACCCATAGGGACATACGCCCACTAGAGTTACTTTTCAGCAAAAAAAGGCACCCTTACAAAAACTATAATCTCTTCTATCCAATATTTTAAAGATATTAACTGAAGCTCCTTGATATTTAAACAACAAAGCTCTACATACCGATTTATACCAATTATCGAACAGCACATACGTACTCTTAATTTCCGTTTTCATAATAAACTTCACGGACATATCAACCGTCTTATAAACGATAAAACTACTGCTGACATTCCCCTTAGAAAAGAACAAAAAAAGAAGCTGGATGAGAGACCTTGTTTCCTGAATTAAGGGACTAATTCAAGATCAGGAAGAGATGCTGCTGGGCACTATTCTTCCCTAAGCCGTGACTATCTTTTTTTTATCATCATATTTTTTATTGTCATTCTTATCTTTGACAAGCACAAATTAAAAAATAGAAGGCGAAAAAAAAATCTGCTAATAAAAAACTGCAACCGCAATGCTTGATATAACAACAAAATATACATATCTTGGTATATGTATATGCATATAAAAACAAGAAAAAAAAAGACATAATAATGAAACACTCCTGTACCTAAGATATAAATATAAATAAGAAATGTTAAATTTTTCAAATAATCATTTAGGTTTATGTTAATAGGCAAAAACATTAAATTTAATATTCATCTCCATCACAGACATAAAAGATGAAATCGTTTTAGAAAATAATAATGATCTCTATATGCAATCAATTTTTGGATTTTGTACTCGCTATAAATTTAAGTTTGATTCCATTATAATACTGTAAATAATTAGATAATATAAAATAAGATACAATTTAGGTGGTGGAATCGTAACTTTTAGTTCAAGCTGGGCATAAAATAAACAGCTGATGAAGTTTCGTCGTAAACCTTAACGTATATGGTCGCCGATTCAGCTGGTTTCGTATATCAGAAGCTTAAACTCCAAGTGGTAAAGTTATTAAACCTTCAGGCTTCGGCCTTTATAATTATTTCCTCGAGTAGGTTTAATATTCAAGAGTCCAAACGGTAGTCTATTAATCGAATATTTTAAACTTGGTTGTTAAAAATTAATGAAATGAATTTAAAAAAATATTTCTTTTAATCAAAAAATCTTTAGGTCCGTGTCAAGTACGTACTTCTGTAACACTTGTCAATTGGATGATAATAAATTATATTTATTCATTTTTTATTTTTTTGTTAAGTGATATTGAAATATCCAAACTATAGCAATAATTAATAAGTTCTTCGAAAAAGTATTATTTCAAAGTTTTAGAATTACGTTATTGTTTTGTCTTGTAAAGTTTACTTCGAACGTTCTACGATTTTGATATTCTTGTTAAAAATAAGATAAACGTCTGCAATCCATAAATATTCTTAGCTTCAATATTAAATAGGTAGGGGCCAGTTAGAACAGCTATTAATATTTTTGAAAAAGAAAAACGTACCAAAAAAATCCTCAAAAAACAGTTTTATTACAATTTAATCATAACCTTAAGGAATTGCTGTTTCTTTACCAATGGTAGTACAAAGAGGTGATATAGTCATAATCACACTCTACCCCAATCTTCTCCCAACCCATCTAAGGTTTGGGTATACATTTTATAGATATTTGGTGGGGCTCAAGAAGGTCTTCCAACCCCAAAGTTGAACAACATCCGATAAAACTGAAAAAAAAATGTCTGTCCCAGCCGGGCTAAGAATCCTAAGCTACTTCAGGATTATTTTTTTCTAATCCACTTTTGTAGTTATGGAATAACAAGATATCTCCTATAGTGATTTAATAACTGCTGATTTAATTTCTAAAAAATGTCTACCTGTATTATCGGTATGTGATAATGCATATATGTAAAGTTGTTATGGTGGAATTTCAGTTCTCTAAAAAATTCTATATCTCTAATTATTATAGATATATTCACTTCGCTTCCATTCTAAATCTTCCATATTTGATTAATAGAGGCTCTTTGAATTATTAATTGATTCCTATTTTAATTAATTAATTACTACTGATAGACTGGTAGGTGACAGAAATCAATCTCCCATTCTTGAATCTACTATTTAACAACCTTATGAAATGACAATATTCTTTAAATTTCGGAAATATTTAATTATTTCAAAAAAACTTAACATATTCGAATCGATTTGTGTTAAGGTCCTGATGCATGTTCTTTATAATTATTTTATTTTATCTGTTTCCCTCTGTTTATTAAAAAATAATAATATTCAACATTAAAAACGACCTTTTAAGTTATGAAATTGAGATTTCATCGATACTAAATTGAGCTTGAATAGACAAGAAAATTATTGCTTGGAAACCCGGTCGAAATTGTTGAGAAATTTTAGATTGTGACCCACCCCTTCCCTCCAATAAATTGTTGTACCAACGTTTCTGCTTGTGATCATAACTTACTCTGGTACTACCTTCCACTTTTTGTAGGGAAAATTTTTAATTTTCATCCTAAACCATTCTATCTGAAAGAATTCCACTGGCCACGCAGGAACGTATTGTCCTTTGTGCTTGGCAGTGAAATGTTTAATTTCCTCCCACCCTGCTCTGGCTACTGTGTCGAGCTGAAGGTACTAACACCTGTGTTTTAACACACATCAGTCGAATTCCGATGAGATTGAAATCTGATTCCCTAACTACTTTTAACATTCACAGACCTATGATTTTGTATTATAATTTAAAAAAAGATTTTTTTGATGATTGGATGAGACATCAATATTCTCCTATTACTAGCCCATCATCAAGGAATGCTACACCGGTATAAAAATAATTTTATCAAGCCCTTTTCATTATCTAGAAATTCATGGGGAGAAGGCGAAGCTATTATTTTTCGTGTAATTAAAAAAACATTCCCCAAACCTTCTTCAGTAGTACTCATATTTGTAATCCCTACCATTTCCTTAATTTTTAATTTTAAGATGCTAAAGTTTGAGCTTCATCATTCATAGCTTCAGCAGCTATCAAATCTCACCAGTAAGGAGCATAATGACTTCCAAAATTCACAATGCCAATCTCAGTAGATATCATTTTAATATGTAACAATGTTTATAAAAAGTTTATGAATAAAACTGAATATATATATATATACCGCTTTCTTTCAGAAAAAAAAAATCATAAAAATCCTTTTTATAAACATTGAAATATTTAATTTAATTTTTGATTGGGCTTTCCAGTGTAAAACAAGACCTCATAATCTATCCGGGCCTCACGATGGTTCAACTCGATTAACAGTATAATTAATTCGTTTGTGATTTTCGTTTATTAAAGAAGAGGTCTTTGAATATATTTCGTCTGACAGAAAAGCGGCTGGAGTCCACTTATAGAACGCCAATTTGCTTTAGAGAGAAGAGAAAGCAGCCTACGACACTGAAATTGAGTTACTGTGATTAATTTCAGCGGCTATGAATAAGGATGAGATTTGGCGGTAATAGAGTTGCCAGGTAATGCTCGGCGGGAACTAGCCCTTTCCCCCTCCGTAACTTTCAAATTCCTCACTTAAACAGTTGTTCGCCGCGATTACCAACTTCCAGAGGTCTCTGAATTATCGCCTTCTGCTTAGTCCTGCTCGGGCAAATAATACTTACATTGTGCCAACTGCTTCCAGCAGGCGGACTTGGACTGGGAAAGTTCGAGGCGAAGAGTCGTTACAAGGCTTAACTGCATACAACTGCGGCTCTTGGTCCAACCGGGCCAGTATATGTTCTAAGAATGGCGATAATATCTGCTTTTATGTCTAAAACATTACATTTGAGAGCTTCTATTCTCATATAGTACAAGATTAAGTTGAGAGTTATCTTGTACTAATGCTGTAGAAGGATCACCAACATGGTATAGGATGTCCGACGAGATGCAATAGTTTTCTTAACAGTTTCACCAATTTTAAGAGAGATTGAGGAGGGTAACAGAGATACAGTATTATATTGTAATAAGATCAAATACTTGTTTCTAAAACCTTAGTCATGGAATATATCCTTTTGTACTTATTTTATTTGTTAGAAAACCCGATGCTGCTGGTAAAATTTGGAAGATATATAATTTCAATAATTATAGGTTTCATTTTGGTGTCATGCAGATTATTGACTCTTTGTACTTTTACTTACCTATATATGAAATATAAAGAGTGGAAAAGTATTGCGATCGTGAAAAATTTCGAATTAAAATTTTCAATGGAAATAGACATTTTAAGTTCCCTTGAGCCCAAATAACCAAGTATCCCAAAATGGGCTGTGCGCGCGTGCGTGTGTTTGTGTGTGTGCGTTTGTGTGTGTGTGTGTGTGTGTGTGTGTGTGTGTGTGAGTGTGTGTGTGTGTGTGTGTGTGTGCGTTTGTGTGTGTGTGAACAGCGTAGCTCAAAAACGAAAAAATATACGAAACTAAAATTACATATTTAAGGCTGATATGCCTGTGTATGCATCTGCCGACTTTTTGCTAAAATCGGCTTACCGGAATATTATACTATTTCCGGCAGCTATTCTTGCCATAATTTCTTCTAGGTGCTTGTTTTTGCTGTGACAAGAGCTTCCAAGTACTTTAACTGGCTTGCCAAAACTGTGGTTTCCATATTTGACATTCTCTTCAATTCTTTCTGGTGGATTTCTCAAAGAGTTTACATAAGCCGTCCAATTATCTTTTGCAGCAGTTTGGAATTCCTCAAAGGCCCCAATAGTGGTGCTCTGGATCTAGCCTATAATACCGCGTCATCTGCCTAAGTTAGATATTGTGACAATCTATTATATATATTATCTATTAAGGGCCAGACTAAAAATAGTTAGGGACAAAGGATGAATGAAAAGATGATGTAGATGATACATTATATTCTTAACATTTTTCCAACATTTGTTTGCCATAAACAATTGGTCGATGGTAGATCTATTTAAGATATGGTAGATCTATGCGGCTAAAAGGCGCACTGATACTCTCTAAGAATATGTTTGGATCACACTTGTAACCTTTTCTTTAGGAGCATGGAAAATGTCTTATACACAATCCCTAAGAGAGATATTCCTCTTTAAGTTTCAAACTTTATTTTGTCTCTTTTCTTAAAAATCGGGCATACGAGTGAGATAATTGGACGGCTTATGTAAACTCTTTGAGAAATCCACCTGAGAGAATTGAAGAGAATGCCAAATAGGAAGCCACACTCGTATTAAAGCTACCGTGCACACTGGCATTTTTTGTTTTCAACACCTCTTGGCATTTCAACACCATTGTGGCGTCTTTGATCTAACTTATCTTGTTGGCTTCGAAGAAGAATTAAATGTTTCACTCCAAATGTCCCTTCCATATCATTCTTTGGTGGACCTTGCCTACTTTGCATTGGAGCGCGGAATGTATTGCACAGGTGCTATTCATGACGTTGGACAGACCTGAAGGAGATTAGTATCCAGAACTGCTTTAAAAATTCCATACATTCCTCCCTCCTACGCATTTGCTTATTAGCCAGTCTCAACTAGTTGATGGCATATTCAACGTAAATCATAATTTTACCTATGTTCCTTTTTTTCTCAATCTGATAGTGTTCTTTAAGATAGCTCAACAGTTCCCGTCCATGTTTCTGACATTCCGACCCCTCCTATTACAGGCCCTTAATACGTATGCCATCGGCATATGTGCATTATCTATAAAGAATGACTCATTTATCGCATCCAAATCTCTTCAAACATATTTCATTAAAATCGAAATATTGGGCCAAAGTTGGAGAATTAAATATTAATAGAATCTCTCCCGTATCCAACTTTACAATCCAAAATCCTTCGTAAATTCTTCATTACTCTTAATCATATGACAATATAATTATCCTTTGTTAATCTAATGTCTCACATTTGGCAGATTGCTAATTCCGAACCCATTACTTTTTAATCTCGTTCACCAATTGATTCCCGATAATCCTCCGAGTCTAAAAAGATGATGACCTCCGTATCTTGTAACATAGAACAGTCATTTGAATAGATTGTAATTGGAATTCACAAATAACTGTCATGCCATATCAGACAGCACAGCGCAATACATTTACTTTCGTATTTTTAATTCAGTTGAAAAGGTAATTATTTTTATTTTTTAATTAAAGTACTTATAGAACTTTTGCCATTGTTAAAATCGAAAAGAATGACAAATTCCTTTCAAAATTGCTATCAAGACAAATTCCTAGGATCTTCTAGAATAAGGTTTTTAAGAAAAATGTATTGAGCAAATTGTTATAATTCGAAGAAATTATATAGCTCAATTTGAATTATTTATATATTATTTCCCTAGCTTTGAATGTTGATTTAGGCATAACCAATCAACTATTGGCCAAATATTCTCCCTCTGGCAAATATTAGTTGGAAAGGCTAAGTTCATATCAAGTACGTTGATTTAAAAAGGTCATAATGATATATTAAAAAATAACATTTAATTTTCTTAAAAATTTAATCACTTATGTGAAATCATCCATCGAAAATACTGATAAATAATTAAACCATGATTTTTTTCCGAATGCAATAACCTTGTGAAAGGGCCGAATCTTTATCTTTATATGAACATTTCCCATGCATAAAACGCATAGATAGATGTGTTTTACTGATGCTAAAAAGATGAAAAGATAAACTGATGTTGAATAAAATTGCTTACTAAAATCTCATATTACATAACAAAAAGCTTTACTTCCAATGCACGATCTTGGGTTCAGTACTCGAAAGAAAGTATTATTTCTGGACTGACGTTCAGACAAGCAGATGCTGTTTTTCAACCCAATGAAGACAGTTTCCAGCGCAGTTTATGAACGCACTGTTTCAAACATAAATCAGTTAGGATATTTCTATATCGAAAAAATATGGTTGATGTAACAAAATAAACTAATTTGAAAAACATTTTACTTCTATTAAATTTGAAACATTGCTTTCGGTATTAATATGGTTTGGACATTTTAAGGAGCAACACTCGACGCTGGTCCGATATTGGAGAATGGAAGTTAAAAGCTTCTATTGAAATCGATGACAGACTGAATTCCTTCCCCAGCCTCTTGCTTTTTTTCCAATAATTGCCTCAGATCTGGGCGGAGTTACTTTCAGTCCTCTGACAGGACCTTGATAATCTCCCATGATTGAATCCAGAAAAGATATTCTGATTCATATTCCATTCAGTTCGTTCCAAAAATATTTCGGACAGCTATTTCGTACTCAAAGTTCCTAACAAGAAAATCAATCAATTGACTTTCAAAAAATCATGGAACAGGTGTGTAATATGTCATCATCTATGAAGATAATGAATACAAATAAATTGACGTATTAAGCTTAATAATAATAATAATAAAAATCAGGAGTTTACCTTCCTATCTCAAATTTGGATTTTGGTCCAACAATACTTAATCTGAGCCAAGTCGATGATTTTACAATTGTATCAGACAAAAATAAGAAAAAGGACGTCTGTCAGAATGGAAAAAACAAGTCTCTGATGGAAGATTTACAACAAATTTCATAGACAAAGAAGGATCCATCGAATGGTTATAGCTGGAAGGCTATTCTCCGAGGCAGTATGTATTGGAGTTGCTATTCAAGATAAAGTTATTGCTACAAGATTGCTCTGAAAACTTGTCTTGAAAGACAAAATTATCTGATATATGCCAGCTATGCTCAGTGACGCTTGAATCAATCAAGCATTTCACAGATAGATGTGGAGTGCTAGCTGGTACGGAGTAGCTAGAGAATCACAGGAATGTGGCAAAAATATTTTATCAGGCCCTTGCGATGAGGTTTGACCTATTTGGTGAAAAACGCCATATACCATGTATAATCCAAATAGGTTACTTAAAAAAATATTGGAACGAATCTATTATCATGGACATCACTGTGCGTCATAACAGATCTAATATCCTATTTATTAATTTGAGAGAGAAGATAGCAAAGTTAACTGATGTTGCGACTCCTAATGGTTATAATATAAATTCAACAGTAGGACAAGAAACTTCGAAAATATTAGGAAGTGGCGGTAAAATTAAAAGAATTTTACGATTTTGAAAGCGCAGAGTTTCGGATAACAGTGAAAGGCTTAGACGACTCGAAGGTTCGATGCCGTCGCCAATTTCTGTACATATTAGTGCTCTATATAAGTAATTAGTGATTCACACTATGCGATGAAGTGATATGAAAGTTTTTAGGGTACTACGTGATCCCAAGTTAACGAAATCATCAATATTTGAGTTGAAATCAGCCTTACTTTTAACACACTGATATATTAGCTAGATTATATCCAATTATAAAAGATGCAGGTCCGTATGCCTAAAATTAATGGAGGGAATAGAGAATGCGGCGTGTGAAGGATAAGATAGGCTGGACAGTAGTAAATCGTGCAAGAATTAACTAATAAATAGGTTAGACGATATGACTTTGGCTATTATATGGCCCTTAAAAGGCAAGTAATCGAGGGAAGCAAGCAAGGAACGTGTTAGATACCAAGACAAAGTTAATTGGGGCTATTGACTCATTGTACAATCCACAGCCACGGATGGTCGCAATGTTTTTCTGTATTTACTCTAAATATTTATATACACACACATATTATTAATAATTTAATATGGTTACGCTCCCTCCAATTTATTGATTTAAGTTACATTAGATTATCAATGGTATAACATTGATTTTTCTTGAAATTCTTCGAATACTAAAACTTTTAATATTTTCACTACCCTTTTCTTCATATCAATAAAGAAAATATCCGAATACGAGGTTCTATTTTTTCCTCATTCAAAAGTAGCATGTAGCTTTATGATCCTCGAAACGCTCAGCAGGATTCTCAATTAGGCGAGTCACCTTCCCAATTTCCTGATGGAGGATTTCAGCCACATGATTATGTCGCCGGAGCTATTCCGAGTCAGCTAATCCACATGGGCATAAAGCTTGATGCTATATTGACGTGAATTGTTGATTTCGGGTAACATTTCCGCTTTCCTTATAGAATCTGATAAATTATAAACATATCGATGGTCAAATTCAAAGATGTAAATGCAATGTTAATAGTTTCTAGTAAAACAAATTAAAGAAATTTTTAGCATCTTGTAATTTCTTATTTATTAATTCGTTTTGGTTTTTTTATATATTAAGGCACTTTGATATTATCATAGCACTAATTGTAAACATATAGCACTAGTTGCGAACAGATATGTAAATGTGGACTAGATATTATCCAACAGTTCCTAACTCTTTGTGCTGTCATGGCCACACAGAACTTGCAACACTGAACTGTGAAGTTGACTATCAATATCTTAAAACAGTATGTAATATCAACTAATTCATACACTTTTGTAATACATAATACACATGATTATCTAACTAGCTGTTATTAAAACATATGATTCAATTTTTTACAAATTTACCAGCAATTGATTTTGAGAAAATATAATTTAATTGTTATGATAGCAATTGTGAAGTATGTAAAGCCTCAGAAATTCCACGCCATATACTGTTCAGATTCAGGAAATACTGGGCATCAAGAGAAGAATAACACCAGAAGAAGAAACTACTTTTCTAATAAAATTGTCAGTTGACATCCGCATGATTTTATAGAAGGATCAATCTAAATAGAGATTGATGATGTCACGTTGAAAACAGTCTCAAATTAAATATATTACGAAGCACTTGAAATAATAAAATCCTTCAAATCCAATCCAGATTTTTGCTTAAATGACCAATAGTCCAATCTTAAATTTATTCCTATCTATAACAGACGAACAAATTACTCACCGGCATTACTGGAAAAACCTCGTCCCTTAAACCGTTAGCTATAAACAAACCACCTTTCTTTCATTGTTAGTTCAGTGCGAGAAGAATTCAGTACAAACTTTTCTGTTTGATATAATCCATTAAAACTTTGGTGGGTACTAACATGTATTTGATTTCTTGTCTTAATTAAATTCACAATTCATAAATGTATAATAAAACTGATTTATATTACATTTAATTTAATATGTATAATAATACCAAACTATATTTTGAATTGTTTCTTTTTGAATTTTTGTGTGTTTTTAGAACTGAAGATGAATGTATAACATTCGAAACTAGTTTTCAATACAACAAAATTATAGAAGTTGCAAATAATTTATCAATCCCTAATAATAAAATTGTATAAACAAAAGATCAAGAAGATTAGTAAAGTGAAACTTCGATGAATTCTTTTAATTTATCTATTTATTATTATTATTTTGTTTTTAATTTTGATTTTGATTATTTATGTTTTTCTTCTTAAAAAATATGTATATATAGAGCAAATAGGATTTGGTGATAAATCTTGATAGTCATCTGTATAATAAAATTAATTAAAAAAATATGAAGTAGGAAAACCCAGAACACATATTGCATTTGGAATTTTAACGAATGGTTTTGACTTTAACGATTAATGTTTGACTTCAACACACCAGGTTTCAATTGCTCGGATTTTGGTAAAACCTTTATTTCGGATACGTTTGACCGCTGTGAAAATGCTCCCTCTCACAGTCATACGAAAAGATAACAATTAAGGAGTATTCTCTCAAAAGTTAATATTTCCACTTTCGGAAAATTATTTCCCTAAAAACGCGAAAATTATTATCAGATCAGTTACATTTTGATTGATATGAATTATTTTTAAGAATTATTTGACATGGGATTTCAAACAACTTTTGAAGGAAACTGTAGAATCTGTCAAGAAATATGTTTTTCGGAAGGTGGACACAATAACTTTTGATAGAATGCTCCTCAATAATAACAATACTTATTATTATTACTACCACTTTTATTTAGCGTGATCTAGTTTGGAAAAATATATTCTTTCTGACCTTGAAGTGTTCTATTTCTATTACTTCTTCTACTCGATGGAAGTGATCCTTGGCGTGCAGAACAAGATTAGCTCATCTTCCTCTATCCTTGGCAGTATCTCTTCAGTTTCTAACTCCTAGCACTCTGGCATCCTTTCTCACCTTGTCCTCTCAACAGCTTCTAGGTCCTCACTCTTATTCTTTCAGCATCAACCACCACTTATAGGATTTTCTGTTACACTCTATCCTCGTTCATACGCATAACGTGAACAGTCCATCTTAATCTACTCACGTTTATGCAACTAACTATGTCTTCTTTTTAGGATGCTCTGAGTTTCGTCATTGCTCTATATATATTAGCGAATGAAAAAAAAACCTTTTTGTAGATCAACTTAAAACTTAAATAAGCGGGAGTGTTAAGGCCGTTGTGGCCGAGAGTGTTAGGCGTTAGCTTAGCAACCTCGAGACTGCTGCGACGCCGGTTTGAATCTGACCTGGGCGAGTTGAAATTTATTCTGTGGCGGTTCCACGTAATGTTTCTCGACCTTCTCACTCTGGTTAGAATAGGTTGGTAATCTGTAGGATAACCCGTCCTGTATGCCTTAATAGGATAGGAAAGGACGTTAAACCCCAATAAAAAAATAAATATACGCTAACGGTAATTAACTCCTTTATTAGGTTATATCAAGTTAGTTATGTCTATTATGATAGAAATATTTTCTATTTCCTTCTTCAGACAATACTTATTTTCATCTACAACATTATAATGGAATTTTTTGGATTTTCACGCAGCTCTATAAAATCATTTAATTTTTCTCTTTTTTTTTTTTAAATGATTATTATGATAATAATTTAAGTTTTTAAATTGATTTTTCTTTTATCATCAAAAATATATTCGGTTTAGTTTAATAAATTATCAATATTTTAAAAATTAGAAATTCTTTTAATATATTCTGCTCCTTTGGTGAGGCATTCTATTCCGATTTCAGAATTCATTTCTTAATTGTCTCACGACGTTTATAAAATTATCTAATTCACCATAAAAAAAATGGAATATTGTTTCTTACCCATCATTAAGAATGCCGTTTTTCTTAAATATTATTTAAATGTGGTGGAGTTTGTTGAAAAGGTAGTTAAAGAATTTTCGGAAAGCAATTTTTTTGTATTTTCTTAAAATTCATGATTCATGGTCAATTATATTTTTGAATAGCTTAAGCTGTTCATTTTATTAACAATACAATAATGGTATTTAATTTAATGATTTAATTTAATATCCGCCGATGAAAAATTGATAAAATAAATATGCTTCTAAATTTATATTGCTTGGTTTTTATGTTATATAAAAAGATTTTTTTTTTTCAACCAGATTTTCTAAGACTGACGGTTCGTAAGATTTCTACAATGTAGAAGGTTTTATTAAAGTATGCGTGTACTTCAAATCAATCTAAAAATATTTTATTTTTTTTTGCATGGTGCGGATCTGTGTGTAAACTCAGTTTATCAGACCTTCTTCATTGTTTCGGAACTTAAGACAAACACAAAGATTTTTTTTCTTATTCTTCATAATTAGAAGTTTACTTTTTCAATGATGTAAGGAAAGATCTGAAGAAACAATGCTAGCTAGATAAAAGGAGATAGAGGATTGAGGAGGCTGTGTTATTTATTAGCCCCGACAGCTGAGGCATCCAATATATTGGGAGGCCTTCCCTTCCTTCGTTTTGTCTCTCATTCACAGCCCGTTAGACATTTTCACCAGCCCTTACTCTAATCCGATTTATTCCTGAACACTTTTTTAATAAGCGGATTTGTGGTTCATGTCTCGCTGGGCCAGGCTTAAAAATCGGTGCTGTATTGATTTTAGTTCGCACAAAATGAACTGTATGCGATCGTTCCAGTAAAATATTTCATGTAATATATTAAATACCGTTGTGATTCAGAATAGGAAGAATTTATCTGGTTGTCATGATTTATCTGGTTCCATCTCACCGACATCTGCACTTTCATTACCTAATGTATTATCATTTTTTAAACAAGTTAAGCTCAGCAATCCGATAAGAAATATATTTACAGTTTTCATTAGGGATCAGATAGTTTATTTATTTTTTAAATATTTGTTTATCGTCCATTTGTTAATTTTCTTCTTTTTCATATCTCTTGATATAGATATAGATCAATCTTCGTAGGGATGTTCAAAAGTTAATATCAAGAAATATGAACGAGGAGATGTTTATTCTTTTCTCATACGGCTTGAATTTATTCTATGCATTGAGGTACGTTCGGGTTATCTATTTATTCCATTTCCCAGTTCTATTTTATTAAACTCAAGAGCACACCACTAGTAAGGTAGGTAATTAATAAATAATTCTGAAAAATTTTCAGCGATTTTTATCGGATTTCCCAACAATAATTCTATTGTTATACAATAATTTTATTATTCTATTCAAACACAACACTGTATAGATAAAATTACAATTTATTAATTCAGACGGTATTGATATTGGTTTTTAAATTTTAGTTAATCTTTGAGCAAAATGTTTTACCACAATTTCCGCAGTTTAAATTAGGTTCTCAAGTCACAAATGTCCCAAATATCCAAATTACAGGGAGGAAGGAGAGTGACACCCCTTCGACTCCCACGATGGCGTCACTGAATTTAGGTGGTAAAGTACACATACATGATCACGCATGAACTGCTGTTCGAAGTTGCGAAAACTATCATATTTAATAAATTGTAGAATAAAATAATGTCAGGTATTGAAAAGACGCTGATTGGTCAAGCGGCCACTTCCAAATTTTAATTATGGAGATGCGATATTTGAGAAGAGTTCATATACGTTTATACGAAGAGTTTACATACGAGACAAAATTAGGAATACCACGATAAGGACCAACATAGATGTGAGATCTACTATAGAACTTATTGAAGTAGATCAGTTCAAGTGGTATGGTTCTTCCATTCGTTCGCCTTGCCACATATGCAAAAACGGAAGGAAGGAATCCAAGGGCAAGACTTAGAAAAATCTGGGAGAAGGCAGTCAAGGTCTTCTTCAAGAGAGGTACAGATTAGAGGAGCAAAAGAAAGTTGGTCCTGGAAAGGAACAGATATACTTGGCATTAAGAGATAATTTGGATTATGTTCTTTAAGCAGGTACCTCATAATCCAATGCGGTTTAGAGATTGGACTGAGAATAAGAATGATTGATTATATTGGTGATTGGCCCTCGTTCCAAATATAAACTTAAAAATCAAAGTTCTAATTTTACTAAAATTTACTAAATTATCAATAATTTATTAAATAATAAATTTTTATTGTATGCTCAACTACGCCAAACAATAACAATACCAATCCACACACAATCCACTATGTCAAAACTAACATTCCCTTTGATACGACCACTTAAATTTGACTTTAATTATATGAGACGCTTCTTGCTTGAAGGACGAATCTGCTATGTCACCAATTTTCTGTTTTTTTTTTATTTGATGGCTGGTATAATATACCATAGATATGTATATTGTAGAAAATTTGGAGGAATCACAGAGATCTGTTCTGATCAGATGGTGGAACAACAGGCAGGCTTCAGAAGTGGAAGATCGTATAGTGACCACATTTTCACTCTGACTCAAGTCGTGCAAAAAAGAATAGCATACGACCTCGAAACCCATCTGACGTTTCAACAAAATGTCAACACATACAGAAAGCCTTACGACAGTTTTCCTAAAAAGAAACTGAGGGAAATCTTGGATCTAGTGAAGATAAGTAGAGGCCTTAAAAACCCATAAAAAGTTTGTACATTGGTGCGGAATCAAGGGAAAGATAGGAGGAAAGGTTTCAGAGTCTTTCATTATTACAAAATGATTAAAACAGGGATGCGGCATGTCCCCAACACTTTTCAATATATATATATATATATATATATATATATATATATATATATATATATATATATATATATATATATATATATTGAATAGGTACTAAAATCATGGAAACAAAGATGCCGAGGGATGGGTGTTGAGGTCGGAAATGATATAATGTTTACCCTACAGTTTGCAGACGACCAGGTTGTCATATCAACAGATGAATATGATATGGAATTTATGATGAGGAGACTCCTTGAGGAGTACACCGAGTGGAGCCTGGAGACAAATACTGAAAAAACGGAATATATGGCATGCAACTCCCCTATTTCATCTCTCTGCATAGAAGGGTGGACGATGTTGGAGTGACGATGGACGATTTTGGCACAGTTCGAAATGATATTCAAAGCAAAATTGCTCATGGTAAAAAAATAGTAGGTCTCCAAAACGGTATATTATGGAGTAGAAGGTCTCTCTCGAAACCAAAAAGAAGATATACCATTCCTTCTTGGTTGGCACAACTTTATATGAGTCACAATCATGGACACTGACAAAACAATATGCAAATAAATTACTGGCTCTAGAATTGGAATTCTGGGGAAGTTGTGCCATATCTCGGTTGCAGATGGTCTCCAATGAGATTATAAGAAATAAGGTGGGGGCTAAACTTAACATTCTCAATGACATCAGTGAAAGAAGACTGCTGTGGTTTGGACAAGCCATGAGAATGGATGAGACGCGATGGTCCCTTCGAGCACTTTAATACTGTCCTTAGAAGATAAGAAGACGTGGAAGACCTCGGAAGCAGATATTGAAATGTTTTTTGAATTATTTACCAACTCAACATTCACAAAATTTATTTATTTATTGATATATAATTTTACTCATAAATAACACTTACATTAATATAGACTCAAATCTTTATTCACAATCTTTCTAAAGTTTGATGAATATATGGTAAATTAACATTGCAGAGTGTTAGACTCCAAAAATTTATTTATAAACATATAAATATATATATATACATATATATATATATATATATATATATATATATATATATATATATATATATATATATATATATATATATATATATATATATATATTATGGCACAATAGTGGTTATATTTACAACACTTGCTCTTTACTTGGTTGTATCGAACGACTAACTAAATGACACTATGCGCATGTACATTAAGCTTCTATACTCAAATGCAGCAACGAGGTCCGTTTGCATACTTACTATAGCACTGTATAGCATAGAACACGTCGTTTAAATTATATGTTACATCGGCGCGCGTAACTCCGTCCCACGTTAAAAATACACTCTATTCTGTTTTCTCAAACGCGCCAAAAAAAAAAAAAGTGGTAAATTGGAGAGCGTAGACCGCCTCATATGTTCGTGATCCATGAACCGTTTCTTGTAAGGAACAAAATTATTTTGCTAATTTTAAGTTAATGACAAAAAAATATTCAAATACACATTGGCACGATGAAGTCTAAAACTATGAAACTAGACTGCCACACTAAAACAACTTTGTTTGAAGCAATATATCATAATTCGGTGTAACTTTACAAAGGGAGTAATTTACTACTTTAACTTATTTTCCCGTTTATTCCTTTTTATGTTTTTTTTTTCAGTTAAGTTACCTGTAGTGCTAAATTTATCATTTCACCATCATTGTTTCTAAATAGATTAGGAACGTAAAAGTTTCACACACGTGAGAAATACCATAGTCACTTGGATAGAAACATTTACGATCTACGACAAACATTTTGAACATTTACGAAACCCAAATTATTTCTTTAATGATTGAGAACCATTTTTTTTATTAATTCGTTGAGGGTTGATTTCTGATGGAAGTCAATGAATGCCTCGTTAAGATTCTTCAGTTCAATTTTTTTTTTTAATTCTCGCCAATTTATCTTTGAATGTTTTACCTTTATGCTCGAGAAAAACATTGTCAATCTTTGAAGTTGGTAGTTACAAGCGAGATGTGAGGAGTCAAAGCAATGGATTGGAAGGCGATTGCCTCATCCTTTGAATGCTTTATTGGACGGAATATCGGTATCTGCTCTTCTTTTGATCACACTATCGCTGTTCAGAAAGTCCTGATTGCTGGCAAAAATATAACAGTATATTGCCTCGGTGTTTTAAACAAATATCTCTAAGTAATTTGAACAAAAATTTCAATATTAATTTTTCACAAAAACAAATTTACACCGATCTTATTTAATTATTTGTTATAATGTTGATCCTAGATTGTACTATGAATTTGTGATTTGAGAGATAAAAAGATGCATAAGGTGGTCGGTAATTTTAAACCAGTAGTTCAAAATTATTTACAATTTCGTCATAAGTTAAAGTTAAAAAAATTAAGATGCTTTTGCATACGATATATTATTTAAAAGTTTGACAGAGATTATTAACTACCAAATAATTTCAGTTAATATTCAATTTATTATTATTGTCCTTTACTTTCTCACTTTTTTCAAACAGACTCTTTAATCTTTGAGGCACACCAATGAATTATCCCAAAAATATTCAATAAGTATTTAACTGAATTTTTTTAGTTATGATTTTTCAATTTCAAGATTATTGACTAATTTAATAATCCTGTTTTATACACCATTTCGAAAATATCCGAAAACGTTTGTTTCCCTAATTTTTTAACTAGATTCTGACCCTACAAAATTAATTGGATGGTTAGTTCAGAGATTGTTATGACATAACCAACTCAAAAAAAAGTAAAATTGAATTTTATATATATTTATATATATATATATATATATATATATATATATATATATATATATATATTTTTTTTTTTTTTTTTTTGGCCGCGCGATTTGGTATTCATACATAACACTGCGATTATCAATTTTAGGTACACGGGGTAGAGTCATCACTCCTACGCCCGGATTTATATATATATATATATATATATATATATATATATATATATATATATATATATATATATATATATATATGTCGAGAATCATAAAAATTTTATGATTTATCGCTGTAAAAAAAAATATGTATATACTATAATCGCTTAAAATTTTATTTTGGCTTAGAAAAAATAAGCATTATTATGTATGTAAGAGATTTGGCAGATACCAATAGACAGAAGTGAGAAGAAAGCTCATGTAAGAATGTAGTCTGTCATAGTTTTGTAAATAAAGTAATTCTAGACACGAAGCTGTTGGCTGAATTTGTTAATTGATTTTAAAAACGTATATGGGCGATTCTGAAACTACGAGTAATTGAGGCTACCTGAATTATAGAAAACTTTAACCCAGCTTAATAAATTAAAAAAAATACTTGTGCGTTGAGGTGAGAAACCTTCATGAAACAGTATATAGTGCAGCTCGTACAAGATTTTTTCCATATTAAAAATGTTATAAATAAAATAACAAATGTAAATTGTTATCTATCTGTTTGACTGTTTTACTGCATTTATGGAGAAAACGGCTGAACCAATCTCGATAAAAAAAAAATTTCTGTTATACAAGAATGTTTTAAACAATATCACCCTGCCATCCGTCGCCTTAAAACAAAATGGTGGAGAATCAAAATCCAAGATATTTTTCCACTTTTAGAAAAACGACTAAACTAATTTAGACCAAACTTCGTATTGTTGATATTTACCAACATTAAACTATTACCCCCTTGAGACAAAAAGATGGATATACTAAAATTTGATTTTACTATTTTAAAAACATTTATAGTAATAACAAAATTGAACACAACAAAGAAAACGCTGCAAATTATTAAACAATGGTTTATTTTTTCCACATAGTAGTATTTCAAAACTATCTATTCTGTCCAAGTTAAAGAAATTTAGCAGTAGGTACCAAAGGAAAATAAATTTGAAGCTTGTCCCAAGATGATCGCCGTGAGTGTTCTGAACTGGGAGTGTAAGAAAAAACTGAGTCAATGCAAGTAGACTGTGATGGTTAGGACACGTAATTAGATGTGCTAAAATAATCCAAGGAAGGATAAAGTGGAGAGATGCGAGGAAGTCAGAAGTCCAGTAGATAAATCAGGAGGAGGTCTAGGATCCCAGCCGGAGAATTAGTCTACGAATTTCATCACGCAATATCTCATCTAATACTGGTCCGATTCAAATGATTGCTTTTTCCCTTTGTAGGAAATTTCACCAGCTTTCGATTAAGTTTTTATTTTGCGGACGGATTTTTTTTTATTCGATATTTGGATTCTACGTATCTTTAAACATAAAACCTCAAATTTTGAGGGAGGATTATAACATTTTTTTCTTGGTTGATTCGAAATATCTATTATTGAAAAAAATAAACCAAAAGCATTTACAGATAAAGATTTTTTTGTTTTTTTAATGCCTTGTTATGCTGATTCCAAAACACCTTAAATTTCCCCTCTATCTTTATGAATGACCGAGTTATGTGCTTTAGAGATCTTTAATCGGCTGCCATTTTGAAACAAACAGACGTATGGCAATGTCGAGTTCCGAGGATCATCTGGGGTGACCTGTGGCATTGGTACCGAATCTCTAAAAAATCGGTCTCGGAGAAAAACCACGGACGGCGTACGGCGGACGGACGGATTTTTTTTATTCGATATTTGGATTCTACGTATCTTGAATTGTAAAATCTCAAATTTTGAGAGGGGGTTGCAAAAATTGTTTCCTTGGTCGATTCCAAAGGTCTATTATTGAAAATAATAAACCAAAAAACTTAAAACGGTCTTAATTAAGAACAATAGGAAGAATCTAAAGTTATAATAATCTCCTTTGGACTGTCTTGAACTCCCAGATTCATCAGGCCTTGGCTCTCTGGTTCATGTGTTTCTTCCCCAGCTTGTTCCTTAGCTTTAGCTATTTTTCTTCTCTATTTCTTTTCGAAAAATATTTTTTCTCCCTCTCCTTCTCCATTAAAGTAACTAAGACGACTTAAGGATTCTATTTTACGAGAGTGAGTCCCTATGGACTTAGTAAGTCTGTACTTTGTCTAGCTTTCTATGTCTTCATATTGATATAAATTGATAGGGTGTGATTCCTGTTAGGTTCGACCATTCAGAGAAGTCTGATAACCAGGAAAAACTATTGTTCAAACATGTTGCTATGTTCCTTTTAAAACCTAGCAAATGCTTTATCATATCAGTATTTCCATATTCTAACAATAATATTTATTTGTGTAACAAATTGAATTAACTTATAATTTACTTTTGGATTTTCTCTAAATGCATTCCCTTTCCATAATTGATAATGAATTTATGTATGGGGGGTACTGCTCTCAATATTAAATAGTTATATTAGTTCCCAATAGCACTATTTTTTCAATAGGGGTCTATTAAATATATTACAGAAGATTTATGTAATTATCGTGATAAAAATTGTAACTTTTACGGGAAAACTATGATTTGGAAATTAAATTGTTTCTACTACGGAAGTTAATTCACCAACTAAAGTCAATATTATAGACATAAAAAATGATTTACCTGTTTTCGCTATTTTGTATTATGAAGGCCTATAAATATTACAATACCAAGTGGTTTTGAAGGTTGTAAAAAAACAACGGAAATGATTACTTACTTAGAAGTTGCAATTTTAATATTTCGGCACCGAACATGTGATTTCAATGGTGGCGGTTCGCGAACTCGAAAGATGGGTGGGGAACGAGGGAAGATCTAATAGTTTGAGGAGTGCTGGCATACACGTTTTTACGAAATTTCCCTTTGCTCACTCATCTACCGCAGGCTTTCATTATTGGCTATGGAAGTTACACCGAATCGTGATAAAACAATACAGACCATATTGTAAATTGTGATTAATTTTAATCACAAATTGTTTACACCTTTTACTCCATCAAGAACCAACTTTTGTTAGAAAAAAAGTTTTTCGCATCTGAGGCCCACTCATTTATTTCCGTTATGAATAGTGTTGAAAAACTGAGATTTGGAATATGGAATATTAAAACATTGACTGGAAAGGAAGTGGAATTAGTAAAGGAGATGAAGTTCTATAGGATAGAACTACTGGGCATTAGCGAAATGAGGAAGAAAGGTCACGAAGAAGTTTGTATAGATAAACAACATGTCCTCATCTACTCGCGGGAAGAAAAGGTATTCGCGGATGAAATTGTCCTTTACTTTAATTAGCTGATACTAAAGAAATCCTACAGAAAGCTGTAATTGAATGGGAATCTGAGCTGGAAGGGAAAGGAATGACCATTAATGTCAGGAAAAGTAAAGTAATGCACATTGGCCGGGAACAGGAATATGTTAAAATATTTTGCAAAGATGAAACAATCGAAATGGTAGATGACTACACTTACCTGGGAACAGTGATCAGCAGGAATGGAAAGGTAGACCAGGAGCTATTCAATAGGATAAAGAAGGAAAACTCTATATACTACCACCTCTGCAACACTGTTATAGAGAAAAGGGAGGTGGAGAAAAACGTTAAGCAGCATATCTTCAAAGCTGTTTACCTATCTACCGTCCTGAATGTAAGTGAAAAAGTGAAAGCTGGGTGCCATCAGGTAAGCACCTAAGCAGAGTTACATCAGCTGAAATGAAGTACCTTCGGAAAGTAACGGGCCAAACTAGGAAGGATCGCAACAGGAATGAGAGGACTAGAGAAGATTCAGGAGTTATCTCTCTAAAGGATATCCTTGAAGAGAGGCAACTTAGGAGGTTTGAACATCTCTGCCGGATGAATAAAAATACTTTGAAAATACTTTGAGGCCAGACCAACAGGAAAACGTCCTAGAGGGGGATCCAGAACTCAATGGACTGACTACATCTCCAGCCTGGGAGAGAAGAGAGGCAGAAATGGGAATGCCGTGAAGGCGCTGGCTCGGGAGGCTTGGTTTGCCTGGACAGAGGCACCTCCACGCTGAAAGGCACCAAGCAGGAAGAGAAAGAAGAAGAAAAAACGAAAATAAATTTCGATTTTCGGATGGGGCAATTAATTTTTTCTATGAAAAACTGCTAAAAACAGTCAATAGAAAGAAAAAGAACGAAAAAGATGAATTGAGAGACAATACTTAAAATTACATATCAGGAACATTGTGAGACATTACAACATTATATACGCCCGAAAAAGGTTATTACTTCCTCGTCAAATAGAATTTTTTTAAAATTTTATTATTTCAAATGGTGTTTAATGATCTCGCCCATTCCCAGTTGTAATATAAACATCTGAACATCTGATGAAAAACTGCTAAAAACAGTCAATAGAAAGAAAAAGATGAATTGAGAGACAATACTTAAAATTACATATCAGGAACATTGTGAGACATTACAACATTATATACGCCCGAAAAAGGTTATTACTTCCTCGTCAAATAGAATTTTTTTAAAATTTTATTATTTCAAATGGTGTTTAATGATCTCGCCCATTCCCAGTTGTAATATAAACATCTGAACATCTGATGAAAAACTGCTAAAAACAGTCAATAGAAAGAAAAAGATGAATTGAGAGACAATACTTAAAATTACATATCAGGAACATTGTGAGACATTACAACATTATATACGCCCGAAAAAGGTTATTACTTCCTCGTCAAATAGAATTTTTTTAAAATTTTATTATTTCAAATGGTGTTTAATGATCTCGCCCATTCCCAGTTGTAATATAAACATCTCATCCTAATATAGTCGAATGAAAAATCGTAGCAGTCAAGTTGATAAACGGTTTGTAAAGACTCCTCTAATAACAGTTTTATTTTTTTGGAACCTGTCAAATTTTACAAATATTTTCTAGCGCAGTATTTGGAGTGCTAGGACATAAACAATTTCATAAGCTATTGGGATCATTTTTAAACGCTCATAGCTCCGCTTCTATAATTATAATAGAAAGCTAGAATTGGTTTCTTTTTACTGGAAAACTGTACCAATGCAGATTCTAATAATAATTTTTGATTTTTGGCTAAAGGCAGAAGTACAGAAAGCGTACAAAGTTTATAACCATAATAGTACAAATATATAAAGTATTTTGGTATATTAGGCAATACATTTATCTTACTTTTACAAGAAACATCTCGCCAGAATCATAATCATCAGTTCGTTACACCTCTTATCATCGGTCTATTGTGCACTTACTTTCAATGAATACAATTTAAAAGGTATACATAATTAATAAGGAATAAATAATTTAGTACCATAGTTTTTCTTTGCTCATAAATAAGCTCTCTTATTAGTTCTACGCCTTTAAAATTCTGCAAGTGTGTAGAAGACAGCCTCTTTCGGGTTTTGTTCGAATGGTTTACTTCAACATTAAGCACGTATTTCGTACAAAACCCATCAACCATTACTCTCTTTTATAAATGAAGATAGAATTTTTCGAGCTAAAATATGAATTGGTTTTTGAGGCAGAATTTTTTTTTTTCTATAAGCTGTCTATGAAGACTAAAATGAAAAGAATTGTTACTATGTGAACAATATGATACAACGGCTGTGTCATAATGAATTTTGGTGCAAGGGATGTATTGAGATTGATTGGGATATCCGTGTTAAATATAATACGATAATAATTTATTTTACATGGGCAATTGAAAACATAATTCATCATGGAATTGCAATTAAATTCGTATTACTTCAAATAACATTCATATAGAATTAATGCTCATTTATTTTCACACTTTAATGAATCTATTAATACGTTATATCATAGCAACAAAATGTGAATTAGTCAGCAGCTCGTAAATTTATTTTAAAATCTCCCTAAACTTTAATAAGAAAATGTTTAAATAAAATTTAGCGGCCTTGGAAGAAAATAAGTTGAAAACTAATCAACGTGTCAAGGTAGGAAAGAAGTATTTTCTGTTTAAATTTGTTTTCTTGTTTTTTAAAGGAAAAATAAATGACATTGCTCTGTTAATAACTTATAAGGAAAGATTTCCAACTACCTGTCGTATGTTCTCCGTTTTATTCCTTTTATTATTTTATTTTTTATTTTGCAGGCGGAATAAAATGAAGTGAGTTACACTAAACTAATTAGCGATGTTTTTCTTATGTAGGAAAAAAAAATATAGAACTATTTAAAATTATTAAAATTATTAACTGTAGGCAGCAATAATTTGAAGCATCTGTTTAACTTTCTTATCAAAGAACATCTTATTCTTTTTAAGAAAATGATATAAAATAAAAACATTTTCTTATGAATAATATTAGTACGCATTATTAATAATATTAATATTAATATTAATTATTAATATTAGTTTAGTACGCAATGCATGTTTAAACAAATGTTTTGTGTATTATCTTAGCGTCATAAGATAAATATCGTCATAGGTCATATAGAGTAATCAACTCTATCAGTTAGTTATAAAATTACATGATTGAAACTTCCTCAATATTATTTGTTTTTCTCAGTAGTTTCGTCAAATGCACTGATCGCGATTATATGATTGAGTCGCACATGGATAAAAAACGGTCCGAATTGCTTGGAGTAAGAAACTATTGGCATTTATTTCTCGGTTTATTACTGAAAGAACTGATAAAAAAAATATAATTCATAATATTGGATTCATTTATATTAATAAGAAATAACATTAACGAGGACACTCGAATCCCTCCTTCAGGTAAGTTATGTCACACTACTGAAAGCAGCTCACACCGACCAACTTAGGTGTGATGAAGCTACCTTGGGATTCCTGACTTAATCGGGAGTAGTAATATCGTTCTTCTGGAACTCAACATAGCCGCTTGGATGTTAGGTCTGTATCGGGAAAGGAAATACGTAAAACTCCAAGCTGTCCCACCGACCCTGGTTAGATCTTTACCAATTTGCAACTGTCCTTGTGCATGAGTGTTTGAACGTACTTCGGTGGAAACAATAATTGTCGAATTGGCTCCAGAGGGACCAATTATCAAAATATTTGTTGTAGCTGCTGAAACATGAAAGCCATTGTTGAGCAACGTGAGGCTAGTCCAAGCTCTGTCTGTTTACGGCTTCAAGTGATAAATGTCTGCAAAAGGATGATATCGAAGATCATTTGCTGAAATTAGATTAGTCAGTAAATCCAAATCTGTTTTTCTGATAAATCGAAGTCCGTTTTTAATTTAGTAAATAAAATGTATACGATTTCAAGGCAATCGCCTTGTTCAAATGAAATAATCCCTATCAGAACAGATCTCTGCCCCGTGTCGTCCGTACAGCATGTTTCTAAAGTCGTTTAATAGTCTTCATTGCATTTTCCAGTGTTTTAATATTCTAAACATCTGGGTGTTAATTAGTTTATAGTGTATTGTGTATTTTTTAAATTTTGTGGAATGTATCGATTTATTAATTATTCACTTTTCAATTTGAGAATATTAAAAATATGATGGAAAAGATCGAAGTCCAAAATAGTGTCAAATTTCTACTCTTTAAAAAACCTAAAAAATGTCTATTAAGATGATTTAATAGGTTCAAAGAAAAACAAAGTACCTAAGTAAATACTCTGGTTATTAAATTATCTTAAGGGTATATTAAAGAGCTACACGATGGCAATAATCGTTTTAAAGCACATAATCGCCTTTTACATACTGAGTTATATTTTGAACATTATTAACTACTTGACAATTAAGATCTCAAATCTTTGTAAAATAAGTTAATCAGTAAGCGCATTAAGTTTATATGAAAAATAAATTAAATAAAAACATACCTAATTCTTTTTAAGGAACTTAAACTTTCACTTTTTAGTCCTTCCGGTTAGGCCTGATGGATTGACCAACAATGAGAACGGCACCTCAGGCTTGCTGGAGACTGTCTCGTAGCAGAGAACGACATACTCATATATTTTTAGCTTAAAAAAAAAAAATCAAAAAATTATTAATCTCGCTTTAATTTACAGAAAATAATTTTGGATTTCGACTGTAAACAGTGTAAAGTTTAGTAGGAGCTTTGATTATTTACAGTAATAGATTATATAAGACTTAGCACCATCAATACCTATTAATAATACAGTTTTCATGTATGCAAAGTTGAATAATAATAGATTATTATTGATGTCTGGCTATCATAGCAATGAACATTGTGAGAATCATTTTATTATCATAACTTTTTCTCACATCTTAATCATCTACTCAAATTTCATGCTCTAGGATATTGCAATATCTGGCTGGGGTAGATCAATAAATGTTCCATTGTGATGGATGCTTCCCATTCCTACGAAGAACAATTGGAATCGAACGGCTGTGGTGAAAAAGTTATCGAGTAAAGTTACACCAATAATTTAGTGATTTTGAATGTCCGTTTTCTAATGAATGACTCCCAGTCATTCTAGTGAATGACTTATGCTGGGTCCCTCTTGATTGCATCTCTGATTGATGACTTCAGTGTAGTACTCCTCTCCTTTCCCATCGCCTTCCAATCCCCGTTAATCTGCTATCTCAGAACGATTGTAATTATTTATAATTATTGCCGCTCGATCTCCATGCATCTTTCGAAGCGAAGTTGAAACTTGTTAAAAGTTGACTATCAAATTTGAATTTTGTATCTTCCTGAATATCATATTCAGCTGTATGGAGGCAGATTTACATAAAAGTGCTATTGAATATTGGAATTTCGCTTCGTAGTTATGCTTAATATTATAATTAAAAAAATTAATATAATCCGTGATTTAATTGTTATAGTTTTAAACACAATTCTTTACAATTATTTAAATTAGATGTTATTTATGCAGTGATAAGATTAATGAAATGACTGAAGCTGGCTTGTTGAGAGTATGCTATGATAATGTAATAAGTACACGAACTAAAGAATAATCTATCGAAAAGGCAGTCTTTCTAATTGATTTTCATATGCAGTAAAAAACAACATTTGTGTAATAGATAGCCATGGGTAATTATTCAATCCATATTTTTTATTTCTTTACTTTTTTTTTAAAACAATTAGCAATAGTGTCATTTCATAAATTTTCACATATCCACAACTATATCCACGTTTCGGGGTTGTTTCTCCATCTTTGACTCATAATTTAAAGAAAGGGTAAACCTAGGCTGGAGGTAAAGTATTGGGGAAGAGAACTATCACTCAGGATTGAGTGCTGCAGGGCACCATATGATCCAGTTTTACTCGTGTCGTCAAAGAGGGTGAGAGTTTCTTTTGTCAAGCGAAGTAATGCTGAACTCGTTTGGCATTACTATGAAACTTTTTCTTATCAAGATAAGATAGCTCTCGCGTAAGTGTTCTTACGCGTAGTGTATTCACAATTTGTAAATATATACAATAATTATGACAGTATGAAATATAAACAATTTTATAAATGGTAAGATATTTTCCTAATACTTATTATGTAAAACTATCCAAGAATTGTAAGTGTTACTGCTAATTTGATCACATTGAAAATATAATATGAATAGAGAGTGAATGATTTGGATTTTTCGTTTAATATTGGTAAAATTTATAATGTGAGAGAAAATTTCATTTAAAAGTTTTTATTTACCGGCGAACATGATTTAACCGATTTATGATGGGTTAAATCAGTTTTCCAATGGTCAGACTTTTCTCCACTATCGTATAAATAATAGACGATATCTGAAATATCTTCGACCTTCTGGCAACAACCCAGGTAGACAACAATTTCTGTACATAATAAAACTTTGGTACTGGTTTATACTTTGGAAAACTCTTTCATTCAAATTCATCTCGACTGGGTATGTTCTGTTTCCGCTCAGATAAACTACAGAACCTTGGCTAGACATCTGACAAAAGAATGACATGGGATTTACACATCAAAAAGGAAAGAAAACCCTTAAAATCAAGACAACGATTTTTAATTTAGATAGAAGTTTGAAGAGACTTATTTACTTTACTACCACTACTCGGTCAGGAAAGTATTGTAATCGGTGCAAATTTTTGATCTGATGTTTTTAACGGATCTATAGATTTCTGTGCCCAAAAAACATATTTTTGGTCATTATTCTCTAATGTGTTTTTGCTATGATTAACACGAATATGTAGACCGATTTTTTTTTTTTTTTTGTAGTGTTTTGAACTCCAATGCCTGTGGGTCAAACAGGACACCCCATGCGTAATAGCACCTGTGTAATATTGTTTTTCTATAGACTATAGCCCCTAAACGGCTCAAACAATTTTTATAAAATTTGCCTATTATCTTCTCTTAAATGCTCTTTAACTATCCATATATTAGTACAAACTTTCCCGAGAAAAAGGAGGAAAATAATTTGTGAAAAGAAAATTTTATTATCGTATAAACCATGAAGGATGATGTATTTTATGGTAAATTATGTTTAGAATCATTTGAAAAGTAATTAAATTCCCTAACAAATAAAAAAAGTATCATATAAATCGGACTAATATTAGTAAATCTACAGCGAAACGAATTTTTTTAGCCATGTGTTTTAAAATTATTCTGTGCATGCTCTCATGGAAACCTGTTCACTTTTTTTTTAGTTCTTCGAATAACTTGAAAACAATATATCTTCTGGAACATTCCAAATTCTCATTTGAAAGATTATCCAATTGCTTACAAAGCAAAATAGAAAAATATCTTAATCGGACTAATATTAGCGAAGATACATAAAAAAAAAAAAAAAAAATTGGTTTAGCATTTTCCTCCAAACTTCTAGGAAAATCGTAAGAGGTGGTATGATATTTAGATACTAAATTCGTTCATCTTATTTAATGAATATTCTAGAGTCTAACGATCTCATAATGACGAGTAATGCGTTTTTTAAATTAGTAATTACGTCATAATTTTCTATTAAATGTAACTTCAGAGTGAAGGAAGAAACGTTGTGTCTTGAAGAGAGAAAGAGTAGTCACTTAAAGGGTACTAGACTGCAGAAAGTTTATTTAAAATATTTCTCATCTCTCAAAACAGCCATTTCTCAACAGCTGCTTTCACTAATTTATCCTAAAGAAGTAGAGCCACCTGCAAGCTCTTCAAGGGCTTCCTGCTCTGCACAAACCCCTTCACGCCTCCTTAGTGATGGGAAGAAAGACTGAGGATGAGTAAAGGTACCTCTAATACTTATCTTAGATACCGGTATCTCTATCTCCCTAATGAGGTTCCTTACTTCCTTTTTTTTTTTTTTTTTTTTTTTTTTTTTTTTTTTTTTTTTTTTTTTTTTTTTTTTTTTTTTTTTTTTTTTTTTTTTACAGCGTACCTACGTCACTTTTTATAAATCGAAGGAAGGTTTTTGGATTTTTTCCTCAATTATGAAGTTAGAAAATAGACAACTGTAATACACTTTGCAGGAAGAAGAGTCGTATTCTATCATTCTTATTTTCATTTTTTTTATTACTTCTTATTTTCTGAAAATATTACCGTCCGAAATAAATCCGATTAATAATTATGTGTTATGACATATATAAATGTATAGAAAAGTAGTATAGATATAAAAATACTTCATTATGAATAATTAAATAACATGAATACTTTTATAGAACGACTTTTATTTATAATACCCAATTATTTTTATAGATAGACGGATAAATAGATGAACACATTTTTTTAAAAACATTTACAGCCTTTTATGAACAACATATTTTAAACAATAGACAAAGTTTGTCCATCAAGGTTTCCTTATAAATATAATAATTTTGGTTAGTTTTGTATGATGTAAATTCGAGGAAGAAATTTACTTCATAAAAAACTGCCCAAAAAAAAGTCTTTTAAAAATATATTTTTTTAAAAATTACATCAACCTGTGAATTAAAAAATAACGTCCATTTCCAGATGGACGTTGTTTTATGTTTGTTTTATGTTTGTATTTGTTTTATGTTTGTATGTTTTATCTTTTCCGATAAAAATAATTAATTAATTATTAGATTATTTTCTAATTTCATTTCGGTATGCATTTGCTTCTTTAAGATATAAATATAATTGTTCGTAATCCAAAGCATTTAGTAATTGCAATGTTTTATTTGGATTGAGTACCTTTTTTTTCCTTAGAAAATCAATCTAAATTGAGTTTGCACTGGACAAATTGATTTGAAATACACCTTATCCTCGGTGACATTTAAATTGTACAATGAGCAATCATATCTTTTATTTGTCCAAGGTTGGAAGTTCAGATTAAACAGTTCTCCCATAGCTTTGAAAATAAGCCTAATTTAATGGTGTCCTTTTCTAACTCGAAATAGGTAGCATAATAATTTAATTTGCTGTATATTATATGGGGCTCCTAGCTCGTTCGATGAATCCATCTCCTGCTTGTCCAATTTGGATATTATGATTACATGTGTTTTTATTTGATCCAGAAACCTTTGAAATTTTTTTTCGATCATTTTGAGTGCTAATTTTTTTTTTGTAACCATTGGTTTCCAGCCGTAATAACTTTGTTGTATTAATTATGTGTATCGATATGGTGCAACTAGGTAATGGATTTAGTTTGATCACCAGATACAACATCTAGTTTGATGTATTAACGAGTACCCCAATTGTTCTTTTTACAAAACATCTTTGTAATTTCTCCACCGAATTTGAGTTTTCATATTCCCATTCCTGCGCACTGTAGTACAATACTACTCTTACTGTGGAGTTAAAACTTTTTTTTTTTTGCTTTGTAAAAGTTTACTAACTCGATTTGCTTACTTTTATTATCACTATTATTGTTACATTTATATTTAGAAAATTTTTGAATTATAATCTATAAATTTGTATACTATAATTTTAATATTTGTTTTATCTTTTAGTTATTTCATTTTATTGTTATATATTTTTGTTTCATTTTATTCCTTTGAAATGTAAAAAATATTTTTATTGCAGATAAAAACTATTCACAAACACACGGTATGCTACAGCATGTAAAATACTTCTATATATGAGAAAATTTATACTAATTAGTGGCTATTTTGGCATTAAGTCAGATATAAAAAAAATAAGAACTATTATGCAAAAATACAACGACATGGAATAGTTCTAGATTTAGATTCGAATAGTCGATTAGCCTTCCTGTATGATGTAAAAACGAATACTAAAGGAAGAAAATTGGAAGATTTTATATTGGCAGAAAATTGAATTTTTTTTAATAAACCATATATTTTAACGACATTTAACGGAGAACGGTGAAAAAGTAATATACAATTGACTATCTGTAATGCAATAGGATCTAAATTTATAAAATGACTGGAAAATTAGCAATGATTTGAATTTCTCCGATCACAGAACAATGACTAAAAGTGACCTAGATCTTATAACTAACGAATCCTTCAATAATCATAACCATAAATATATTACTAAAGTAGCAGACTGGGAGAGATTTACTGTAAACCTAAATGAACAGTTCCATAAACAATTTAAAATTCCAGAAAAGAATCTAACACTTCCCGACTTGGGAAAAGAAAATTATTGTGTCATTATTCAAATTAAACCTAGAAATATTCATGAAACTTTTTATTAAAGCAGTTAAAAATGTATGTAATATGACGTTCAAAATCTCAAACGAATAAGTCAAAAATATTAAACCAAAAAAGAACGTCCATTTGTGGAACAAAGAACTGACCGATTTACGTAAAAAAACAAATGGAGGTGCTCAAATATATAGGCTAAGGAAAATTTATCATAATATTAAACATGATCAGGATTTACACACTAAAAGAAGAGAAGAATATTTAATTGAGAGACATAAATATCAAACGATGATCAAAAAGTCTAAAATTGATTCATGGAAAAATTACTGTTTAAGATTGACAAAAGAAGATACCTGGAGTTGGTCCTACAATATACCAGCTGAAAAAATTTGACCCGGAACCACACCTAAAACCATCCTTACAGAACACAAAATATACACCACGGATTTTCTAGAAACTCCGGTATATATGATGGGACATAACATAATAATTGACACATAACTTCACATAATTAGAAGGAGAAACGGATCAACAACGTAACCTTGCTTTCAGAAACAGACATATTGCCAAATACAGATGACATAATTATCCGCTAATTGAAGGGAAAATCTTGGGTTGCATTAGGCATCTTGATCCTAAAAAATCACCTGGACATGATAAAATCTTGGTAGATGTTTTGTAGAATCCTTTCTGAAATAATCTGCCAACTTTACAAGAATTTCTGTTACAAGAAATACATTCCACAGGACTGAAAAAAGGAGACCATTTACATGATTCCAAAACCTGTAACGGATAAATACAGACCTATAACAGTTCTACCTGCTATGGGAAGATCTGGATTGCTGATAATAAATTGAAATGTTGTCCCGAAATATATAAATATTTGATTAGCTATCGTAAAAGGGTTACAATTAGAAATTAAAATTACCGAAACAGTAGTGGTAAATACAGACATGCTCAGATTTTTAGGACTCTTGACAGACAGGAAATTAAACTGGAAATACTACTCAGACATACTAGTACGAAAATAACAAGACTAATGAACTTCTTAAGTCATTCGGCAAATCTCTCTTGGGGCCTAAATTTCACAAGAATAAAAATTATGTATCAAATACTACCTAAACTACTTTATGACATTCCGGCTTAAAGGGAGGTTGCGAGCATATTAGAGCAATTAGAGCAAGAGCATATTTAGTTAAGTGACTGAGAGTCCAGAGATTGATTGGTATGGAAATCTGCTTTTATAACTTTATCTTTAGATGCAACGTGTATAATAGCTATAATTCTGCCAATCGAATTAAAAACCGAAGAACGAATACATTTATTTTGGTTAAAAAATACAAACATGGTTACGGGACTTCAAATCAATAAAATAGAAAAAGACATATCACTTCCAGCGCTGGATGCATCTATGCCACTATTACAACCTTGTGCAACGTATAAATACCTAAAATAGAGAAGACGTGAAAATATGTACGGACGGCAGCAAATCGGCATAAAAATCTGGTGTTCCTTTATTGCATTTTTATAAGACTCCAACATCATAAAACGATTCCGACAGGACAAAGACTGTACAAGTAATCAAGCAGAAAAAGTGGCCCTTAGCGAGTTCTTAAGGAAAAGTGGATCAATTATTTTTTTTTTGTTTTTTGATTTTTGATTATAATCAATAATGAATCTTTGTAATCGATCTAGAAAAAAAAAATGTATTCACCCACAAAATTTGATCTTTTGAGTTTAAAGATACTCCGTCGGTCCGCCGCACAATGGGCTGTCTAAGCAATCCAGCGGGACAAAAGTGAATGAATGAATGAATTAATTGTGTTTTTTAGATTAAGATTATTTTTATATAGTTGGAAAAAGATCATTTGAATCCCGAATTGTTTTTGTACGGATTTAAAAAAAACGAATTTCAGAAGATATCTTTCTCCATGAATTAAAAAAAAAAATGAGAAAAATGAAAAAAAAAAAATTACCTTTTCCTTAAAAAAAAAATTTAAATGCATAAAATAAACCTTTGTATTAAATTAATAAATCTCCTAACCAAAATTAAACACATACACAAAAATGATAGTGGTATATCACTTCATATGTCCAAGTCGCTTTCGTTATCACTGCTGCTACTTCTGTTATAATCTTGTATCTCACCGAAATATGATTAAGTTTCACTACTTCTTTAGAACAGCTAAATTGTTTTAGAGATAATGGTCTGGCTTATGAGATCACTGGATCAGGGGATGTTAACAAATTGTGAAAAATATCTTCTTTTGTATGTGCCCTGGATATTTTTCTAGAAAATTCCTGTCGGCTCTTGTTGGTGATGTCGAAATTTTCATCATTATCAATGCAACATCCCTCTTTTCTGGCTGCTTTAATTTTTATTCAGCTGCATAACAGAGTTCTCTTGCTGATCACTGTATCAGTAAAGGCTCGATTTCTCTTGGCTTTGATATGGGACCGCATCCATTGAAACCTTTTGAAGGCCTGCTAAAAGACGTTAAAAGCAAATTGAGATCAGGTAAAGCCAGGTTTGAATTTCTTGATCCAACCATTTCTTATGTTTTCGCTGTAATTTGTTACACTACTATTGCACTGAATCCAGTTTCGCATTAAAACTTCAAAAAATCAAAGTAAGGATTGAAGCAGTACTTCTCTTTTACATTTAGGTGGATGCTGAAGGTTGAATTTATTTTTTAAATATTCATGCAAGATATCACTGCACTATTGACTGTTAGTTGCTTTTTGGTCCCTTAAGAAAATACAGAGTTTACTTCTTTTAGTCACATGTTACGCAACTGAAATCAACAAAATTATATATTTGTAAATTTCTACTCAATTGGAAAATAATTATTTACAAATCTACCGCAACATTTTATGAATTCAGTTGTAATATTTTAAAACAGCTTATGGGTTTGAATCCATAATCTCAGATCCATAAGAATCCAGAAAAAATCTAAACGTAAAGGTGTGGAATTTATTAGCTGTTCACATTGGCAATCACGAAGATATGCTACCAGTTAATATCACCTAAAGGGATTAGGCATCGACTCTTAATTTGTTTATCTTGGTTTGATAGCTTGGAACTTAGCTAATACGTTTATTTCTAATATCCCTGAACCTTAGCCTCACTTTGGAATTAAATTTTATTGCGAATATCTTCTTTCGATTTGTGCGCCGTCTGCGGTTTATCTCCGAGACTACTGGACCGACTGTTTTCGAATTTTGCGCCTAGGCCATAGGTCTCCCTAGGATGATCTTTGGAACTTGCCGTTTTCATCCGCCACTTAGAGATTTCTCTAAACCCCTTATTTCAATCATTTATGAATATATAGATTGTTTTGGTAGAGTCACTATATCGCAGCGTAAAAAAGATAAAGTGTAACAGGTCTTCTCCAATTTTCTCAAATTTAAAAAATAAAACCCTACTTTTAAAAATTTTAAATCCTATTTTCAAATTTTAGATAGGAAAAAATTAAAAACTGTAATAATATAATTAAAATTAGGATAGGACTGATTACACTTACCCCACTTCACCTTACACCATTTTCTTTAAATATTATTATATTTTGAGGACAAAAAACCTTTTGAACTGCCTTTTTTTTGTTATATTTTTTTATTAAATTGCCTTTAAGGCAACGTTTCGGGCCCATTTTAAAGCCTACCATCTTCATGTGGAGGTATTTAATTATATTCTGTACTGTCATTAATTAAAAACTATTCTTCATTGAAAATTGCTAACTTTTTGCATTCTTAATTGTCATTTTTTTTTCTTTATTTTAACCACTATACATCTGAAAACGCTCTGTAATTACATGCAATACATATTATAAAGTATTGTGATTAAGGTAGACAAAATAGAATGACGATTGAGATCTTATGTGAAAATTAAGTATTTTTTTTTAATAAAAAACGGTTTTTAATTAATGACTGTGTTAAATATAATTAATTGAATACTTGCATGCGGATCGAGAAATTTTTACAACACACTGATACGAAACTTCAATTAGGTGCTACAAGAGAAGCCAAGAGGCCTTTTTAAAATCTCCACAAATTTCAACTCCGACAGAAGCCCTTTTTTGTAACGTAACTCAGTGAGTAAATTATCGAATCGTTTTGTTTTTCATTACTTCACAGATCTTTTATGCAAACTTCAACTTTATTAATTAAGGATCAACATTTCAATCATCAATACTTCTTGACTCGGCGAAACAGCAATAACATAACGTCCAATTAAAACTTTAGTAGACGAAATTCAAGGATGTTTTCGAAACAAGATGTTGAAATTAGTTTGGCAAGAGAAAAGTCCTTTATGTAAATTAGGTTAATAAATAACAAGATGGGCAAGGAAGCATACTAAACTCTTTTTTGGAATAATTTATGTTCAGAAGAGCTTATTACATAACAATTTAAACTTTTAACTAAAATTCCATCCACTTGTACGGTATTTTTCTGCCTAGAAAACAACCCAACATACCGAATTTCAGCTCATTCGATTCAAAGAGTGGAATATATCACTGTGTGGAAGTGAAAATATATATATATATATATATATATATATATATATATATATATATATATATATATATATATCTTCGATATAGTCCAATACTCAATTATTTTGGTATAATAAGTACAACTAAAAAGTCAATTCTTTAATGTCGTGCTCTTACTAATTATTATATTGCATATTTAAGAATTTTCGGCATCACACTGACATTTTCAAACACTTATTTCATTATTTTATTAATTTTTAATTACTTGTTTATTGATAAATGTTACAATCTGCCAAAATCTTTGACAATAGGTAATAGTGATAACCATGACACATTCGTACAGAAAAAAATTAAAATAAAATAATAAAAAAATTAAAATAAAATAATAAAAAAATTAAAATAAATAAATAATCAAAAAAAAAAAATGAAGAATATAAAATAAAAGTAAAGTATTAGTAAGTTGAATTAAATTAAAATAGTAAAATAAGGATACTAATCACATCCATACTTTTCTAAAATATTTACACTCTGGGTCGGAGGATCCCCGAACCCCCTCTGCCCACGTTTGGGAGGTAAAGCAGGACCCTATGAGATCCCAGTGCATATCTCTCGCCGCTTCACTGGTACTGATCCAGTGGAGGCACAGTAAGAGCGCTAAAGCCGCAAACACTCTGAACATGAGAGGAGAATCTGGCCATTGCCAGAACTCTAATTGTCAAGTCTTTCTTTTATTAATGAACACAATGTATTAAAGCTATGCAGCACTTCCTTATAATTTCTCTAAAATTAATAATTTTTTTGTCATCAGTCATAAGTTTCCTGTTTGTGATTTGGTTTCGTCCTTTTTTTGTTTGTAATCATAAATCATAGGGATCGGATCACAAAGAAGGTCTTGTGAAGACAATGTTTATTTTATAATTTAAATTCATTTTTAGCATCTAAATAATTTAGTATTAATTAGTAAGTATTAATATTAATAAAGAAGAAAGAGAAAATGATCTGAGTGGTAAAAAAAAGAAAATATGATACAAACATAAATATGTAGAAATGTCAAATTTAAATTATTTATAAATTGTGAATTCAGTTAATTTTTTTCATAATAGAGATCTATATCTAATTTAACAAACGCCTTAATTTTTTATGAATCATTGCTTTCTCAGTTTACTCTTTGTAAACGCTTTGTTTCAGTTCTTATAAATCAATTAACTTTTACATTTACCCTTCACTAACAAATTGGAAATATAATTCAATATACTGTTTTAATGTTGAAGAAGGACTTACATATGCTTTCCAATTTTTTTTTTATTTTCCTTATCTCAAACGAACTTCAACTTCTACCTGTATTGAAAACATATATCTTCATAAAGTAAAAGCCTGGATGGAAAAACCCATGGACTGAATAGGGGTTGAGAGGATGTTGTTGGTCTACGAAAGATTCCCCCAATGGCTAAGAAGAAGGATCCTTTTTATCTCTAAATCCATCAAGGTATATATTTAATGAAAGTTCTCTGAGTTTCCATTAATAATAACACCCTCCTTTACTTACCTCCGTCCGCCAAAAGACATTAAAAACCAAATCAACAAAATCCGACTAAAATTCTCGTTGCTCTTGAAAGTAAACTGACCCTATTGTAATTAACAAATGAATATCACCTTGTAATTTGGATCCAAATTAGCTCATACTAATCTAGGGCGTACTATTCATTAAATTATGAGATTGCAATCGGCATAAAATGCTACAGGACTGTTCTATGGTTCAGCCGAGGCGTGGGTTTTTCTTGCATAATGTCACGGCATCCAAAGTTTGGATTAGTTACATTTTTTTATAATCGCCATGTTCATAACTATAAGAACATGCAGGAAATGAATATTATTTAATTAAACTCGTTCCAATGGTCAAAAGGTTAGTCGGAGTAATTGCATAGTCGTGGCAAGCAGAGATTTATTTAAAAAATATTTTGTTTGGAAAGCTGCCATCAATAGGATTTTGAAGTGAATAGGAAATAAATAGTGAATTCCCCACAGATGGCAGTTCTCCCAAGAAAATAGATTTGAAATAAATCCTTCACTTGCCCCGAGTATGCACTTATTCCAACTTATCCAATTATACTTTTTTTTTTTTTTTTCAGATCTTGTTCAATCCAATGCCTATCTCTTATATCTTATTCAGCTGAATGGAGCATGTCTACTCTCTCAGACCAGAATTTTTGTTCCAAAGCTAGCCACTCAATATGATTTTACATGCCCATAAAGTAAAACCATTAAAAATTACGCAATATACCAGCCATAAAAAAAAAAAGAAAATCGGTCCACCCGTTCAAGATATCAAATATATATATATATATATATATATATATATATATATATATATATATATATATATATATATATATATATATATTTTAATGCTCTGAATTGGTATCATGATTTCAAAACACTATTATATTTTTCCTCTAATTATATATTTTGAAACGAAATAGCAGATGGTAATGTCGAGTTCCGAAAATATCGCGGGGTGACCTGTGGCTTTGGTGCAAAATCTCAACAAAATTGGCCCAGCAGTCTCGGAGGAAAGGTGCGACCGGTGGACGTACGGATTTTTTTTAAATCGATCTTTAGTTCTATCTTGAAACGCAAAAATTCAAATTTTGAGGGGGTTAAAAAAAAAAATTTCTTCGCCGATTACAAAAATCGATTATTAAAAATAATATTGCCTTGGTATGCTGATTCCAAAAAAAAACCTTTCATTTCTCCTCTATGTTTATAAGTGGCCGAGTTATCAGCTTGTAAAGTTTCCAATCGGCCGCCATTTTGATACAGACAGGTGAAATGTCGTTCCAAGGATCATTCTGGGGTGAGGTGTGACTTTGTTGGCTTATCTCAAAAAAATCGATCTAGTGGTCACGGAGGAAAGACGCGAACGGAGGACGGATTTTTTTTTTTAATCGATTGTTGGTTTTATCTTGAAACGTGAAACCTCAAATTCTGAGAGATGACTAATTTTTCTTGATCGATTGCAAAGGTTCATTATTGAAAACAGTAAAGCATAAAATTGATATGTGCTTGACCGTTTTGTCCGAAGAGAACTAGAAACTGAGAAAAATATAAAACATATAAAAAAAAAATAAATAAAACATGCTGAAAATGCTTTGTTTTATATCTTTAATTTGGAAAATGATATCGACATAATTTTGTCTGCAAAGTATTTGTATTATCCGTTTATATAAAACAAAAAATACAAACTTTAAAAAATAAGTGCTGCTTTTTCAAAGTGTTTAAACTGTTAAGTTAATTAACTATATACATTTTTCTTTACTATATATTTTATTATTTACTATATTTTTACTTAGATTTTTTTAATTAGGTTCCTTGCTTCCTTCCTGATATTCAACAGTTTATGCACTTCAATGTCTATAAATCGTTGAGAGGTTTTTGGACTTTTCTCTTAATATTGAAGTTATAAAACGGCCAAATATAATCCGCTTTGCTTGATAGATTTATTCTATCTCTCTGTTTGCATTACTTTTTCTATTCTTAAAGCACCACCGTCCGAAAAAAATCCGATTAACAAATATGTGTTACGACATATATAAATGTAGAGAACAATAATACAGATGTCAGAACACAGTTCACTTTTTATAATCCGACTAATATGATACCGGTGTGTGTCGGATTATGGAAATTTGTCGGATTATAGAGAGTTAGAAAATAAAAACTTACAACTATAGGAAGACACTTAATATTCATATATTTATTATGATAGATGCATGCATACATGGCGTACATATTATGATTAAAACATTTAAAAACATAGAAAAGATTTTACAAATTACCAAATATGTAACAGAGAAAAGTAGAAATCATACTATTACAGAAATCCAACATTTTCATTTTTTACACGGCCAACTTTTTCCAGTTAAATAATATAATTAAACAGTAAGTAGGAACTTAAACATTACAAATAAAAAAAAGTAATAAAAAAATATGTTTTTCTTTGGAGAGTAATAATTCAGGTATAGCAGATGATGATGGGCCGACCAGCACTGTGTCGGACTACTGGGCGTCCCGGACTATAAAGACTCAACAGTATTTAATTATGAATGCTTACTTAAAATTATGAATAATGTTATTGAACGATATTATCTATTGTAACTAGTTATTTGTTAGTACTACTTTTTATATCATTACTATTATATTTATTTCCATCATTATTCTGGTTCCAGAGTCGGCCGCTCAATATGATTTATTGCACTTTATTCATTATAGATCGTAACTAAACCGATTATTACTTACAGACTTACACATACCCACCAAGTAAAGCCATAAGTGATACCACGTTGAGTTATACTTATATACAAAGTTTTTAAGACTATTATAAGGCATATTTGTGATTGTATAACTGCTGAACGGTATACTGGAATAGAATTAAGAATCTCCTTTTTTTTTCAAGCGTTATAATGGTTTTAACGATTTATAATTATTTCCTTAAAGTTTTAGGACTTAGATGTTGAAAGGAACTTTCTGGTGGAAAATGCTATGGTGATAATTGTCAAAGGTGCGCCAGTACTGTTAATTACTTTGAAGGGACGTGGGTTGTATTAGAAGTCCCTTCCAGCGCCAATCCGCGCCCTTTTTCCTTTAGTAACTGTGAGCTATAAATCAATTCATTGGTAACGGTCGCCATGGCACCTTGCTCTCGGTCATAAGACCGATGCTAGTATAAACTAGCATCGGCGAATTTTTTTAGTTGTCTTGAATATTACCTAATCACATTAACTAATCAGGATAATATTACCTGATCAATAAAGTAACTGGTGTCTAAGTTCTAACCTTATAATTCGATCTTAGCCTGGCACATTTAGATCGTAGTCGACAATCGGCAGATAATTATTGAATATTTTCATAAAATAATCTGAACGTGCCTATGAAAAAGTGATTTTGTTTTCCAAAAAGTTTCAAATTTAAATTACGTCTTTGATCGATAAATTTTAAAATCTAGCAAAAAATCTTGAGTTTCAAAACGGACGGAAATAGTGGTTTGATTTTACACCGCTTAATTTAATGATATTACTAAACGTATCATAAACAGTTATATTTTTTGTAAATTAGTTTTCTCTTACAATTTAATTGAAAAGAAATCGCGTGAAAACATTTCTTACACGACATAAAGAAGAGTGAGTTTGTGAAATCAATGAAGCATATAATTTAATTATTTTTAACTAAGCACCTCTTTTAAACGTCTTGATATCTCACGAAAGAAGCCGTTCCTCTTTGTACAGTCCAGGAGCTTTTGGATATTATTTTTAATATCTTGAAGGAGGTCTTCGAGGTATCCTGTCATCTTCATATCAAGGAGCGGAGTAGCTAAGTAGTAAGGCACTGTGTTACCATGCTCCCAGTCCCGTGTTTGAGACCGACTGTGGCAGATAATTATTTATTCTGTTATCGGTCGTGGATCGAACTTATGGGATCGGGAGTTCCTCCTAAGGACTACCCAGCCTCTATAAAGTGGGTACCCTTAATTGGGAGAAAAATCTGGCGGTTGAGCGTGGTCTCGGCCAAATCACCTTCTTGCACAATCTTTGGCCTAAAAACAGTACGGTTTTCCAAGCACTAAGCCCGAGATCCTTCGTGGATTGTAGTGGTACAGGTTTTTTTTTTTCATATCAAGCCGCATGATTCTGTACTAATGATATTTTGTTAATATGTGTTTAAACACATGTTATACACCTTCAAGAGTCACCCTTACTGAGGCAGTGATTGGAAATTGAAAGCTCCAATTTTCGCTGATTGAGAAAATTTTAAATTTAATATGCAGAGACGTCTTGAAATAGTTTCTTTGCGTCTCGTTTTCCTGTCGCTTGTTTTTCATTTCTAGAGATCTGTTTTAATTTGTCTCAACTTAAGTTATTGCTTTCCCATCCATTTTCCGATTCCTTTAATGATTATCTTCTACCTCTTCGGTCAACTCCTCTATCATAAAAGGTTGAGAGGAATGGTTACTGGGTTATTGTGTTTTCTGGCATTGGAAGCAGCACGATCAGCTCATAAAGTGGTAAAGTATTTTAAAAATAACATTCCATTTAATAAATAACTTTATTGAAATTATAAACAAGAAAGCAGTGACGTTTGGACTATATCTTTTATCGTCATTAGTTAAATATTCCTTCAGAAGATCACTGACGACCACTTAACTCTAATTGCTCCACGCCATTTGGAACACGGTTCGACCGTCAATGTGAAATCGTGTGTGGATTTTTTGGAATGATGTAGAAAGCAAACGGAATTCCATTGATCCTAAACTACATCAGGGCAAGCCAATCTCTCCAACCGGCCATGAGTGTGGAAAGTGATGGAGTGGAACGATGGACTGCACAATTTTCAAACAGATTTTAGACTGTGCTATAATAATGATAATAAAAATTGTTGGTTAGTATAGTTAACATTTGTGATATTATTTATATATAATTTTTTACACATGGGCCCTAAAAATCTGCTTAACTTCAAGCATTTCAGTCGCTCCACTCCTCTATTCCATCGTTACATTTGGATTGATCATCACTGGCGGCCTCTATAGTAGGTGATATCCGCATAATGGAGCTCCGACATACTCGGCCACCTCAGCTTCAACAAATTATTCAATTTTATTAAGTAAGAGGCAATAAGAATAAATAATAAATTTAAATATTAAACACTAACAATAATCTTGAGTAGGATACATATAAATTGATTAATTATCTTCTTTCTTCATAAGAAGCCTTGATATCATTATCACAATGATAGTTAATGGGTTTAGTTAATACGAGTATATAGCAAAGCGATATAATCAAATCTAACCCGGCACAGGTGTTAACTGTAGCTGGAATTCCAGGAGGACCCTAATCGGCTTCGCCAATTAAAGGTGTAATGCCCAATCTGAGAGGAGTATCGTGTTGCCACGAAGCTATTGATTGACTCCTCGGTTTACACTCCGACAAGTCCTGAGAACAGAGCGTCGATCGGGAACTGGAGTCGCTGTTGAATATTTTTATCGTCGGCAAGGTTAGGCTTAATTGATGCTTTATTTGACCACTAGATTTCGTCAATTTTGTATTCAGTCAAGAGCTCGTAATAGTTCTGTCTTATTTAGCACCATCCATCACCATATACGACTAACGTGTTATACAGAATTATTTTTTCTATTTTCTGAAATCAGCAGTCTTTGCTACCATATAAAATGGAATGAGTATTAATTAATTTATTTCATAAAAAAAAAAAACTCAATTATTCCGTTAGCTTCATAATTTACGCATTCATAATTCGATGAGTATGACTAATGTGTAACACCTAAGAACACAATAATTCCAAAAATTAGGAGAATGTAGATCTGCTATGTACTCTAGATCGTGAAATCTACTCCGACAAATATAATTGAGCCCATTGCGGGCCTTCTCAGACTGGAGGATACGCTTAATTTAGACTCAAGAGCGAAATATATTCCTAAGGATCGTGTAGGGTAAAGAATACGAAACCGTATCAAAAGGCATAGCTTTCTACACAAAACGCGCTCAATAACAGCAGAAATACATTTCGAAATAATGAAGGCAGCAGAGGACTTTCCACCATGGTAATGTCCTCGCAGAACCCTCATGTTTCCATCTATTCCGGGAATTAGAATGAAAAGTAACTAGGATCAATTGAATCGGTCATTTGGAAAAGGGCACATGTCCACGATTTACTTTTGTGGACATGTGCCCTTTTCCAAATGACCGATTCAATTAAAAATTAGAGCTCGAGCACTCCAATATATATATATATATATATATATATAATTAACCTACCCAAAAAGCTTGTGGAACAGAATATAGTGATTCAGCCGAAAATGCTATTAGAAATGGAGGCGGAGGTATTCACATAGAATTTCCAAACGTACTTGAGAAGGCGATTGTTTCGGGCTTAAGGTTTACAAACAACATAGTCGAGCAAGATTCATTACTGGAGGCCACGAAAATTCTAATAGACCTCAAGAGGACTCCGAAATCAAAAATTATTTTTCTATCCGATGCAGCTGCAGTTCTTTTGAACCTAAAGACCAACTGGAAAGCGGAGCTGACATTGCTTGCCTCTGAATCGGAACTCCTCACCACTATATACGAGTAAGTCACCCTGCAGTGGATTCCTGGGCACTGTGGAATACTAGGGAATGAGCTGGCTGATATGCCAAGGAAGGTTCAAAAATACCTTCATGCTTTGACTAGAGGAATTTGAAACTATAAATAATGCTTCTAAACTATAAATAATGCTCAGCAAGGGTGGAAATATCAACATCTATTCTTCAAACCCCGGGATCCATACTACTTACCTTCCAGAAAAGAACAAGTTTTAATTTTCCGCCTCAAAACTGATCACAACTCACACCTCCACAAAAAGTTTAAAATTGCCCAATTTGTGTGAATGTGGAAGAGGCGAACACATGTGTCTTATTGGACATATTCTACGGTCGTACATCCTTATAGAGAACCGGCAGTAGTCGGTTTAAAAATTTATGTGACTAAAAAAATGACTAAATTTTTAGTCGAAGTTTTTAATCATCAATAAAAGCTTATTAAACATGGCAACAATTTTATCCGATTAAAAAGGCCAATAAAAAATCAAAAAAAAAATTAATGTAGCCATTGATTTCAAACTAAAATTCCATACGAATAAAAAGTTAGTCGAATAAATATTTAATCGAACAAAAACCGATTCAATTTAGTTTCTACTTATTTCTGATTGAATAAATATTTTCATTTAATTAAAAGAAAGCTACGAAGAACTAGGAATTATGATTTTTCCTTCATAGTAAACTTTTTGCCTTATAAGTGTAAAACATAATAATTTCGAGACAAAGGCAGGGGTTGAAATTGGCATTTCTTTTTCTCTCGGAGTGAAAAAAAGCCATTAAATGATTTTTATATTCATCATGGAGAAATAAAAGTCAATGTAAATGTTTATTATGATAAAAGAGCCCTTTCACTCCTTTACCATACTTTTGAGCTTCAAACCCTGATGAAATTCAGCAAAGTTGGTCGAAACGTCGGTTTCTAGCAAATAGTTTTTACTATTTGTGATCCATTTTTTGACCGCCTCCCGGCTCATCTCATTCCCTCATATAATTTTTAAGATCAACTATTAATTATTCAATCAGTTTATTATGTGAGTATGATTATAAAAGTTTTTCTAACATTTTCGATATTGAGAATCATCATTACGTTGTCGAAGGTGCGATGAAATCCAATTCGGCATGATAATCCAACCAGAATGTTCGTTATCTTCAGGGTTAGAGTATAGTTTAAGTGTTGTCCTTCACGACGGAAACTGATTTTAAGTACATATAGTATAAGTATACACTAAAATTTCAGATTATTTTGGATGTATGTATGTTGAATTTGTCTTTTTTTTTTTTTTTTTTGTGTCTGGAGATTATCAAAAATTGTTCTTAAATTATTTATATAGGCTTTTCTGGTATCATTTGTACATAACGTTTTAACTATAGTCTTCTATGCGAGATCTTTTTCAGGTTAATCTATTTTTGCAACATTACTGGCTCATCAAAGTAATTTAATCTCTATTGTTCAGAAAAAAATCAAGTTTTCGCTGTTTCTGCACCTAAATTTGCTTTTGCGTGTTTTATATAATTTTTGAGAGAACATTTAAAAAAAATATATAACATCGGTTTCTTTTCTTTATCCTTAGTGATGATCATGAATTCTGAATTATGAGTCCGTTCGGTTAAGGGGTTTATTCGTCTTGTTTGTCGCTCGTCTTGTTCGTTACTCACTTCAAAGGAATATTCATACCGTAGCTCTAAATAATTCTCATTGTTGTTTTGATTTATTTTCAAATCTGTTAATGTTACTCGAGGCTGAATTCGAATACTTATTCATAAGTATAGAGTCCTAACATGAATTTTGTCCCTACTCGCCGGAGTAATTGTGCATGCTTAATGCATTTATTTATGATGTAATCCAAATTTCTTCCTGCTTACTCAAGAACTAGACATTACCTCAGAATGAAATGAAAAGATTGGTATATTTTTTTCTTTTTCGCCAAGTTTGGAGAAAACCTGAACAATTCTGCCAACAATTCTGCTGTTATTGTTTACCTTGGCGAGGCAGTCAAGACAGCATACTCCTAAGAGTGTTTAAAAAGAAAACAGAGTAAAGCACCTTGCCTATCACCTCTTTTGGAAGAAAACATTGCCTTTTTTTTATTGATATATACAATATATAAATTATATAGGGCGATGTGGTGCAAGTGCGTTTATGGAGTAAGTGCGTAATTGTCTCGTTAAATCCAAATTCTCAACTGGTAAGAGCTGTCATTTACGGAGCATAATGCCTAAACACTGATGTATAAGAAATTAGCCACGAAAGTTAAATATAACGATTTGTAAAAATATTATTAGGGATTGATAAATTATTTGCCACTACTATAAATCATAAAAAATATTAGTTCATAAAGTATTAGTTTCAGCCTGTTGATATAGTTGGGTCTTTCAACTTTTGCAGTACAACTGTATCGGTATTTATCTACCAGAAGCCTTTTTTATCTTTCTTTTTTGTTGGTTCTGATCGGAACCAACAGAAACAGTTAAAAATAATTTTTTGAACCTTGACATCTTCTGTCTTAAGCGCTCGTCCGCAGTCACCCAGCAAAATATGATAGTTGGGGCAAGTGCAGACCTCTGTTGTGTGACAAGTGTGCGTGGTTAACATCAACCCTTTACTATTATGTTTTATCAAGGCAATTACGGACTAGCGAATTAAAATAAAAATTATTTTTTTCAATACATTTATTCAATTATATTCTGCATCCCACTTTCATAACTCAATAGAGATTGTAAAATGTGAATATCAGGCATGCTATAACTATCATTGATGATTACATTAGTATAATAATCCTCCCGAAACCTTGCTCTTATCTCAAATTCGCTGTTGCTTGAATTATAAGTCCTCCAGATACCTTGTAAGCCCTTACTCCTCAAGGCTGGGGCAAGTGCCTACTAAGTACTATTCAATTCAATCATCTATCTCATCGAAATGGACGTAGCTGAAACGAAGGCTTGAATGTAATATTTAACCGCAATCGTCTAAGGAACTTGTCAAAAAAAAAAAAAAGGAAAAATCCAGCTTCAAAAATAAATTTTTTTTTTTAGGCCTGTAAAGTTGAATTTCGTAAAATTTAGTGCAAACTTGCCCCACATCATCCAAACAAGAACCCTACATCCAATTTATGTGAATAATATAGTTATGTCGTTGGTATAGGTTTAATAATAATTAGTATTTTGTGGTCAATTTAAATTATTTTTCTAATTATTTTCAATTTTGTTTATTCATTTACACTAACTTTAGGTTTTGAAATAATGCAAATTAGCTTTTCATTCTTGCTTTCTAGAAATTTTTCCTTTCCTGGTACTCGGCTTGTAGTTCCATTCAACGACATTTTTTCTCTGACTATATCTGCTTCACTTTCTATTTATAAACGAAAGTGGATTCTTATAATCTCCGAGATCCTATTTATTCAGTTTCTTGTGAATCAGTTTTTTTTTTTTTTTATGTATCTCATATTGTGAATGTATCAAATCTATTTCTTGAACATGTTGACTCCCTTGTTTAGAAATGTCTTCATCTAAATCAGGCTTTTAGGCGGGGTCGGAATTGTAATCGTCCTAGTTTTTAGTTCCTAAAGAATTCTAAAAAAAACTAACCAATCCTCATCACCATCCTCAAATAGTATTTCATAAATTTTCTCCAGATTCTCTTCCACAGTCAACTCCTGCCGGCTCATAATTGAAAACACAGAATCAAAGAGGAAATAGACAACAAACATTAGATAATAATTCTTCGTCTAAGAGACGAGCTCAATTGTTCATAGGTAAAGTTCATTCATCGAGTTAACGAAAGCTACCTGATAAAACATCATTTCTATTCTAGATTATGATTTAGTTTATAATTTCTTCTTATTAGTAGAAAGGAATGTGGATCTACTGTCTGTATTAATTTAATGTTTCTGTTTTAACGCCACCAAACACGACTTGGGTCATTATCGAGAAATAAAAGTCAATGCAAATGTTTATTATGATAAAAGAGTCCCTTTCACTCCTTTACCATACTTTTGAGCTTCAAGCCTTGATGAAATTCAGCAAAGTTGGTCGAAACGTCGGTTCCTAACAAATAGTTTTTACTATTTGTGATCCATTTTTTGAGCGCCTTGGGTCAATTGAAGCCAGCAGAAAAGGAATAAACGAACCAACGAAAGTATAAAGAATGTTGAACTCAACAAGGAGCATCCCAATTGGTGAAGGATAAAATCAACATCTTAACATCAGTCTCATCCTGCCAATCTTAGGTCTTCAATCGGCTAGGTTCTACAGAAAGATGAATGCAGGGGTCGGTCTAAGATCGTATCGGTTCAACCCTCAGCTCCGTTAAGCTATGGAATTTATCACTTAGTAAGTTGCTCTCCTAAGTTTGGTGGGCTAAGCTATGATTATAGGAAATTAAGTCTTGGGTTATTTTATCAATTATTTTACTCTCTATTTCCAAATAAATTACCCCGTGAAATTTGAAATTACCTTAAAAAGGAGCAGGAGGTATTTTCACATCCTCCAGTCGCATAATTGAATAGGCTTGTTGAATTTTCAAATCATTACTGTTAAATTTAAAAAAAAAAATTATAAGTTGAAGTATCTTATTCTCGGTTTTGTTTCTCAGAAATTGAGGACGGAAGATTATATATTTTGTCCTCAATATTGGGATAGATGAAGCGAGTTGTTCATGAGTGACAAAATTAAAAAAAGGATAGTAACATTTTCCAAATCAAATTTCAGCAAATTATCAGTTTTAAATCTTTTTAGTCGTTTTTCCCCCGAAAAAAAATAGACTATTGCAGTGGGTCGGAGGTGAGCGGCGGACTGCGATTTCTATCTGTTTCATAACCCCTAGAGCACGATTATGGAAAATTTGGAGATGTCTGATATATATATATATATATATATATATATATATATATATATATATATATATATATATATATATATATATATATATATATATATATATATTTCCCCGCTACATTTGAGCACCTCCAGCGGCCCCCTTTGGGTCAAATGAGTTAAAATTCGGTATGTAGGACTTTCTTCAAGGCAGAACGATATCATTAAATAATGGGTAAATTCCAGTTAAAAGTTCGGTATGTTTACCTGAAATTTCGGCGTTTTTTAAGTTTTGCGCATCGCTACAGCTCCACCATATTAGTTTATAGGGCTGAAAATTTGTATTTGAATTGAGTTGGTGTCGGGGAAGTATCCTTTGGAGGTCTCGACTTGGTCCCCTCAACCCCCCTGGGTTTTCCGATTTTTTAAAACATTTGCTCACCTTTAAAGTCCCTCCAAGTTGATTTAGGGAGCTCAAAACCTGTTGAAATTAAATTACCTATAAAACAAAAGAAGTTTCATCGAAATCGAAAGGGTATTAGCAAAGATATGGCTATTTCAACTGTTTCAATGCCTTATTAGTCGTTTTTCCTCGAAAAAAATAGACTATTGCAGTGGATCGAAGGTTAGCTGTGAGTGGCGGGACTGCGATTTCTATCCGTTTCATAACCGCTAGAGCATGATTATGGAAAATTTGGAGATGTCATTGCGGTAAATTGTCATTTCATATGTAAATTTCGGTATGTTAGGTGACTGTCTTTTGTGGGTCCCAATTTTGTTCTTACTCCTCCGGTTTTATCTTTTTTTAACGGGAAAATACGATTCTAGTGACGGAGTTCTACTGCTCACGGATTTTTTTTAAGTTGTGGTGTTGACAATGAATAAGAAAATTTTATTATGTGTCTATCATTGTTGTTATTAAAATGATGACTGGAGGAACGCTTTTAAATGAGTAAGATGTTTGTTTTTATATGGATGATTATACTATAGTATTGTTTTTCAAATATTATATCATTATATCATGTATTATCATATATTATATCATATTAATACTATATATTATATAATTATATCATTTCAGTGCGTAGCGGTCTCCTTAAATCTAAATCCTGTTATGTTGTATGGGTGTTTATCCACCACTAGGCCTTATTTTATATTTTATTTTTTTGTGGTAATTGAAACTTTTAGAAGTTGTTCTTCAAAATGCTTTATGATTTCCACTATAATCCTTGATAGTTATTAACCGCTAGCCTGCAGTTGCCCCGACAAAACATGATAGTAGGAGTAAGTCTGTTGTAGGAGAAGTGCTTATAATGTACACTTACCTCTACTATAATGTTTTGCCGAGGCAACTCCGGACTACTGCATTGAAATTTTTTATTAATTTTTTTCAATACATTTTTCAATTATGTTCCATATTCCACTTTTATGACTCTCACTAAAGATTGCATTAATATTACAATCCTCTGGAAAAAATCTATTTTGCATTTGTACCACAACAGTTACTGCTGGAATAACGAGTCTTCCAGATATCTTGTAGGCACTTAAGCCTTAATTCAGGAGCAAGTGCTTACTAAATACTACTAAATTGACACACATCAGTCTCATCAAAATGAACGTGGAGAAGAATGTATTATTTAAACATAATTGTCTAAGCAAAATTTTTAAAAAAAGAGAAAAAAATCTAGCTGAAAAAATAAAGATTTTACAATCATATAAAGACGAATTTTGTAAAATCTAGTGCGCACTTACCCCAAATTACCTTAATAAGTTATGAATATCGCTTTTTTATTATATTGATGAATTTTAATCGATTCGAATGATCACTTAATTATCTACGATACAATCCTTAAAAAAAATATAACTTAAGTGAGAGTTTCAAAGTCTTCATTTGTCTGAAATTTCGAACTGTCAATTTTCTAAAGAGAAGAAAAAGGGTCCTTTTATTTCATTTCCTTTCTTTTGGAGGATGTCTTTTATTCTTCATTCGATCCACATAACTCAGACACTTTTTTTTATAGCACATTTCTTTCTCGATCCTGAACCTATCTAAGAATAATATTATGCTTTCATTTCTGGCATGTTTTCCTTACTGTTTTTGGAATGTACGTACTTAAAATTTGTATCTGCTATTTTTACTGAATTATTTTTATTAATCAAACCACCACAGCAAAAATTAATTAGATCATAGGAGCTTAATACTATTAATTTACTAACATACTTATTTAATTACGGTTCGTTTCACCCTTGGTGTCTTAACATATTTCATTCTTTTTGATTAAGGAGAAAGATATTTGAATTAAATATTTACAAGTAATTTGTGAATAAGTATTTATTTTCTTAATGAATTATTTACGGACACCCTTATATATTCAATTCCAGTACCTTTCTTAGATATACGAGTATATTAATATTTACGACTTGAGGTAGAGCTATTTCTCCCTTAGCTCAGATTTATAGTTTTTCAAGGTGTATAAATCTGAGACATATGATAAGGGTCGTTTATATGAAGTTTTATTACGTGCGATGCATATGAATGTGAAGTGCACATTTCATATAAAATTATTTATGAGGTTAATATTAAATTCAATTACCAGCAATATAGCCGTTAGAAAATGAGTAAATCAACACGTTGAATGAGATTTCAAGAAAATGCACTAGCCATTACTACCCATGAAGTGTTCAGTACTTGGTAAAGAGGTATTGCTTCTAGACCGATGGTTATGCAAGAAGGTGATTTTCTCTAACCTGAATCACCTCATCCACCACGTTTTTTGCCAACTATCTGAAGGATCAGGTATCCACTTTACAGAGGCTGGGTGTGCCCCCAAGAGGATCTTCCAACCACTGAGTCGATCCAGGGCTGATATAACAAACCAAATAAATTATTTCCCACAGTAAATATCAACCCCGGACTCGAGATTCAATATTTGCGCTCTGAACTACCCCACATCCTAAGATTTGAAGAACTAGACAAAATGTCAGATTGATTTGAGTAATAATTCTATGTAATCGAGTTGTAGTTTTTCAAGGTTTCAAGAGTACCCAATTAATCAACGGAAAGACATTAAAATAAAAATAAAAAATTAACAAATTGCAATTTTACAATGGTATTTTGAAGTACTGTAAAAATATATTAATCCTCCCACCCCTCCTTCCACAGTATTACCGTCAATTT